>JALMQS010000095.1:640026-1240026 GCA_024734495.1 Forficula auricularia | reverse complement strand
TTTCAATTAAAATGTTTCTCAAGACGCGGTATACTCTCAGGCTAGAACTGCTCGTCGAGTATTAACAAATTATCTTAAGGTAAATTTAAATTATATATTTATTTTTTTATTATGACATAACCTTAAAATCTTAATTCTGCATTTTTAAACCGGAAGTTTTAGAGCTAGAAAGCCCAAATCTATCACTTTCTTGCATGGAAAATATGATGAATATTTTGGAAACATAAACACTGTCGACTTTGTTTTCTGAATTATCGTGAGTATTGGAATCCAGGCAGAGAGATACACAGAGACATACAAAAACCATGGCTGAAAATAATTTTTTTCACAATTCAGACATTTTCAAACATAAAATAATATTATAAAATGTTTCAAAATTTGAAGTATTTCCTCCATATTAATTTGATTATGATAAAGTGATTAAAAGGTTCGAATCAAAGAGCTTTTTGTTTGTTGTTTCTTATATTTAACTCAGATGTCAGATGAGTTCAGTGTTCATTCCCTGAGGAGCTGAGGCCAAACGCTGAACATGCTAACCGGGTAGTTGGGCTCACCCTAGAAATGAAACTTATCCCGCATATATATTTGTATGAAACTAAAAAATAGCAAAAACTATATTTTAAAACTCTGCCTTGTTTTATACTAAGATTGAAATTCAGTCTTAATTTTTGAATACATAGTACTTTATTCAACATAATTTTAAAAGATAATATTTGTTGACTTCACTGAAATTTTCTAACTATATACAAACTACATGTTGGAAGGATTTCATTTCAAAGGTTAGGTCAAGTGCCCGGATATCATGTTCGCCGCTTGGAGTTGCCTTTCCGAGGGTGTAAATCTTTCTGACATCTAAATATTAAACATATCTAACAGCATCTTTGATACATGCCTTTTAATTTAGTTTATAATTAAACTAATTATAAGATTATTCGTTCACCTGGTACATTCTTAACTCGAACTAATATTTTTGTATTTGTTCGAAAATTCTATTAAATATGCTATAGTTTTACAAGTAAAAAACTTTCTTATCACATGTTCATTGTATTTAGTTAAATAAGTATTGTTTAAATTGTCTTAATAAAATAAATAAATAAAAACAATAATAATAAGTAACTATTTTAATAAAGTATGATGACTATATGAGATTTTAAGACTATTTTTGGAAAATAAGCTCTTAAAAGATTTTCATTTAAAGAGGACTAATGAAAACCGTCTAACTTTGTACGTTCATTTGGTTAAAGTAGAAAGCATTTCAATAAGTTTTTTCCCGCCAAGTGACAGGATATAAAATTGTTTTTAAGGAGACATTTATGTCCGTGCCCTTACGCTTCTCTTGTTGGCTTCCTCGAAATCGTAAGACAGAGATTCAACAGTTGGCATTTGGTGGAACATTGAACACATTCCCATCCATATATGCGATAAAGTTAAATTATATAAACGATTATCGTTTTAGAAATGTACCATCAACGCTGATATGATATTCAGCTCAATTAATGTACATTAACAGAAACCGATGATTAGACATTCTATTTAATTTATGTATCTTTATTGATTTCATGTCGGGTATTCTGTAAATGTGTCTGAAGTAGAATTATAAATTTATTTTTAGAAATATTTTTGAATGATATTGATATAACAAGATGTACCAAAAATGTACAACCCCTACGGAGTCTGGGAGTGGAGTCTTGCATCGTGAAAAGAACAAGAAAAATAGAAAGCAATTTAAGGTTATTGGATAAAGATTAATGTGAAACCTACCAAGTATATTTTATTCAATAATTTAAAAAAAATGTTTCTCCAAGTACCAACACCAAATTCCTTAAAAACTAGGAATTTAAGGGGTTGGGTCGGAGTAGAAAGTACCTGTGGATGTGGATCTTAAGACACCGAAGATTTTATATCCTGGAAGGGAGTTCGAGTCTCTAGAAAAGTCATAGAGATAAACGAAATGGCGAGGCATTTTTTGTTTTTTCAAATAATTATATAAAATTACAGTTACACAAAAGCTACAAAAAATATATAACTTTTTTTAATGCAATCGAATTCAAGAAGGGGCGCACCAGGAAGATACGGCCCCTATCGATCTCGAGAGTACCTTACATTTCAGAAGAGAAGGAGAAATCGATCAAGATAAAGTGTGGAGGCGGAGGCAGATTCTTACACTACTCATCGTAAAAATGTTTTTTTTTTTCCCGAGAGATCTTATACATAACTACTGATTCCCAAATTTTTGGAATATTGTACCACCTAATTAAAGTGCAAGAAATTTCTGTACTTCAATTTAACATATCTATTTCGTAGATTGGACTTTTTGCAATTCAGAATAGACATTTATAGTCAGAAGACAAACTGAGTAAAATATCGTAAAACGAACAATTTTGTCAAGAAAATTATAATTTTATTATATTAAGTATTGCGCTCAAACTATTATTCACTTCACCCAAAACTAATTAAGTAACTTGGTCTAGTTTCATTAAAGCTATCTTTGAAAAATGGGGTTGTATCCTATCTTTATTTATCTATAACGAGCTTTTCGTGCGTGCCTTCGGCACGCCCTCGGAGCTCGGCCCTCCGGGCTGGTGCCCTGGCGGGCAGCGTCTCGGTCCAAAAATTTTATTCCTCTTAAAAAACCACACTCCAAATGTATACCCGTAAACTACCGAAAATACATCGTCTCTTAAAAGTTTGGCCTCTTTAATTTTTGAGTGGCGGGGGGGGGGGGAATAATTATGAATATATTTAAATTTAAATTTCATTTTTCCTTTTCAAAACAAAAATAATGAAATGATTTATGAACTGCAAAAAATTCGTAGGCTGAATCATGGAAATTATTCAAATTATTAATTTAATTAATTACAAAAAATATATTTAATGTTTCTTAATTTAAAATGAATTGGAGTCTTTCATTTCAAAATTCGAGTGCAAATTAAAATTATATTTTAAATTTGCCTGGTTAATGAAAATCAATTGGAGCTGTCAGTTTAAAATCCTAGCTGACAATTATATTTCAAATTTGTCTCGTTAATTAATATATATTTAATGTTTTTTAATTTAAAACCAATTGGTGTTTTTTCATTTTCATTCGAGTTCAAATGAATACAATATTATCTCCACACAAAGTCTAAATCAAAAATGTATAGTTTTAGTAACTGAAATCATGGTATAAATATTAATGTCAGATTGGTCTATTGGTTAAAACTAATGACCTTAGTTCAAGAGTTCGTAGGTTCGATTCTAGGCAAGAGGGAGATTTTTTTAGAGAAATTTCTATTAGCGTTGTTACAAATTAATCTAGACAAACATATATAGTATATGCCCAAATAAATATATTATTATAAATTTTTGAAAATTAAAAGAGTTATGGATTTTCCATTTGGCTATGTAGATTGAAGCATATGGAGGCAAAATTTTACAATTTATGTCGATAGGCTTTCACTCTAAACGAATTTGAAGCAATCAGAATAAACCCAAATCAAGGTGAATCTGATTCATGATCTCTAATCCTTCGTACCAAATCAATCCGAACCAAATCCCCTATCTTTTTCATTATCTTTTCTCAGTTGATTTTGAGCTTCCAGCATATGAATGGAGCTATAATAAACACAATAGTATTTCATAGAAGTCAACGGGGTAAACAATAATGTGTAGGCTGTTAATTCATGAAATAAATCGAAAAATGCCGGATTTCGTTTTTTTTCGATTCTGATCTCCAGAAAGATTTGAATAAATTCTAAAAAATTTTCAAATTAGTAGGTAACTGTTTGTAATACTGCTTGGTGGGGCATAAAATCTCCAATCAGGATACGATTATCAAAATTCTATCACAGCAGAAGAAAGACTCAAATTTGTCTCAGCTAATTAACTATTTATGAAATAAATCTGTTCAATATTCATTTAATTTCCACATCCATCGTGTCTGGTTGTTGATTGACTGAATGAAGAAGATTCTGACTGGCTGAATCAATCAAGTCAGATTCACCTTGATTCGGATTGATTCTCATTAATTCAGATTCGTTTAATGGGAAGGGGTCCTAAGTTTTGGAAAGAGGAGAGTTTCTAAGGCCGCTGCATTCAAAGAGGGGTGACCTCTAACCTTAGCTTTGGGAGCCGCAAATTTATAAAATTGTTTCAAAGCGAGCCACATTGTTTGGAGATTAATTAATGTTTTATTAAAAAAGACGCATTTTTTTTATTTTATAAAATATAAATGAAGTAACATATTTTTTCTCTACTTACTTATAACATTATAAATTATAAATTAATTTAATTTTTGTATTATTATATTTTTAATTTAATTATTATACTGGGTGGGGCACAATAATCTACCACATTTTGAAGAGGTATAAAAAATGAAAAAATTTAACTAGAAAAAACTGAATATATTTTTGAAAATAAAAGAAAACATTTTTTTAATGTATTTAAAAGATTATCAAACAAAAAAAAAGGGGGGGGGGCCCCCCCCCAAAATAAAGTCTAACCCTTTTGACAAAACTCAACCAAATTTCGCATACATATTCTGTGGATCCCCAGAAGGCTAGAAATGCAAAAACTAACCAAATTTTGTATACATAGTTTGGTCGAAAGGGCTAGCATTTTCATTTTTGACCCTCCCCCTATTTTGAGTGGTTAGTTTTTGCATTTATAGCTGGAGGTCCACAGAATATGTATACAAAATTTGGTTGATTTTGGTCGAAAGGGCTAGAATTTTTATTTTTGACCATCTCCCCGTTTTGGGTGGTTAGTTTTTGCATTTCTGCCCTTCTGGGGGTCCACAGAATATGTATACAAAATTTGGTTGAGTTTGGTCGAAAGAGCTAAAATTTTCATTTTTGATCCCTCCCCCCTTTTTTGTCTGATAATGTTTAAAATACATTAAAAAAAAAAAAATATTTTGTGTTCTTTTCAAAAATATATTAAGTTTTTTTCTAGTTAAATTTTTACATTTTTTTATACCTCTTCAAAATGTGGTAGATCTTTATGCCACACCCTGTACTTCTTAAAATCAGTATTATTCAAGAGGGTTCAAGAGCCGCACGAGATTGACTGAAGAGCCGCATGCGGCACGCGATCCACGTTGTGGCCACCTCTGCTCTAATGTAATGGTACATGTACCACAGTTTGAGATCTCCTGACTAATCATATCCAAGAGTTAATTAAAGTGAGAGATTTTCAACAAACTAAAATGAATAAAATAAAACTTAAAATGAATAAATTAATTAAATAATTATGATTTTAAAAATCACTTTCGTTATTTTGTTAGTTTATATGTACTCAGAACTTATAAATTCATTTCATTGTTATCGGTTCAACAGTCTATTCGGAAAATTGTTAACATCCTTAACATCCCAGGTAGGCATTATTGGAAAAAAACCCTTTTTGATTTTGAAACGTAAATATCTGCAAAAAATTTTGTTTTCTTCTTTCATGTGCCATACTGGAATCCAAGCGCTGGCGATCACTATGAGGTTATCATCCTCTCACTAGTAATTATCCTGAAAAGAAATGCTCGAAAGCTTGTCTTTCCCTTTACATGGAGAGGATTCTTGAATTTTTCCTTATAATGGGACCAAATTAATTACAAATTATAATAAAAATTTATTTATTATCAAGATTCTAAAATTTTAAAATTTTCAAAAATATTTCCAAAATTCCAAAATCTCAAAGGCCGATTATCTAAAATATTAATGATATTTTTGATTTTTCGCCCCCTCAGGAGTCAAACCCAAGCTCCAATCTAGCTATCCGGACAGATGGTTTTTCCATAGAGACGAGATCCCTCCGTCATATAGTTATAAATATCATTAATATCTTAGATAATAATCGGCCTTTGATATTTTGGAATTTTCTAAATTTCTTTGAAAATTTATATATACTCTAAACAAAATTATAATTATTAAGTCACCCCTATTACTTACTAAGAGAAGACAAGGGGAAAACTAGACTGGCCATCGCAATACTTCCCCATTATATTCTATAGAATATAAATGTGAAAGTAAAAATCGACGGGTGTGCAATAAGAAAAATCTAAAAAACTATTTTAAATTTTTAGACAAAATATAATTTAATTAATAATTAAATCTTGAAATAATAAAGTCTGTAGTATCTCAGGGAACAACTGCCCTGGCAATAGAGCCTCCGAAGGTATACTTAAAAGTATAAAACATTTTTCCATTTATCTTTTAGAATAATTTATTTGGACTCCAGGGTATCGATCCCTTAATTATGTTATTATTGCTCAATGAATGCAGCTGAACAATACAATACTATAATTTTATTTTTTAAATACTTGGGGATAAAGAAGAAAACATTTTCGGAATGTAAAAAGAATGTAAATTGTAAATCTTTTATGATTTCATCTAAAAATTTATAATTTTATTCTCCACTAAAATTATTATTCCTTTTAAGAATCTCTCTTTTTTTATATTATTTAATTTTCAAGTTTAATTTAATTTTTTTTTCTCGCTAAATATTCATTTTTATAAAGATATCCCTCTTTATATATATTATATATTTGCAAAAATAGAGCAAAAAATTCTTTCCCGCATTTTATTTCATTTTTATTTCTACTTTCTGCAAAATGGGCGATTAAATTCATTTTTTTATTTTCTATTGTATTTTCTTTCCCTCTCTCTAAACTCCATTCATTTGTATAATCTATACATTTTTCTTCTTATTATTATTACTATGAATAGAGAAACACATAAACGCACACCCGTGGATGTAAATATAAATATATATGATTTTCAACTTCAAATGGAGTGAAAAATTTTAAATATATTCAAATCTGATTCATATTTATTCGTTAGAAGTAAAAGTGAGAAGAGAAAAAAAGAGATTCGAGTAAATTATGGATAATTTACATGGCATATATACATATATAGTATACACAATACAATTTATTTATGTATAATGCGGTGGCATTTAATAAATAACTGAATTCAAAAAAATAAATTAATAAAAAAGTAAGAGAAAAACTCGGATAAAACTGATTATACTTTAATTATTTGAAAGAAAAAAATATATTATCTAGAATAGATAATTTTACTTAACTACTAGTCCAGCGGTTCCTAATCTTTTCAGTTTCATTACCCTTGTGACCAAGCAAGTCATGGAACACCCTTGTTAAAAAAAAATATTATGAAAAAATAAAACTTAAAATTTATTAGGATTATTGATTCTTTAACATTTTTACTACAAATCCTCAAATGTTCTTTCAGTTTGAATTTGTAGAAATTTGATGGTATGATTACTATTTAAATATAAAAATTAGCAAATCCTATGACAATAAAAACAAATATACTTTGAACTATAAACATTTTCCTTTTCTTATACAAATTAGTTTTATGATATAAAGGTGAATATTAAATAAAAATCAAGGTAATTTAATTTAGTGTGATTTCAAATTTTTAAAAGTTAGGTTAGTATAAGTTTAAAAAGTCCTATCTGACAGCCGGCTGTAGCTCAGATTATTTCCTTCTGCGTATGTGAACAACTGTGATATCTATGTAGAATCTAGATAGGCTTACCATACTTCTCGGTTTGACCAGTCAGTTTGTTCTTTTGGCTGGTTTTTTAGAAAAAATTATTAAGTGCTGCCTCGACAAAGTTAATTGTGAACTAAATTTTAGTAAATTTCTCGACGGGATTAAAAATTCAAAGAAATAGAAGAAAAAGTAAAAAAAATTCGCTTGCTAGTTAGAGCTGCAACAAGTAATTTCTTTTATACATTTTTGTTTAAATTTAATTAAGTCCAATTGAATATTCTCTCTCTATATATAACGAGTATCGTTTTGGTCCGAGTGCAAAAGACCATTTCTGGAATAATAATAAATTAATCTCTAATAGTCTGAAACAGGTTTGAACTTGTATTTCGCATCTTTCAATGCTTTCTTAGCTCTAAAGAAAAAATGATAACTCTATACGCGCTCTTTGTAGTTATTTGCATCGATCCGATTCATTCAATCGCTCACCCGCAAATTAAATAATAAAAAAATGGAAAACTTTTTCAAGACTCGGTACACTAGAGCTGCCCTAGTAATTATTATTAAACTTAAATTGTTCATTTATGGCTATAGGTACTATAAGATCCTCTAAAATCTCAATAGAATAATTCAAAAAATAAATTTTCTTCCTTTTGAACCAGATATTGCAAAATCTAATTAGTACTATGTTTTGATACAAACGAAGTTTTTGACTTCCCGTTTTTGGGCTATCGTGGGTATCGGAATTTAGACACACAAAGAGAAAAAATAATTATAGTTGAAAAAAAATTTTGTCCGCGTTTCAGACATTTTGAAGCACCTTGAACAAATATTTATTTTTATGCGTGATTTAATACTTAGGGCCCCTGATGGAAGGAGAGTGATTTTTAATCTGATTTCAGGCTAATCATGGGTAAATAGCACTATATTAGGAACCACTATACCAGTCCTTATTACATTATAGACTTGGCTTTTTCTTTGTAAATTCTTTCAAACTGAAATAATAGAGGGTCATATTTAAAATATGATAAATGAAATTGGGAAGTAAGAAACTTTTTTAAGAAAATTTTACCAAATTTTTAGTATTTTTGTATTTATTAACTTAATTTTCCTTAGTAGGTACATGAAATTTTAGTCGGTTTTGTAAGTTATTTTTCAGTATAGCTGATTAAATATATTAGAGGTGAATTTTTGAAATAAAACACAATTTATTAACTTAATTTTCCTTAGTGCATGAAATTTTCGTCGGTTTCATAAGTTATTTTACATTATAGTTGATTAACTATATTGGAGGTGAGTTTTTGAAATAAAACACAATACATTTGAAGGTATAACTCAATCTACATATTTCAAGGTATGAGGCCATGTTTAGGAGATACAAGAGAAAAATGAATACTGCTATTACAGTTCACTTGTATCTAGCAAAACTGGAGTCATACTTTGAAATATGTAAATTGAGTTATACCCTACCTTCAAAAGTATTGTACTTTTCCTTTGCTCTGAAATAACATATCCATATTGCTATGTTCGGAAACTGAATTGTTAGGGGAACTTAAAATTTAGTCTCGATTTGTAATTCAGCGGGGTTTTTTTTTCACTCTTTAAAAGCCTCCATAAGAAAACGCTTCTATCGGTTATATGAGAGTTAAATTAGGTAGATATAGATATTTTCGATTTGATTGATGATTGCCTACATAAAAAATTTGTTTTAAATTGAACTAAAAATGTTACTCACCCTAATTTAATTCCATGCTTTTAGCTTTTCGGTTTTATTAATCATGAAATTAAATTGAAATATTTTCATTTTCATTTTTAATTCTATTCTCTTGTCCATCTCTCCAATATTGAAGAGAATCGAACAAAAAAACCAAACAGACCAAAATTAAACGATTTTTCCAATTGAAACGCTAGCTATAAAAGCTTCATTTAAAAATATTTCAAATATTTTTAAATCAATGGAGAATTTTCATTTTTTTTTTTCAGATATTTTCAAAAATTATTATGAGACGACCGATGAGCTGTATGGCTAGCCAATGGTTGGAGATCAATGGTTTTGTCATTTAATAGAGGCGTCAAACATTGATTTGCTTTCGATGAGTGTTGGTGTTGTTGTAGCTTGATGATGGTAGGATGGCGGTTATATTTTGGATTGTCGGCTGTTATCTCACTCCCCCCTCCGCTCTTCATCTGTTCATATATATATGGGGGCATTTGTGTTTTGTGAAGGGTTTTGCATACTGTCAATCTCGTTAAAGAGGAGTCGGGGTGTTGGGAATCCCCCATCTATTAAAACGCAAAGAGTGCCGAGAACAACAGACAACATGCCAAAAACCAAAATAGCATTCAATGGATGTTAAATCCCAATTTACACAATTACATAATTATAAGGATTTTTTATAAATATTAAATAGAACTCTTTTTTATTCATAGAATGCAACTGTTACATGATAATAATAGTAATATGGATAAGAGGAAAAAGCAGAATTTTTCTAGACTCCGTCATGGACACCCACAAAATTTTTACTTTACAGGGTATGGTCAAGTATTGTAATCGTGCATTAAAAAAGTGTTGTTTTTTTTTTTGCTTCTTTTTTTCGAAAAATCTCAAAAAACTGCCGAAACTATTTTGATTAAAAAAATTTGGCGAAACCATGGCATTTCGGTCTACAAAAAAGCCCTAATAAGTGAACATTGAAAAATTGTTTTATTTTTCGAGATAATAATAACTGTTTTGTCAAAATGTCTCTTAGTCTGTTAGTTAGTCCGTTATTCTGTTAGTATGTGCGTTACCAACGCGCTAGCTCAAAAACTAGTGTGAATATCAAAACCAAATTTCACAGGTAGTTTTAGTGCATAGAGATTAAGAGCTGATAAAATTTGATAAAACTTTAACGAGCCCAGAAAACTAGCTAAAATACTATTTCATTATTGGAAAAATGTTTTTTCTGTCATTAAACTTAAAATAAGCCGGCCAAGTTCGTGAGTCGAATCGGATATTTATCTATGTATAGGTATACAAATTGTTCTGTACATATCTTCCAGCTCTTTCGCACTTCACTTTTAGTATACTTTTGAATTCTGTTTCGTTTTCTATATTTTATTATTTTTTTCAATGACGCACACACCTGGTCCTAAACTGTAAAAATTTGTTAGAGATTTTGTACGAATTCTTACTGCTACTGTTATTTTTACTGCTCATATGAAACAAACTGCCTCAGAGCTTCGCACAAATTTAAATAATCACACAAACAAAATAATCGAGATATCAAGTTCTTTTTTATTTGTAGTTGATAAAGAGAAAATGAGTGAGTGATCTTGTGGATTTTTTTTATAATTTTAATTTAATCCACTTCTTAACACCGGCAGATACAAAAATCACCTAAAAATGGTCATTTTACAGCTCTCTCACACAAATTCCAAAACAATCATTTTATATACTTTAAAAAATCTTTAGGGGACCCTTGTACCTTATGATAAAAAAGTATTTTTTAATCTTCGGCCTCCCCAAAATAAAATAAATAAAATTGAAACCAGGGATTATTAAATAATAATTGTAATTGTAAATTTGAAGTTTAGATCTTATTTAGTTTACGACCCAAACATCTACTGGTTGTAGATAATGAACCGAAATTCGACACATAAATTTGTTTATAAACTGTATCTTTTGCCAAATTATCAAAATTCGCAGAGGTTTTTTATTTTTCCTCCAATTGTAATTTTGTTATTTCAGCTGTTCATGTATATTGGAAAATTACTTTTAAGATTATACTCGTTTATGGTTAAACAGAAAATAAATTCGAAATAGAGCAAAGTAATGAATATAGTATATTCTTCGGGTCTACTATACAATTATAATTTTTTTTCGCTTCTCGAAAAAAGTCAGAACCAAGAAATAAATGCTCAAATATAGAAAATAAAAATAACATCGTACACATTCCGAGTCATTTGTGTCTTTCTTTCTTGGCACTTAGTTTTGATTAGTCTTTTCTCCCACTTAGTTATTGTTCGTTCTTCTTGTCCTTTAAGCTGCTATAAAAAAAATAATTGAAATTCTTCTAAAACGATTTGAGAAATAAAATAAAAAAAAATTGAATTTCAAATCATATTGAATTAAAATGTTACTAGACACCATCATCATTTGGAATTTCGTTGTATTTTCAACACCCATCAAGTGTTAATGTGGGCATGGGCGTGTTTAGGGTATTTAAGTTTATCTCTTTGGAAATTCTTATTGTTATTGCTATCTCATTGAAATCTGAATGTAAATTGATAATTTGTAATCAGTCGAATGGAAATTTCAAACACCGAGAGGAATTATTCATCCGGTCACAATATTATTACTATTATTATTATTATTATTATATCTTTTGCATTTATAATATATGCATTCTCTCTCATATTATTATTTATTGTTATTATTTTCATAAATTTCTAGGATCTGTTGTTAACGGACTGTTCTATTTTCCCCCTCTATTTTTTTTCAAAAGAAAATATGAATTATTATTATATTTTTTATTTTTTTATGATATTGCTGGCTTAATATACATAATAATACCTACAATTCAGGATTGATTTGCGCATCGCGTAAATAAGAGGAAAAAATTTTAAGCAATGAGTCGCAGTTGGAAGTATATAATATTATGTGGCTTCAGTTCTTGAAAGATTAAAGATGGAGGCGAAAAGAGATTTCCACTCACTAGAAGTCATAGGGATTAACCAGTTGACGAACGCGTTTGTTCAATATGTATCTAATTTGAGTGTTGAGAGATCTTTAATCTTTGTAAATTACGGGGTTTTGAGGCTTTAGAGGATATTATTGAATTAATCTCCTCAGAACAAATTCCATTTTATTATCTAAAGAATAAATAAAGGAAATAGCATAAATGGTTTTATTTTACATTTTTAATTTTGTTTATTGGGCCTCCGAGGAGCGGGCCGCCTCTTACAAAGATAATAGTTCATTACACAAACTTCACACTTTCAGCTTCAGAACAAATTAATTCAGATTCAGAGCGGGTGGATGAGAGAGCCAGGATTAATCCTGACTCACATTTCACATTTTTTTTTTTTTTTTTGTATTTACAATTAATAATCATACGCCACCCGCTCTATATGTTCTTCTGCTGAAAGTGTAAAAATTAAGGAGAGATCCCCTCATCGCCCTATATGTCAAATTATTTATTGTTTTTTGCGATATACCCAGGGCGATGAGGGGCCCCACCGCTTTATGCCACCACACTCCCTTCTACGAGAGTGTGATGGCCTCGACCCTGACCGGGCCCGCCCCGACGCCAAATCGCTCCGCAATATTGTCCACCAGACTGGAGTTGCCCCTATATTTTTCTATTTTGTTTCGGTGGGCAACACCCAGTCCTGCAAGCGCGGAGACGATCTGGACGTCCAAAACCCACACCACCCCCGACGCATCCTTTGCCACGATGTCTGGCTTTCTATTGCCTGCCGAGCTAGAGTACAAGTACTCCAACTCGACACGCATTCCCTTTTTGATCAAATCATCGGCCAGACATCGTACCACCGCGTCATGCCTCTTAACCCGCCCATCCGCGGTCCTATCACAACATTGGATGATGTGCGCCGTTGTCTCAGTTCGTCTGCACCCAGCCCTAATGGTTCAAAAAATATAGATAGATATCAGCAGGACCTATCAGGAGGGGTGGAGGGGGAAAGATGGGCAGCTGCCCCGGGCCTCACGATTTTAGGGACCTCCTATAATAACTGAATTTGTTCATAGTGGAGTGCTTAAAATTTCTGTCAAATAAATAAATATTATAATTTATAAAATATAAAAGAAAATTCTTTTTATTTTATTTTCCAGAGTATGAATTTTGAAGACCCTGAAAAAATTAGCTGTCCCAGGCTTTGCATTTTCTTTAAAAGGCCCTGGATATCAGGGCCAGCCAAGGAATCGAATCCCAGTATTGACGCTCTAACGAAGTGAGATAACCAGCCCTGATGGTGGTCTGGTTAGGCTAGAGGTTAGTGTGCCAACCTGCTAACCAAGTGGACCCGGGTTCGAATCCGACTCGAGGCATCCGGCTAAAATCTGACCCCGGGGTAGAGACAAATTTTTAAAAAATAATAAATAGTACTGTGAATTGGCTTCTGGCTAGAAAGGCCGAAAAGCCAAAAAAAAAAAAAAAATACAAATAAACCGCCCTGATCATCTACTGATAGAAATTTATTTATTTATTTATTTTTTAATATTTTTATATTTTGCAGGATTAATGTATGGTGTAGAATTTTTGGGTGAATTTGATACTCAGCACGCCATGGCGAGCTTCGCTTAAGTGTTCTGTATAAAACACTAATAAATGAAACAAGACTGAATGAATTAAATTGTTTTTTGTTTTTTTTTATAAATAAATTTGAAATTGAAATGTATTCCAAAGAAAGAGTAATTTAAATTTTTATTAAATTGCGGAAATCGAAAAAGTCAACCATCGCATGCCTAATCCGATTCTAGTTGCCATTTGAATCGATAATGAATTCCACGATGATGCTTGGCTAATCAATGGAAGTAGCCCTCAATTCAAACACGGGTGTTATTTGTTCTCTGATTACAATTGATATATAATAGATAATAAATCGTTCACTTGGCTAATATATTTACTTTTACTAAATCGAAATAATTCGTTATGATTTATACAAAACCAAGTCTTACATAAGAGAAAGAGAGAGTTAGCAAAATAAAAAGCAATAAAAAACATTATACTTTTTAGAAAACACGAGTCACGTCAGGATATTGTGTTATCTATTCCCACGCTGAGAGAGTTACAGACTCAGCATTTATCTAGTATATAAAGACGGATGTCCAGTGGGAACATCAAGGCTTGTCTTAGGCTCGTTTTGATCACATTCGACTTGAGACCTCCAATCTCCAAGTATAACCTGTTGTATTTTAAATTCTACTTAATAAAACCAATTTATTCAAAATTCATATCGTTTTTTTTTGAAATCTACGATACTGAAGAATAAAATTCACGCTTTTATTTTAAAATTGACTAAAAAGTAAAAAATTAATTTTTATTTAGTAGACATTCAAAAAATGTCCATATTCACTTGACTAAAAGTTTGGGCGATTTTAATTAACTTTCAAGTTAAAAGTTCCACGCTTTTATTTGACTATGGACATTTTTCGAATATTAAATAAAAATGTATTTTTACATGTTAGTGCATTTTGAAAAAAAAGTGTTATTTTTAAAGAATTTTTAATATTGTATTATATAATAACTCATTATAATGGGACAGATTGGGGGGCCCTGGTGAAATACTGCAGAAGCTCATGGAAATATAGATATCAGCTGATTCTTGAATTCAATTATTATTTATCTATTGGAACAAACTGTTATAGTTATTGTATCTATTATATGCATGATTATATAATTATTATACTCACTCACTCAAACGGTCGAGTCGACCATGAGTAAAATGTGTTTGTATTTTTTTTCTTCGATTTATTATGTATGTTTCATTGAATAAACATTGTTATTATTATGCTGATTTTATTGCACTTTCTCAGCATTGCTGCTGGAAAAATTTCACCTAACCCTTAAATGGAGTGGGATTAGGCTCGGTCGATGCGGAAAGGAAATTCATCCTGGCCCGCATGACGTTCCCGATGGTCTTAATTCAGGAATTTCAGCACAATGTGGCATGTCTGAAGAATCGCGATCTTCTGGGTCGTTTTGAAAATCCAATTTGGCATGCCTATCTTCTCTAAATTCTTTACAAAGTTAGGAGTAACAACTGCCTCTGCGGATATTACTAGAGGAATGGTTGTGACTTTATTTAATTTCCAGATATTTTTCATCTCTATCGCCAGGTCTTCATATTTTCTTATTTTTTCATCCTCTGTTGACTTGATGTTGTGCGTCAAAGGAATAGCGATGTCGATTAAGATGGCTGTCTTCTCGATTTTGTTGAGGATGACAATATCTGGTCTGTTATGGGCTACTCGCTTATCTGTGAGAATGGGTCTGTCCCAGTACATCAAATGGTTTGGTCCCTCAAGCACTTCGGATGGATCATATTTGTAGTAAAGCGGTGTATCTTTGCCCAACATTCCAAATTTGATTGCCAGCTGTTGGTGTATCAGTGTGGCGACTTGGTTATGACGTCCAAGATATGCGTTGTCCTCTAATGCAGAGCATCCCTACATTATGTGTTCGATGGATTCCCCAGGTTTACCGCATTTTCTACAAATATCTGTCACGTTCATTTTCAAGACATGTTTCTGATAATTTCTGGTTTTCATTACCCTATCTTGAATAGCGAAGATAAACCCCTCTGTCTCTGGATATAGGTCCTCGTGCAGCAGCCATCTCAGCGATGCCTGCCGATCGATGTTTCTGTCCTCTATCAACCTATTATTATTATTATTATAACTCATTGAAATTTGAAAGACCATTTATTTTTTACAGAGTAAATATGTTTTATTGTGTTGTTTATAAGACCTGAAACCATTACATTCTTTGCTGAAAAACAAACAAGTTATTGGCACTGGAGTTCAAACAGAACAGTGGGATTCCTTTGAATTTGGCTGGGAAGTCACATCCGGCTATCATTCCCGATCTCAAACATCTCGATGTATCACATCATAGCTCGTTACAATGATACTGTGGTCATCAAGAAGCACAACAAATTCGGTCGAAAACGATCAGCAACTTCCCCGTAAAAGGTTCGGAAGGTGAAGGATCGAATTCGCAAAAATACCAAGCAGAGCGCAAGAAAGTTTTCAAAAGACCTGGACGGGTCTTCTCGCAGCATTGGCCACAAATTGAAAAATGATCTCCAACTCAAGGGCTACAAGATATAAAATGTGCAAGACCTCCCACAGACCCCTTGAATGTATGATACGAAAAAGCACAGACAGCGCAAGTGGGGATCTTCCCACTTTGGTCTTTTCGGGTGAGAAGATTTTCACTATCCAGTAATACCTACGTGAACAAACAAAGTGAATGTTTGGTTGAAGGAAAGTCTGGCGGTAATTTAGAAAAAATAGCCATGAGGAAGCAAGCGGCTGCTTCTGTCATGTTTAGAGCCGCCGTGAGCACAGAAGGGCTCTCCCCGCTCTTGTCTTTGGACCAGGGGTCAAGATAGATCAAGTAATTCGGCTCCAGATACACGGATACGTTCCTGAAGGACTCAGCATGATCCCTCAAAGCTCGTCCCACTCAAGATTTTGTGTGCACTAGTCTCACTGTACAATTTGAGGCAACAGTGGACCCAGCCTTTTCTGATATGAAATTAAACATATTCAGCAACATTCTTGATGTGTCATTTAGGCTTTTAAATTAATTTTTTCATTCAATTATCAACGTGATAGCTCTCATGCTATAGCACCATGTAATATTCCAATTTGGATAGACATCTACTATATATTTTTTTTTCAAAATTCAAAACACCCACTCTTTAATAAATTTTATTTAATTTAATACATAAATCAGTGACGGTTCTTGGGTTGTCTCCGTTATTTTCCAGTACCCCAGGTACGTTGAACGATATGAGTATTAGTTTTTCAATTTTATAGATTTTCTGGGCTTTATTTAAATTTTATATCTTTTTTACTACCGATTCAATATTGTGAGCACTCTTTTTCAAATTGTTTCAGGGAGAGTCCTTGTCGCCCCTTTAATCTGCATCTATAAGGCAAGGACTTAAGTTTTGATGTATATATCTAAATTGATATCTGCATTTAAAAATCATTATATTTTAATTAAAACAAATGGAATGAATATTGTAATAAAAACAACCCCCGAAAATAAAGTTATAAAATAAACAAACATAAAAAATGGAATTTGAATAATTTTTTTTATTTTTTTTATTTTTGAAAAAAAAGTAATTAAAAAGTTATTTGAATATGTTGGAATATTAATATATAGATAACAATTTCAAGTTGGCCAGATTTGATTATAATTCTGTAACTTTTTAATTTATTATCAGAAAAAAACACTTTAAAATGATTTTATTAATTTTTTCTTCTTTTGTTTCATTTATATTATTACGTTGATTTTTCTTTTTCACTGAATGCAGATCAAATTTGCGGAATTTAACAGAACAAAAGTCACATTGATAGATAGATACATACCTATATACAGGTGAATCTAATATAAAGCATGTAAAAATAAACAAACATATTAACAAATATGTTGAAATAATTTATTGTATTAAATAAATTCAGTTATTTTATAAAACAATCTGAAAACTTTATTAGAAATTTAAAAGTTTCAGGAGAAATTCATATCAATAAAATTTTGAAAAATAGTTCCTTGAAAAAAGAAATATAAAAGCATCTATATAAACAAATACATATTTTGAAAATAGACAATGATACATATTGTCTTGGAGATGAAATTACCTTGGATAATATTAAAAATAAATACAGGGTGGGCCATAAATTTTTGCAATTTTGAAATAACCAAGAAAAAAAATACATAATGTATTCAAATAAATCTTTATTTATAAGAACATTAATATCATGGAAAATCATGTCTTAAAAGTAATATTGTCCAAGGGGTCGCCATCTCGCAGCTGGCATTCCTCAAATCTGCCCCTTAGATTTTCAAAAACTTTTCGACTCAATGCTCGGGATATGTTGACCATTTCTTGACGGATGTTCTCCTTTAATTGGAATATCGTCGCTGATTTATTTATGTAGACTCGACTTTTAAGATAGTCCCATAAAAAAAATCAGCTTGAGATAGATCCGGGCTGCGGGAAGGCCATGGAATATCTTCTCTGCGCGAGATCAGCTTATTAGGGAACATTTCGTTAACTACGGGTATACTCTCGTTGGATGTATGGCAGGTAGCATCCAAGTCCTATTGTTGTAACCAACGAACTACTGCAACTGTAGTTGAAAAAATTCACGTAGCATTTTCACATTTTCTTCAGAATTAACTGTTACAGAATTACCACGTGCATTCCAAAGAAGTGCGGCCGGATAATGAATGTCCTTTGAAGTGATCCCCGTCCAAACCGTCACCTTTGGAGAATGCAAAGGTCTTTGTGGTGTTTTAATTTCGGGTTTACCCTACTCCAGAATCTGCAATTTTGTTTATTTATTGTGTAATTGCTAATGCGAACGAAATAGGCGGCGTGCAGTGACTTAAGAATCATTATTTTTGTAAAAATGTTTTACACAGAACGCCCGTTGTTCTCCCGTGAAGCGATCCATTGTGACTAAATTTCCAAAAAGCGAGGAGCCGAGGGTGAGTGGCTCGCTCCCATTCGGTATCCCCGCTACGTTCGATCCTCTTACCCGAAAATAGAAATTCATTCAAGCCGGTCCATTAAGATTTCCCACGGCTAGATAGATCTGCCAGTTCACTGTAGTTTGATTGATTTTTTCGGAAAAAAAATGTTTTCTCTTAATGATCCGCTTTCTTGTTATCTGGATTCTACTTATTGTTTCTTTTTAGTAATACTATATGAATAAAGAAAAAAATGCTAGGAACACTTAAATGAAATAATTTAGGTATGTAAATTTTCATTTAAAGTTGGTTATCAGAATGAGAGCTCAGTATTAAGAGAATATACCCATAGATGAGGGTAGAGAGGGTTTAGAGATGTAAAAGACCCGATTTTTTAGGGTGTGTGAGTTGACGGGAACGGGAAGAAAATTTAATTGGCAGATTTTTTTTATTTGTTCATTGATTTCAATTTTTGGTTCGTTGAATTCGTTTTAAATCTGGGTTTTATATTTATTTAGCTTTTTTTAGGGTACATTGATAAAGCTAAATTTAATTTATATGAAAAAAAAACAACAGAATATTTTTACCCAGATTAGGTAATCGGACAGTAAAATAGAGGCAATCGAATGGGGGAGTTGGCTACGTACCAATAAAAAGAATAATTAATTAATTTGTTTTTGTTTTGTTTTTTCTTTACAAGAGGACTTCCCTAGTGGAATTTTCAAAGCGGGTTGAAATGATGACATAGTAGAGAGGTTTTCTGATTTTTATAATCTTTATGGAATAGTATCTTACACCTACAGAAAATTAATTTTTGTGCTTGCATAATATACATTTATTTTTACATGAACTCGAAAAACTTTAGTTACTTAGCGAGATAAAGTCTTATTCTGAACAAATAAATAAGTACCTGGAGCCACCGAGCGATGCTCGTTAACTTTTTGCTTCAGTTGAAAGCTATATTTTAATCGAGGAGTGAACCGCGACCTAAAATCGTGTACACCTACTTCCACTTCCACTTTCATTTCCAACTAGAAGACAATAGATGACAATAGATAATTTAATGAATTCCAAAGTAATTCCAAAGACGGTGTACATCTAATTCCAATCGCGGTTCACCCCTCGATATTAATATTATTTTTAATTTAAAATTCTGATAAAAAAGTCGATTTTTATTTGGATTCAGAATTAAATAAAAATAATGTGTAAGTGGAATCCATGCCCGACAAAAGTGAAACTTTTTTTCTATTGAAATATGTACTTTCTAATGAGTAAATGTCTACAAATTTTAATCCTCCGACCGGATTAGCGAAGTTTGGAGGGTGATGAAAGTTAGGTGAAGAGGAGAGAATAAAACAACGTGTATTCAATTTCATATGTTTGTGTATGATTTCCGATGTACAGTAACCACCATATGAAAATTCGATAATTTTTTTCGAAAACGATTCCTTCTGTTAATAAAATGTGAACTAGTTTATTTTAAAGCTAATTTTATGATCTGCAAATTTTATAACAGTATTTTACGGCTAAAAATTGATAACATGGAATGTACCAACAATAAATATAGACACTTTAAAGTAGCTCTTTTACGAAAAGAGAAATGGTTAAACCACAGCACATAAAAAAATAACTTGCAAGGTACAACCTCTGTAATCCGCGGTGGACCCTTGTATCGCGAAAAGAAGAAGAGATTTCAGGGATTGGGTCGGAGTTGAAGGTATCTGTGGATGCGGGTCTTGAAAGACTGAAGGTCCAGGGGTGAACCGCGACCTAATATCGTGTACACCTACTTCGACTTCCAATTTCATTTCCAAGTAGCAGACAATAGATGTAGGGGCATTATTTAATGAATTCCAAAATAATTCCACATAATTCCAAAGACGTGTACGCAGAATTCAAATCACGATTCACCACTCGCTGAAGGTTATACCTATGTAGCTGGGAAGACGGGTAGTCTCTAGAAGTCAAGCGATAGGGGTGTTGAATTTTAAAAAGTAGTTGTTTGTTGAAGAGATGTTTTAAAATATTATTATACATGTTATTTTTTATTTTTTATTTTGACACCCCAGTGGCACCTTAAGGTTATTACCTTTGACACACCCCTAATTTCACAACCATTTTAATTTAAAAATTACTAAGAGATCATAAACACTTTAGAAGAGAATTATTCTGGTTGTTAGAAAGTAATTAGTTTGAATGTCAGATGAAAAATCTGCGTTTATGTGAGCTTGTTAATCATTTCATTTGGCGTTGTGTGTGAAATTAATTTCGCAGTCAACAAGATGTCCTCCTACGCGTGATTGTTTTACGGCTTCAAGGAGTTGTTGGACAAAACCCTCGTTTGGGCTAGAAAAAATATAAATTCTTCTTTTGGGAAGGAATGTAACCCAGTAGTGGGAATTCGCGACACTATATCACTATACAATTACCTTTTTGAAAAAAAAAGTTACAAATCAAAAATGAACAAATTGTTCGTATTCGATTTCGCTTTTCGTTCGTATTTCAATCTTTCTGCTAAGTGAAATAAAAATTGATCTATGTTCTTTTATATCACATACAAAAGTTGAAGAGCTTTTCACGAAACGTCGATAATTTATATCAAGGTCAAATGGATCTGAAGAATGTGGAGAATCCATGGCTACAAATTCCCCCTGGCTCACTTGAAGAAAAGAATCTATTGGAATTGATTCGGACCGATTAGATGGGAATGATTTATTGCCGGACTTTAGGGGAACCACTATCCGTGTCAGGACAAATTTTAAAAAATGCAACTGTTTCAAATTCATTTCTCTCACAAATTTCAACTAGATTTTTCTAAAAGGCAAAGCTTCTGTTCATGAGTTAATTAAGATATTTATTAATACAAACTTGTCAGCTTTTTAGCTAGAAACCTTTAAAAATTTTCCCCATTTAACTAACAATTTACTCATCTACTTTAATTTCAGTCGGATCAAAATTTATAAACGCAACTTATGCCACTTGAAAGTTTAAAAAAAGTTGCAAAAATACAAAAAACAAAAAAACAAAAAACATGGAATAAAAAGCTATTTACGGCTAGCAGATTTCAACAAACAGCTTTCTATACGCCTTCTAACAAATACTTAGATTATGTTTCAAATTTCATTGCTTAGTGAATTACTGCCGGCTTAATAATAAGAACACGCACAGGTAAATTAGATTTTTGATTTTTTTTAATTCGCTGTCTATTTTTTAAGGCTTCTACCATACTTTCTCTAGGGATAAATAAGGGAAGTAACGTTTATGACTTTGTTACGAAAAACATAATTGAAGGTGACAATAAAAGAGTGTGTCTTCTGCTGGAATTATAAATTTTATTTATTTATAATCGTTATAAATAAATAAAATTTATAATTCCAGCAGAAGACACACTCTTTTATTGTCACCTTCAATATATAAAAATTCTGCCACTCTTGGCAAAAAAACTTTCAATTTAAAAACATAATTGTTACCCTGCAATTCGGTGAAGACGGTGACATTTGAAATGAAAGGGAATCTTAGTTCGAAATTTCTATAGACTAAATCAATATTTAACAACAGAGGACAAGAAAAAAATAGAGTTATTTACTAAAATTAAATAAGTAATTAATTAATAATTAGAGAGTAACAGTGTGGCATGTTGACTGTCCTCTCTGATATCTTGTTCTTTGCAGATCTCACCATGGACTACATAGGTTCCATCACTATAATTACCTATAAAATACCAAAAAATATTAATATCTTTGATAACATGACTTATAGAATTGTCCAACCATACATTGAAGAGGTTCTTAATCGTTGCATTTTTCAGCACCCTCCGAGTTCTAATATGTCACATGTATACTCTTATTTTTTTAATATCCCCCAGTAAAAATGATGGGGTGAACGGAGAAAGCACACAATATCAGTTTGACACCCTTTAATTTGGTTCTGACAATTGTACTTGTTGTTTGATTTCAACTGAAAAAACACCTCATACTCGAAACAGAATAACGTTTGTCAAAAACACGTTTAGTTCTGTCATTTCCACATTGTGCGGTTTGTTGCATATGTCTTTCCAAACGCTGTTTTTAATTTCGATTAGAGAGAAAATAAGGGGAAAGAATCCTAGCCTCAAAAATAAATAAAAAGGAATTGTATTTTTACCGGAAAGTAACATTTTGAAATTTTATAAATTCAATTTATTTCTTAAGTCAATGACACTTTTGAAACTTTTAATAAAGCTGGTTATGACTAAAACTCTTGCTTTCCATCTTTGAGGAGGATTGATTCAAATACAGTAATAACATAAAATAAAATAAAATATTAGGCCTAGCTTAAACAATCCCCGTATTTTTTGGCTTTTCGGCCTTTCTAGCCATAAGCCAATTTACGATACTAATTATTTTTTATTAAATTTGTCTCTATCCTCCCCGGGGTCAGGTTTTAGCTGGATGCCTCGAGTTGAATTCGAACTCGGGTCCACTTTATTAGCAAACTGAGATGCTAGCCCCTAGCCTACCCGACCCCCCTCAATCCCCGTATTTATTAATTATATTTATTATAATATAAACGAATAGAATATTTTAATTATTACTGTGCAGAACAAATTGTGTTTTTTCTATGCTTTTTAAAATATATCAGAAATGGTTTTGTTCAACAAAAATAATCCAAAATCTGCGATTTATGCTAGTTAGATAGAATTTGGTAGAATTCAGAAAGCCCTTTACTTGCTTCCGTTTGAATGAGACTAAAATAAAAAACAGTCCGGGATATTGGCGGAAACGATTAACCGTACCTACTATTTTTTTTAATAAAATTTAGAGAGAAGGAGTTACACCAAAGAGGTGCATTCCCTAAAGCTTGGGTTAGTCTCTCCATCATGAAAAGAAGAAGAAAAGGGAATTTTATGGGCTGGGTAGAATTCGATGGTATCTGTGGGTACGGGTCTTAAACAGCTGAGCTATTGCTGTATTTAAAAAATAAGATTAACCAAAATAACTATATGATTTTTTATTCTCATAATACAGCCTACATTCAAAACTTCAACATCGCTAATTCTATTCTAATTCAACTACAAGTAGTAGAAGCTAAAATTTAAATATTTTTCAGTTTTATTATTATGTAAAAAACATAATTATAATAGGAAAAAATCTCAATCAAAACATACTAAATCGGCCATAGACTGTTTACATCTTTGCAAGTACCCATTGTCTGATTTAAAACAAAATCTAATAAATCTTAATCAACAATATTAATTAAATAATAAATATTAAATTTCATAATTTTTATTTTATATTTATTATATTATTATTGGCTAATAAGATAGAGTGCAAATAAAATTTGACTACAAACACACACTCGCGAACTTTCTCATAAATTTGCCAACATTTTGAAAAAAAAACTAATAATCTCTTAATAGATATATTTATAATGTTTACTAAATATTATAGGACTTTTTTGTAGTCCTAAGCTTTTTTTATTCTTAAGATAGTTCTGGCCGTTTTTGAACATGTATTATGAAAAAACTAAGGAAAACCCCAATTGTTTTTCTTAATGATTACTCTTCTTCTCTTTGCCACTTATGGTAATGTAAAAGCTTCTTATGTCGAACGTCTTTTACAAAAAAGACCAGGATGACTCGGAAATTGAGACGAAATGACTGAGAAGGAGATAAATACAGCCTTTGAGTATATAATAAACCACCGTTCTAAAAAAAATATAAAATTTAATATTTAATCTTTTGATTTGTCAAAAGAAACAGACATTCATCATAATAATCGGGTCGTCTAATATATATATACCTGCAAGATATGTCTAGATCTATATGGATATATGTATTATATAAAATGCATTCAGCTTGATATACAAGTTCCATTTGAATTTATATATCTATCCTCTGTTTTTTGGTGTTTCTCTGTTGTATTGTTGATGTTGTTCATTTCCCATTGGGAAAATAAATCAAGACACTTTATATAACTAAACAAAAAACAAGAGACTCAGTGATCTCGAAAATTGTAGCCTCAAACGGATAAAATAATTAATTCGACATGTCTTGGAAGTTATTTTTTAAATGAAATTGGCAAAAATGAAAAAAAATCCACATTTAAAATTTTAGTGATTTGGCAATTTTTTTATAAACTAAGGGTTTGTTTGAGCTATGAAATTCAAACATTGGTGCAGATTATTAACAAAAACATATTATGTAGGTACTAAATCTTAGCTCATTAGTTACGTTAGAACTTTTGGATTTAGAAAGTTCAAAACCTAAGTAGTTATTTGTTTTAGACGTACATACTAACATTTTGGTACCAAAGAAAAGAAAACGAGTGTTCTATATGTCAGATCGGTTTCGCCTTGAAGGGCAGGCTTGATTGTTTTTTGGTATCTGGGTTCAATTACCAAGGAGGTAAATACAACCATACTGACATGCTATAAAAATTATCCATGACAGCCAGCATTTAAAAGAAGATAGGTAATCTCGTGATTTTTTTAGTCGAATCTACTTCTCTCAGCAAATTGAACTTTTATAACCTAAAAGAACCTCTCTGACTTTATGTTCTTGAGGTATTGTCATTATTGGGATCCTTACAGACTGATACAAAAAAAAAAAAAATTTTAAATGCATTTTCTTTTTCAGACATTTCTCACTAATAAGAAAAATATCATTTATTCACTAGTTACTATGAAAGTTATGAAAAGAAATATTATTTTATCAGTTTTATCAGCCATCGCAGGCTTTTGATTTTGATATATTTTTACTTTATACATAATGTAGCGTAACAAAGCTCTATGGGATAAAATAAGCAGCCATACTCACCCCATAGTCCCATCAAAAGTCAACAATTTTAGACCTTTATTTAACAACTTATAATTTTGACAAAAATTACTTCCTACTCCTCTCGTCCAAAGACCAAAAAGATCAATTTTTTTCCCTTAATCCGTACTGATGGAAGTTTTTTCATAAACAATTTCTTTCATATTGTTTAAGTGATCGAAATGAAATTAAGAACTTACCATTATTTTAACAATTGATTTTTAGTGCATAATGGTTTACAAACATTAGTTCTTTATTAACTACTGATTTAGTTTTATCTAAATTTCTCGAAAATGGCTTAATTAATCTTTATCATATTTAATATTCTATTTATGTACATACCTTAAATTCCCCAAAAAAGGTATTTAACTTTTTTATAAAATTACATTTTAAAGTACATTAATCCTGTAAGCTAATACTTATTTATTTAGTTTTTTTTATATGAGATACAAACTCATAAAGTATTTATTTTTTTGTTTGAGCCTATTGGCATATAGGCAATAGTCTTGAGATCTTTCTTTGAGATGCTTATACATATCAATAGAGTTACTAATTACATGTAAAATCAGACGTTTTCACCCCCCTGACATGTATTGGCTAGATGTTATCGGGGAAACAAAAACTTGTCTCCCATAAGTAGTTTACTTCTCCGTTAAGTAGAATCTTTAGAGGCTGCTAATTATTTACAATATCAATTTTGTTAGAGAATTAATTTATGAGAGATGGCAAAAGGTCATTGATCAAAATCATTGATCAAAATGGGCAATACATTACAGAATAAAGTTATTTAGTTCCATGAAAAAATTACTTAGTTGCCAATCCAATAATATATATATATATATTCGAATGATTTCTTTTAAATTCAATTAATACAAATATTTTGCGGGGGTGTCTTACTTTCTTAAACAGTCTGTTTCAATTCAGAGCAAGACACCTCTATAATAAATATCTTAATAAATAAAAAGGTAATAAACTTTCTGTCCATTTTAATCTCTGTGTTAAAAAGTAATTCAATTATCATAAGAGAAGTTCACGTTGAAATTTATTAAAGTTTGTCAATTGAGGTCGGCTTTTATTAGTATCTAGTCAAAGAGCGAAGGAAATCTCTGAGGATGGCAGAATTATGGAAATCTGGGCCATCAACTATTTTACATTCATATTAACAAACAAAATTATGGATAGAGGAGATAGAGAGATTTGCATTGATAACACCTCTCTTAATCAACGCTGGAAATGAATTTATAAAAATGATAAGGATTTACAAAACTAAATAGAACAATTGGTTTCAAATTATCTTAATTTATTAAATATTTTATGAAAATTAAATTTTGATAGCACAAAAGTCGTTGCTTCTCGGCAGTCTTTGCTTGACGGGGTATTTAATTCACTCGAAAACTGGAGAAAAAGTGAAAACTTTTTTAAGACGCGGAATGATGACCAAAATTTTAGTAATTTGTAAATTTTATATTAGTGAATAGCATCTGTTATTAAGTTTAAACTTGGCACAGATGTGTTCCAAATTTCAGCATAGTTACAACTGTTTGATGATTCCCCAGATTGTAATTTGATTTTTTTTCTGATTTTATATATTTTGTAACCCAAAATTTTTAAGCTAGAAGTCATAAATCTAATGAGTTTTTTTTGCAATATATGACCTCTGGTTCTTAAGTTATCATGGCCATTGAGCTTACAAAATAATTTACATTCAGAGAAATAGTGCTTCTAATATCAACCCTAAAAAGTTGTGGTTTTTCTGAATCTCTTATTTTCCATCTTTATCCCTTAAATATATAGAGTTCATTTTCAAGCATGCTCATATTAAACGGAGGTTACGTTCCACAAAAATCTGCATTAATTAAATCGCATTATGCGAAACTTAACTTTCATACAAATTGGGCTAAATGCTAAAATTATAGAATAAAGAAACTGCTTTATAAAAGTAAACAATTAACTATAATTTCTGACAATTCGTAAATCACATTAAATTGGAACCTTTTGTAAAAGAACGCCGTTATACGAGGGTTAGGTGTACTTCTATTCTAGATCAAATTTTTAGATTTAATTTTAAAAAGTACATTATTTGGTTTGGATGTGTTTGCTTGACCTTTGGCAATTCTGTAATTATATTTCCCTAGCTCCTGAATTGGTAAATACTATCTCAAAAATCGCCAAACCATGGCGAACAATGCCCATTCTAAAAGGAAAGACAAAAATGGCGTTTATTGATTTGATATTCTTAAGCAATTTCATTAAAAAAATAAAAACGTAAGATTGTCAGAGAATGTGAACCGCATTCAGTAAGCTAAAAAGAGCAGTAGCTTAGCTCCTTAGCCTTTTGATACTGGACATTTAAGTGCTAAATAAATAAAACATGAAAAATCATGCTTTGTATCTCCAAAAAACTTCAGCCATTTCTCTTCCATACTCAATTTCATATTTGCTTCGCAGTGTTTGGTTGGTATTATTTATCTCTAAATAATCTTTTAGATATAAGTACAAACTGGGTGAATAGAATCTCAGTGTTTCCAATATCGATGTTTCTTAATATGTAATAGTACGTTCTATTTCTTACCATTTAGGAACTTGCTGAAAGTAAGTAATCCAGTCGAACGTATTGAATTTTCGGAATTCCCTCACGCGGAGCTTAAGGAGAAAGAGGGACAAATAATACGGAACTGAGTAGTGAAATACAGTGACAGTCCCTTGTATACGGTACGTTTGGCAATCCTAGCTAAATATGGTAAATTATGTATATTATGTATATCCATTTTCTTCATCTAAATTTTCAGTTCTACACACATTTGGATTAAGCTAGTCTCTAATATATTTTCACAATTTCTCATTATTAGGTATGATATAATTATTATGTGTACTTAGTTCATAAAGATATTTCCCTGTTTAAATTTATACCTGGTATATATATATATATATATATTGTATTATATTTACTAATTATATATTTATGAGCTCTCATAAATTCAGCCTCCCTATTCACTGTGGTTAATTAATGAATATTGATTAAGCTTTCATTATTATTTATTTTACCATTAAATATGTATTATCCTGCTCAAAGGACCGAATGATTATATATTTATTTAATAGAACTATTTTTTTAAATTATACAAATAATAAATTATTCTTTGGCAATATCTAATAATTAATTTGGTAGTTAATAATTAAAATCCGGGGCGCTACTTTTCACTTCCATGGACGCCATTCAAACAGAGCCAACTCACACATGCAATAAATGTTTTACGTTTGACATTCGTTAGTTGATATTAAATATTAAATTAAATTTGCAAAAATGCTGGAAATATATCTTAGAGTTTTTTTTTTCAACACCAGTTGCTCCTTGGCTTTAGCTCTCTGATTATTTAGATTTTTAGAGGACTGCACTGAGTACAGAAAGTGAGCACTGAATAGCCCACCGGAAAGTGATACTAGAAGACTTTGAGATCATGTGTTCATATTGTCACCTGCTGTCAATGTACCCCCAAAATTGAACACGGTCCATTAATCATCAGCATATTAAATCAAAAATGTCATGAATTATTTTATGAAATGTTTGAGAGCGCTGCTGTACCTGATTTTTAATATTTTGAAAAAACTCTTCGCAAGCACTTCAAATTCAAAAATACAACTTTTCACTTTCCTCTATGTTCTTATTCTTATATGTTATTTTTATTATATTTAACCAACTTCACAAAAGGAGGAGGTTCTCAATTTGACTGATTTTTTTTTGTCTATGTTACTTGAATTCTTCGCCAATTGTGAACCGATTTTGATGATTTTTTTTTTGGATTGGGTTTAGTATAGTTTGCGATTGGTACCGTATTAATTTGGTCAAGTTCTGATGATATGATCATTGACAAAATAGCGGAAATCTCCAACTCATATGAGCAAATATTCGAAATTATAATAAAAAATCTTTTATAAAAAAACAATCTTAAAACGTTCATTTAAAACGTTTCGAGAGAATTCCTCTATTTATGAATTGAATTTTATATTTTTATAATTTTGTGATTCATTCACACGAATCTTTCTCTTACGAGATGCATGCAAAGAATTATCTTAAGTCTCACTATTGTCAACATCACTAAAAAGAGAAAAATAAAAATAAAACCGACTTCAAAAAAATTAAATTCAACAAATAAAATAAAAATAGCTCAAAATTCAAATAAAATTCACTAAAAGATATAAAATAATTAACTAATTTAGCTACAACTAAACGACGAATTTTTACATGAAATCCCTTTTTGAAGTCGGCGCTAAACATATACCTAGATTTTATGAATCGCACTCAACGGATCATACCTAGTACGTTTGGCGGGTAAAGAGGACAACATCGCGTAAGCTCGCTTATATAGTTTCTTTAGGACCGCCTTCAAAAAGTGATTTCATGTAAAAATTCGTCGTTTAGTTGTATCTAAATTAAATAATTATTTTATACCTTTTAGTGCACATTACGTATATGAATTTTGAGTTATTATTATTTTATTTGTTGAATTTAATTTTTTTGAAGTCGGTTTTATTTTTTTCCTAATTAGGAAAACTGTGTTGCAAGTCCGTAACAATCTGTATAAAGATTAACAACTTGCCTTCAACATTTTTTAGTTAATACATTTGTCATAGAATTGATATGGAAGAAACTTTTCTAATGCAGCAGTTTTGAAAATATTGATGCACATTCTACCACATTCCAAATCCTCTTCTCTAATGATTTACGGACTGCATTTTGGATTGCTGTGAATCATAGTCCAGACAAACTTACAGACAGAGAAAATTATTTTTCTCCATATTTCAGATATTTTTAAACCCGATGAGCAAAAAAAAAAAAAAAATTTCTGGAATTCAATACAAAAACCGACCGTGCGGGATGCAAGCGAAATCTTGTATAGCTAATTAGGCTACTGTTAAGATACTGCCATCTAGTTTGAGTCTTTTATATCCGAATAACCGAATAATAATAAATAAATCTTTTTCTTTAATAGACACTTTAATTATTATGGTATACCTATATATAAGCAAGTTTTAATCAAAGAACTCTCAATACAATTATATTTATTGTAAATGGACATATTTCAATAAAATTTAACTGAATTTGTGAAAAATGTCATTATAATATTTAATGAATATTAGATTCTTGAATTCTTCACCCTCCAAAGAAGTGCCTCCCTTTTTCCAATTTTATTTATTTTATATATTATTAATTTTGTTATTTATTGAGAAATCACATTTTGGTAATCAAATAATTTGCTTATTGAAGAGAGAGGATTCTGTTGATTATCATCTGAGAAAATATTTTATTCGATAACGAATCATATTTATTATTTCACATTAAATATGTTCTATTGAAAAACAAACAAACAATCGAATCAGATTGTTTATTGGCCGATTTATGTACATAAATTCATAATATCGAATCAATCATATTGAATTTAAAATAAAATTGTCTACTTTGTAGCCCACTCCACGCAGTTAACGTGAATTAAATTGTGCGAAATTGACCCTTATTAATTAATGATATCTTTCAAAAATAAAATATAAAAGTACCTCACATTGCTGGGTAAATTTTTTTTTTTTTATTTTCGACCCTAGAAAATATTTTTCTTATCTTCCCCAATTGTTAACGCCTGAATAAGGTAAAAACACCCGAAAATGAATTTAATTTGAATTTATAATAATGTTGAGAATACTAGACCGTGATTGATTCTCAAAGGTGGTCGCCAGTTAAAAATCCTTAAAAGAATAATTAACAACAGATCTGAAAGAAGATACTAAAATAATGATTAATCCTTCTATTCAGTTTGATCCGAAGAAAGAAGGTTCGAGGATTATTATAATATATATTTCTATATATATAATAACCGAGCTGGTTTTGTTTTATCTGAAAACAGTTTGAATTGGAATTAAGGAATAATATAAAAAAAAAACAGAAAGTTGTGTATTTGACCTAAGTTCAAAATTAACTTAGGAATTTTAATTTTATATAAATAAAAGAAATAATTTTATTACAAAAATAAATGATAATTAAAAGCAGTGTTTAGATATGTAAAAATTAAATAAGGTCAATACCTACAAAGAATGATTTTTAAAAGAACAATGTTTATATATATCAACATATAAAAATCTTTAGGTTTTAAGATAATAATGTTTCTTAAGGAAACTTTATTATTTCAAAACTAATTAAAACAAATAAAATACTTTTTAAATTCTAAATAAGAAACAGCAGTGCAAATCCAATAACCAATATAGACATGTAATTTGAGGTTATTTAAGTGAACCAAAAACGCGTGAAAATAAACCTTAAATTAGCTTATATGAAAAAAGTTCAATGTTTTGCCTATGCCAAAAGCTCAAAGATTATTAAAATTAGGCCCTTTAGTTGTGAGATAAGAGGTAAAAAGATTATAGCAGGATTACCTAAAATTGTAATCAATTACTAAGGTGAAAAATATTATTTGAAATTTTAATATATATCGGAATTTTAGAGCTCAACCAAATTGATTCTAACGCTGTATATTTAACAATATCAAATCTTTTATATGAGTATAATAATTGAAGAAAAATAAGTTTCTTTCTAACCATAAAAAAGTATATGTTTACCTCTCAACTTACCAAACCAAAAAGACAGAGAGAATATGAATTTTCTTTGCAAACTGGACTCAAAATTAGTGGGAAGTTAGTCTCAAAACAAGTTTTGCTAACGCAAGTATCAAAGAGATAAAGTTCCTATATTAACACTGGCGCGAATATTTGAAAAGGAGAAGATAAGCAATTTTAATAAATAAATTTTAAGACATAGTGAAAGCAGGCCTTAACACCAATGTAATTTTCTATTTAAAATTTTAGTTTGATTTTTAATTTCTGGTAATTCAAATATATAAAACATGAATTTTAATTAGGCATCTTATTGAAGAAAATCAGCAGCCGCTTAGAACGCTAGCTAAGGGTGAACAACAACGTTTCTCCACATAATATAAGATATTTGCTATTCACCGTTAGAGAGCGCCCCAAGCGGTTTTCACTAGATGTTAGCAGGTGAAATTGAATTGAATTATTAATTGTATATAAATATATCTTGAATAGATCGCTAGTGAAATTTTTTCCATTTAAGTTTTTGAGCTACAATCTACATTGCTCGGACAACCAGACGGGTAGAAGATATAACGACTCTAATGAATTCTAGTTCTGCAATTGTACGAAACTCCAAATATAATAATACAAAACGTACTGAGCATGCATACTATTCGATTTTCTTTGCCTCATAATAATAAGTGCTTGGAGCACCGAGCGATGCTCGGTAACTTTTTGGCTCTAAATTTCAAAACTCTGCGACTTATCGAAGACCAGATATGAACGACTAAAATATTTATTTTGCGACATGGCTAATTTACACCCCCTTCCTTTATTTCAATCGGATTAAAATTTATACACGACTAATTAACTCATGAGATATGTTCACCAATTTTTAGCGAAATCGTTATAGCCGTTTTCGAGAACCCGATTCTATATTAGTATATATACAAGAATTGCTCATTTAATATAATAAAATATGTATAGTGGAACCTCTTTTAACGAACTTAATACGTTCCGCGACTATGTTCATTAACCGAAGCAATTTCCCCCATAAAAATTAATGTAAATACAATTTATCCGTTCTAGTCTCCAAACCTTAATTTTACCATATTTTTTTTTTTTATGAAAATATTGGAAAACGTTGTATCATTATAGCAACAAATAATTAAACTTGATGAATGCATCCACTAATGCTTGTGGTGCTTTTTCATCTGAACTTGAAGCTTTCCCATATGCCGTATGATTATGGCACTGTGAATGCCACTTGGTCGATGAAACCTCTCAAACCACCCTTGGTTTGCTTTAAAAGTCCTGTCCGTCTGCACTTGTACTGGGTATCTCAATTTTTAGCCTTTTCACATATTATAGCACTGTCTCCAGCAAGTTGCTTTTCATTGATCTATATTAACAGCAGTTTTTCAACTTCATCAAAAACTGTAGATCTTTGTTTTGATATCACATTCACTCCTCAAGCCACTTCGGCAGCATTAAGTGGTTATTTCTTTTTAACAATTGTAGAGATAATCGATTTTTCTACATTGTATTCTTTAGCGATGTCAGAAACACGAATCCTATTCTTGTGTTTTACAATAATTCCTTCTTTACGGCAACACTAAAAAATTTTCTACTGACAATATCACTTTTCTCTATCGTACGTGCCATATAGAAATAATGTATAAATAACAAATCACAAAACTGAAAAAAGGAAAAATAAGTTTATCACATAAACCTACTCGGAAAAGCAATGTTTACGGTGAGTACGCCTTCACAACTAAAAATAAACACAACAAATTTATACATTTATCAAAATAAAATGTTTGTTTATTCATTTTTTCCTTAAGGCAGTTCTTTCGCGACAATCCATACAAAAAGTTTTAGCCTCGTAACCATTCTATACATATGAACGGTGCTAAAATTTTAGGTTATGTTTTTTAATGTGACTGTACTTCTCACACTACTATATCCTCTTTAAGAATGGATAGCTTCCAAGCCATATCCCCTCCACTAAAAATAATCTCCCAAATATGTTTTTTTTTTTATTTATTTTTTATCAAAAATACGAGGTAAATAATTTCAATTTTTTTTTAAGTTACTCCGAATATATTATTCTAACAAATATTAGTTTTTCATCAAGATGGTGAAAGTCCTTCAATGAAAAAAAATAAAATAATGATCATTTTTCCACCATTTCCCAATATACCATATGTAAAAAAATGTCATTTTTAATTTCAATTATTTCATGTTTGGTGTGGTAAATCGTCTTAAAATGTTAACAGTATGTTTATTATACTCTTAATGACTTATATTCCAAGTTTCGAGGACTTTGAATTTTTGAATTTGTGAAAGAACTACCTTAATGGTTATTTAAATTATAGGTTAATTAGAAACCTTTGGACGAGGTAAACCAACCTTCCCTGACCTTGAATGTGGTAGCCCACCAGTGGTGTTGGAGCTATGAGTACTCTGATTTCAGGGACGTGGAGTTTGACTACTATTTAGTACCCATAGGTGAAATGGGTCCAGGGGGGTACGGTTGTTTGAGGTGGACAACAAAGTAGTCTTGGTGGTTTGGACAAAAGTACGGGGTTTTGTCACTTCAGCCGATGTGCTTCAAATGGGCCAAGTGATGAAGGCGAGTAGTCAATTCTTCTAAGTATATAGTATGTATTTAAGGGAAAGTAAAAAATTAATTACTAATTGCTTTAAAAGCGAATGTTATTTTGTTTTCATGTTTTACTTTATTTTTCTATTTTCTTTTTTTTTCGTTCGTTTCCTCGTTGGAAAGACATTTTAAAGGACTTCTAAGTACAAGTAGTCGCTTGAGAAGGGCTTGTCTAGAAATCGTTTGAGAGAGAGTGTGAGAGACAGGGTGGGGAGAGAAAGGGGTTGGCGTAAAGGAAAGGGTGGAATGTCACATCCAGTCTGCGCCGATCAATCATTACCCCCGGGCACCCCTTGCGTACCCCAAAACTCGCTTTTGCCACCCTCCCTTCGTCTCTTTTCGACATCGTGCTGGAGATAAAAAAAAGTAAAAAACACCCTAGCACTTTTTCCTTTCGACCACTTGTCCTTTTGCTTGACACGCTCCACTCTCCAAAAAATAAAAAGAATAGTCCCAAGTAATCAACCAATTTGGAGGAATAGACAAATTAGAATAAAAGTGGGTGCTATTTTTAGAAGAGGTAAACGATTGATGAAAAATTTATCAAAGATCAATGAACATTGCTTTTGAATTTCAAGAAAATGACTTTTAATCGTTGCCACTTGTTGACTTATTGAAATGTCTTTTATAGGTAGAATAGCTGAGATGGTCAAATTTAGATTAATTATCCTAGTTGTTGCTTTATACCATTTTATTTATATCTATTAAACATAAGAATTCAGATGGGGAACTTTCGTTCGAATCTGAAATTTAATAACTCTTAATTTTAATGTATAGATCCTTTGTATGTTTTTACATGCTTTATAGCAGCTACACCTGTACTAGCTTCACCTGTATGTATCTATCAATGTGACTTTTGTTCTGTTAAATTTCGCTAACATTTCTCTATAAAAATAATTGTTTGCCTATTCAATTTAAATGAAATTATATAAAAATAATAAAAATAAATACATTTCATTCTGTTAAAATACCCAAACTATTCTCTATAAAAATAATTAAGACTAAAAAGTAAAAAAAATAAATTATATTTTAGAAAAACTACAAAATATGCTTCTAAAAAGTACAAAATAATGTAATACTTAATAAAAAATGGTAGGGGACTTTGCCGAAATTAATTAAAACTACATGTTTCTGGGCCCCACGCTTTTTGATTAAGTATTATATTATTTTGTACTTTTTAGAAGCATGTTTTTTAGATTTTTTAATTTGTAAATTTTTTTTAAAGTTTTCAATAAAATATTTACTTATTAATTATATCTATTTATATACTATAGGTATTAATTTAACCAAATGAATGAAAAGGTCAATGAAATCAAAGATCTTAGTAGATAATTATCTATGTATTTATTGAATGTAGATAATATAAATATAATATATACGAACTGCTCATCCAGGCGTGCCTTCGGTAAGATCTTTGATTAAATTGACCTTATTCATCTACTCATTTGATTAAAATATAGGCATGAAGCCCGGAGTTGTTCTTTTTGAAAAATTTCATTCTATTTTTCAAAAATTAAACACTCAAATGTTTGTATTAATTATATTAATTTATTTATTATTATCCTAAACCCCATTTTGCAGGATAAACTTTAGTTAAAATCTAGTTGCATAAAAAAATGGCATTAAGTTCGTAATTATAAATGTAATTAGCGATAGCGTGTTTTTATGCCTTCGTATAATTATTATTAGTCAGTACGGGAAAACGGAGAATTGAATTCACTGAATTTTTTTATTATTTTTTTGTTTAAAAATATCTGAAACGAGCAATAAAATCATTTTCAAACATGATTTTTTTTTTATTTTATCTATGTTTTATTCTGTCAGTAATTGGAAGCTTGTAATAGAGTTAAAAGTGTTCTCCTAAATGATAGGCGCCCGATTTACAAAGCTGTCGATTAGAATGCATAACTATCAGGGGTTTCTCAGATAATAGTCGTAATTGAAATTATTAAATAATATGTCTTTAAATAAATACATACGCAGTGAGTGACTAATGTCTTCTACTAATTAGTGACACTATTTATTATTGTAAATCTTTAGAAGTATATTAACGTGGTAAATTCTCTATGATGAGAGCATTCAAGATCTCAAATTAATTTAACAACATCCATACTAGGAGAGCCGACATAATTTATAGTGACTTTCAGTGTGTCACTTATCACTTTGAATTTATGTTAGAAATGATCCTAAATCGCCTTAGTAAATTATTCGAAAATAATTAAATTTTAAAAATAATGTCAAAAAAATTAGCTAAATCAAAAATTGGCAAAGGCGTCACTCACTTATTTCTAAATTAACATTAAATACGTTTATTTTAATTGTCGATAGATGATATTGTTTCTTAAGAAAAATAAGTGTGATTGATAAAATTTGTATTTTTCTGAAATTTTACTAGAGAATATTAGAATCTTTTATAAATTTAGTAAATCCTTTTTTAAATTGAATTTTCTTACTAACATAGTAGTAGAAAGTTACAAATATCTTAGCATTTCCATTGAAAAGAAACGATTAAAAGAGAAAATAAGTTATCTTTTACTGAAAAGCAATTTCAGTAAACTCTATGCTTTATTCAGAGAAAAATAACTTAGAAATATCGGCGAAGCATCTGATAAGAAGAATAAGTTGACTTGACGTGTGTCTTTAGAGTTCGACATAACCAAATATCATAGACTAAAAATTAATTATTATACGCTAACCAGCTAATCTAAGATGAATCTGTTACATTATTAAGCAGTTTTGGTTTCAATTTCCATTCTACTCTGACATCTTCAATAAATCAGTTTGTTTTGATTGTGGTGTGTGTACTCAGTAAACTCGAGTTCTAATTATCCCTAAGGTATGACTATTTCTATTTGTATGCAATGAAAAGGCAACTGACATTGACATACTGAAAGAATCGCTGCTAATATATATATATATATATATATATATATATATATATATATGTTTAAGAAATATGAATTAATAATTTGCGTTAAACGTTGATATATTACCTATATTAACATCAAGCCTTTGAATTTTTTGTTTCGGATGCTATTCTCTCAAAACCCTGAAGAAGGAGGGAATAGCCTGCGAAACGTCGGTTTTATGAATAAAAAGATAGTGTAAATTATCTTCTTCTTTTTTTGGACTGTCTCATCGATATCCATTTAAATGGAATGATACCCATAAGTTTAATATAAAAATTCAAATCGCCGATAGAAGTGGACTTTAAATTTCTAAATATACGCCGATAGGGTGGCATTTACTAAATCCGAATATTTATAGATAATTTTTATTACTCTTCTTATATATAATAAAAATTATCAATGACAACTCAGATTTCGTAGATGCCACTCTATCGTCATTTCTTTAAAAATCTAATAGTTAACATTTACTTTTTCGATTGCAAAATAAATGTTTTCTCACATTTAAAACATAAGAGCATATATCTTTATAATGGGAATAATAATGCGTTTATTAAATAGAGGCTTAGACAGGTTAGAAACGACATAAAAAACCAACTACCTTATAATTAATATGCTATTACAAAAATTAAAACATAAAAAAAAAAAAATTGACCGGTTCTGATATGGCCATCCACTTGACTTTACCATACTCTTCTGGTCTAGATTTTCAATTTTAACCCCCCCCCCCCCACACACACATTTTGGGCTGTTTGTTTTTGCATTTTTAGTGTTCTGGAAGCCCATTGATTATGTATTCAAAATTTGGTTGAGTTTGCTCAAACGGCCTACATTTTTATTTTTTGACCACCCCCCTTAATTTTGGACAGAGAAAAAAATTATGTTCATTATTATAGGTTCATTTTATAGTAGGTTTATTTAATTATTTTTGTTTTTTTATTTTGAAAATATTATAATCTTAAATTTTAACCCCCCTCTTCCCCTTAATTTTGTGTCGATGTGCACCAAAATCTAATCAGCTCTTAATCTCAATGCACCAAAATAACGTGTGAAATTTGGATTTGATATTCACACTAGTTTTTGACCTAGCTTGTTCACAAAATCTGGTAACGCACAGACTAACAGACATTTTGGCAAAACAGTTATTATCTCAAAAATTATAATTTTTTCGATTTTCACTTATTAGAGCTTTTTTTTAGACCGAAATGCCATGGTTTCGTTCAATTTTTATAATTAAAATAGTTTCCGCTGTTTTTGAGATATTTCGAAAAAAAGAAGCAAAAAAACTATTTTTTTCATTCACCATTGCAATACTTGACCATACCCTTTATGGTAAATTAAAAATAATCCCCAATTTCTTTCCGGATTGATTACATATGTGACGTAATTCCATCAATACAACACTATTCGAGAATCGGACATGACTTTTAGTATGAAAGACTTTAGAGAGAGACAATTCTAGTTTTATGTAAACTTTGGGGAAGTTTTTTAATTTGCAAACCCTCATCCTCCCCTCTTCTCATGCCATTCTCAATCGCTCGATTAGCAAAATTCGTGTTAAGTTCAACTTATGGTGGTGAAGGAGAGAGTGTGTTCGTTGTTGACATGTAACAACTCTGCCGACAACAACAACATGAAATATAATAGCTTGATCATAGTTAATGTAGTGGTTTCGTTCAAAGTTAAATCAACACCCCCCCCCTCCCCACCGCCTCTGTGAGAAAGGGGGCCACACACACTATGACTTAATCTCATGTCTCTCATAATCGTGGAGTTTTGTTGTCAAGAAAAGTGAATGAGAAATCAACATCATAATTAACATATCACTTTTCGATTGAGAGGAAAATTAAAATGATCCTCAGAGTTAACCCAACAACTAACACTGGATATGTATCCAAGCGGAGCCCGTTTATAATACCTCATCAATTTATTCTCAAGTCAAATGGCTTCTAACTTTTTGACAGTTTCATCGGCCTATTTGAAATTAAGTTTAATGTTCAGGGATAACGGATGGATTGAAATAAAAAAAATCCTTTTATCATCCCACACTATTATTTTATCTTCAATGCGAAGGCAATTTGATAGGTTAGCATTTGACTAGCTCTCTTGATCATTTCACTCATCCTATAAGCATTAGCACATACGTTCAAGAATCATTCAAGCTAAAATGTAGTTTAATTTAAAACAAAATCTAGTATGCTTTTTACTTTACCAAACAGGGTATGGTCAAGTATTGTAATCGTGGATGAAAAAAGTGTTTTATTTGCTTCTTTTTTTGCGAAATGTCTCAAAAACGGCTGAAACTATTTTGATAAAAAAAATTGGGCGACAACATGCATTTCGGTCTACAAAAAAGCTCTAATAAGTGAACATCGAAAAAATTATATTTTTTGAGATAATAACTGTTTTGTCAAAATGTCTGTTAGTCTGTTCGTCTGTATTCTGTTAGTCTGTGCGTTACAAAATTTTGTGGACGAGCTAGCTCAAAAACTAGTGTGAATATAAAACCAAATTTCACACGTAGTTTTGGTGCATTGAGATTAAGAGCTGATTAGATTTTGGTGCATATCGACCCAAAATTAAGGGGGGAGGGGGGTTAAAATTTAAAATTTTAATATTTTCAAACTAAAAAAGGCAAGAAAAATGAAATATACTATAAACAGAATCTAGAAGAACGAAAATATTTTTTTTCTGGCTCCAAAATTAGGAGGAAGGGGGGAGGCTCAAAAAATAATAAATCTAGGTCATTTGAGCAAACTCAACCAAATTTTGTATAGATAATCAGTGGGGCCCCAGAATACTAAAAATTCAAAAACAAACCGCTCAAAAAGAAAATTTTGAAAAATTTTAGAAACTTTTTAAAATTTAAAATTTAAAATACTAGGTAGGTTTCACAAAAATAAAAGATAAGATGCTTGTTTAGCACGACTCTCTATATATTTCGGAGTACAAGCTCATCTTCAGGATTTCACAAAGATAATTAGTATTCTTCTTATAAATCAGCTTAGAAAGATGTTGCTCAAGACATATCACCACATACGGTTTTGGAACCTGGACAAGTGAAGAGTCAGAGAGAGATAGACTGTAAGCAATGTTCCCTCTAATTTTTTCACCGACTGCGCGGTACAAAAGTATATGGGAGCAAAAAGTTTCAAAATGTATGTAATAGTGTGAAAGTTGGGGGGGGGTCCTGTACATGTGTTTGAAGTAAAAAAAAAACTCAAAATTTTACTTTTTTTGCCATTTTTAGATGCAATTCTTTTATAAAATGAAATAAAAAAAAAAAAAAAAAAAAAAAAAAAAATGGTGAACAAGCCCATGTGGGCAGAATAAAAAACGGCTGCGCAACTTCCGAAAAATTAGTGCGTAAGCCTTCAAAATATAGAAGAATCTTAAAGATTAAATGGGTTGATAGGGGGGGTCAGATAGGCTAGTCGGTAGCGTATCATCTTGCTAACCAAGTGGACACGGGTTCGAATCCGACTCGGGGCATTCGGCTAAAATCTGACCCCGGGGTAGAGACAAAATTTAAAAAATATATAGTATCGTAAATTGGCTTATGGTTGGAAAGACCGAAAAGCCAAAAAAAAAAAAAAAAAAAAAAAAAAAATGGGTTGATAGAATTACAAACGAGAAAGTCTTGAAAACAATAAAGAAAGGGGAAAATAATCTGAAGAGCTCAATTGATAAATAGAGCGGAAGACCTAAATTGGAGTATTTTCACCAGATATTGAAAGATATAGGTATGGGACTTTTAGACAACTGAGAAAGTTGAATGGTGGTGGTAGTATCAAACCAGTCTTAGGACTGAATATTATATGATGATGATTCCCAAGAATATACTAATCTTTTAAGTATTAAATAAAAGGCTTATTTTTCAGCAGTTTTTTTAAATTTTAAATTGTGTTTTTTTTTTATTTATTTATCCATATATTTCGGAAATTTTGTGCAATATTCCTTCTTCAGTGGACCTCACTCAAACAAATCACCGTACTTGTTTAATTTACACGAAAATTAAAACACAGGTGGACAGAGACATTTTAATTTCCTATTCTTAATTCGGGGCTTAAAACAAAAAAAAAAATTATCCTTCCATTAGTGTATTCATTGACCTGCTCTTTAAAGCATCAAAAAGAAATTTATATAAAGTAAAAAAAAAATGTTATTTTTTTAAGGGGAGATTATATATATAATAGGCCAGATTAATTTGCAGCAACGCTAACGTAACGCTGCCGACAGGGGGCTCTGATGCCGTCGGCAAATTTGAAATATAATTGTAATTTGAACTCGAATTTTGAAATGAAAGGCTGCAATTGATTTTATTTTATTTATTGGGCCTCCGAGGAGCGAGCCTCCTCTTACAAGACAAAAGATGATTTCACAAATTTATTTACAAATCTTTCACACTTTTGGCTTCAGAACAAATTAATTCAGATTCAGAGCGGGTGGCTGAGAGAGCCAGGATTAATCCTGGCTCACATTTCACACTTCTTTTTTTTTTTTTTTTTTTTTTTTTATTCACAAAAAATAATCATACGCCACCCGCTCTCCATGTTCTTCTGCCGAAAGTGTAAAAATAGAAACATTAAATAAATATATTGATAATTATTCCCCCCACCCCCTCACCACTCAAAAATTAAATATTCAATTCGCTTTACTTTGAGCACAGAAGAAGAAATTAATCACATCTTATTTGATTTATATTTTATATATTATTTGTTTATTTTTTAATAATTTGCCACTTTTTTATAATTTTTTAAAAATCTAAATTTTATTATTCTTATTTTTTGATTTTTACAAAATTGAACGACTTAAGACACGCATGCCCGAGTTTCTCATGGCAATACTGGTGAAGCCTGTCATACAAACAACACCTAATCTCTTTTAAATATTTGGAGCCTTATATCGATTATCGATCCCAAATTTAAACACTTATTTAAATAAATCTATTTCCATTCAAAAAATATATCACAGTGGTGTAAATTATAGAAAAAAAAATACTTCCAGATTCATATCTAGAGCCTCATTTCTGTAGCTGCGTCAGGACGAAAATGAGGGGAAACTTTTAAGAGACTATGTATTTTTATGACTATGTATTTTCGGGAGTTTACAGGTATACATTTGGAGTGTGGTTTTTTAAGAGGAATAAAATTTTTGGACCGAGACGCCGCCCGCCAGGGTACCAGCCCGAAAGGCCGAGCTTCGAGGGCGTGCCGAAGGCACGCACGAAAAGCTCATTAAGAATAACAAATTGAAATGTCTCTGTGTTCTAATTTTTGTGAATACTGAACAAGTACGGTGATTCTTTTGGGTGAGGTCTACTGAAAAAGGAATTTTGCAGAAAATTTCGGAAATATTTGGGTAAATAAATAAAAAAATCACCAATTAAAATTAAAAAAAAAAACTGCTGAAAAATAAGCCTTTCATTTAATCATCACAACCACCGTGAATCGAAATAATAATATTTATTTTTAATCCTGAGGGCGCATTGATTTCGCATCAGAACACAATTTCTAGGGCTTTTAGTTCCTGAGCTATCGTGGGTATCGGAATCTAGACACCAAGTCAGACATACAAACAGAAAAAAACTGATTGAAACTATTTTTCTCCAAGTTTCAGACTTTTTTTAACACAATGGTGAAAATAAACTTGCATGTCTCTTGGAGTAATTTTGTATCGAGTCTATCATCTTGAAACCCTTTAATCTATAAAGACATATCCATAATTTTCTTAAAATCATTTCAATATTTTTTTACTTTTAGAATACACGAAATAATTTTAACTCATACGTCTTTTTGGATACCTGGTGTCACAAAAAATGTAAGTAATACTCTATGATAATTTATAACAACCCAACATCTACTAATAATGTATTAAATTGAATTTCAACCCTTGTTAATATAGTTATTTATTAATGTATGTAGTTGTATCTTATTCACTAATATTGGTTTGAAGCCCTCTGCCAAATGATCATTACACAGCTATATATGTATAAGCCCTTTTGTCTTAGCATTAATTAACTTACCGAAACTGCAAATATAATTCCATTTTAACCGCCATATTCAATTATCTTTTCTCATGTAATCTATTGCATATATTATATTATTATGTATAATTTCAATATATGTTACATATCTGAAATTTCGTTTCAAACACTTCCTTTGGAACAAAATTTAATTGAAATTGTGAACCCTTAATTATTGTTTTCTTTACATCTATCCCGAATTTTTTTATTTTTTTTATTTTTATTTTTATTCGTTTTGATTATAATGAATAACATTTTTCAATATAATTTAAATTTTTAAAAAATTTCCAAAAAAATATAATTGACAACTTTAAATACTGGTGATTGTTTAGGAATTTTGAATTTTTAAAGCAAGTTTTTTCTTTCTTAAAAATTCCATTGATAAATGGAGAAATTCTTTCTAAACGCTTGGAATTTGTTCAAGTAGTTTAAGATTGTTTTATATAAAAGTTTTGTATTAATTTATATTTATAAAAACAATCAATATAAATAATTTCTTTGTTAGAGACTATAGTTTTTTCAGTCTTTTTTTATTATATTATATATTAGAAATGTTCTATCTGTTATTTCTCATGGATTGAATACCCTATTGGATGCAGGTAATTTCATTTTGAAAAAAATAATAAGATGATGGCCAGTTATCAAGAGAATCCGTCTGCAGGGCAGCCCTAGATTTTATTTTATTTTCTCATAATGTTTAAAAATGTTTGAAACGTGAAGAAAAATCATTTTCAACCACGATTATTTTTTGACTATTTGTTTAGTTGGTTCCAAAATAACCCAACAACGAAAGGTCGTAGAAAGTTGGTTCTGGTGCGAACATGTTTGTATTTTCAATGCGAAGAACTGATTGTAATCTCTCTAGTTTTTTCAAGATAATAAATACATTTCCAATGGTTAATTATACTTATTTAAGTTTATTACTAGGGCTGCTCTAACTGGTGAGAGTACCAAGTCTTGAAAAAGTTTTAACTTTTTCCTCCAATTTGTGATTTAATATAGAAAACTATTTCCTTACATTAGAATCTTGCTAGGTTCATATTTTTTTTCTTGTCATTTCCTCTTTCAAGGGTGATTGCATGGGCTCCTCTATTTTCGCTTCTTTCCATGATACCATCAATCAACTGAAATTGACTCCTCTCTTAACTAATTTGTTCATTGTAAATATTTAAAATGTTCCACTCTGTAATTTGGTCTTAAATTAAATGCCCACGCTCTTCTGTTCAAGTTCTTTACTGAATTTAAATAGATTTCCAGCATTAGAAACAATACCATTAATCAATGGAGATTGTAAAATATCAAGAGTAATGTTTTGGTGTAGCGTTCGAGCTTTCCAAGACTGGGATTCGACACATTCTTCGCTTACTGTTGAAATTTAACCGGGTATAATGTAGATTCAACGCCTTTTTTATTTACATTAAACACAAATCTATATTTGTTCTGATCATAATATCCGAAACTAGGAAATAAAAATGCGTGCAAGTGCGAGATTGGTTCACGTACTTAAAACTTTTAGAAATAAAGGAGAGCAAATAGTGAGTGAAATAAAATTTACAGATCTGTTTAATAAGATTTTAAAAAATCTATTTCTTGTGAAGAAAGGATCCTATTCACAATGAGTATCAGACCTGCTATGGGAAGAGTAAAATTGTTTATCTATCATTTTTTCATCTATCGTTCAAACTAAATAATATATGATATTAACAAACAATTTAAATTCTTCTTTACTATAATATTTCAAAAAACAGGGTTTTGAGGAAGAGGGCCTTAGTTACTTAGTTACGTCCCTGTGGAAGGTTTTTCGACGTTAACATATAGCTTTAAGGGGTTACAGAAATTACTTACTTATAGAAAACGTAATTTCATCGAAAGTGTCCCATTTCTTACCAATGTTGGTACAGAATTGTAATAAAGAAAAAAATTATAAGGTAAATTCAAGTTGTGATTGCATCTATGATAATATTCCACTTGTGTGTAACTATGGATATGTTTGTCCGCGTGTCTGTATACAGGATCTGTGGTTACATGGACAAATTTAATTGCAGGCCACTAATAGTAGCTATGATATTAGAGGGGTCCGGGAGGTATATTGGGTAGTTTACTCGAACCCCATAATAAGCCTCAGTCCTGCTACTACTACTATAGCTACTATCACTACTATTACTCTTACTAATGCTAATATTGCTACTAGTCATAGTAATACTATTATTATTATGTACAATTTAATGTTTGTTTAACAAATAATTAACATAATAGAAAGGGACGCCAGACGGGGTTTGATTCTAAAACTACCCTTCTCATCCACCAAGCTCTTCCATTGGCGCCTCCGCCAGTTATCGAACATACTAATTGACTTTGATAATTAATATTAATCAAGATTATATATATTTATAATTTGACTTGTGTTAAGTTTCCAAATAGAGTGTAAAGTTAATGAGTTTGAAGGAAATGCGAATTTAGGAAGGGTGGAAGCGTGAAATTCTATGAAATAAACCTTGCATTAGTATATGTGATAAATTATTAAGAAGGTAGAAAATTAAAATTAATAATAATAATAATAAAAATCCAATTCTTGGGAAATTAAAATTATTTTGAAATTCTAGGCTAGTCCAAGTTAATTATCTTCAAATAATCAATTTCAAACTAGAAGAGTAATATGGTATTTTTCCCTCAGATTTGTTTATACCTTTCAAATTTATCAGAAATAACAATTCATAGACACGGAAATTTTACTAAAAATTATTTCATAACACCCATAAGACCTCTTAATAATAAGCAAGAATCTGAATAACTCAGTTTGAAAAAAATATCACCAGTTCAGTTTCAAAATAATGCGATTGCCTTGTAGAAGAGAATCCGTTTGTAAATAGCAGTTATCCATCAAGTGGCTATAGTTTTCATTTGGCTTGGTATTTCTATATGCAGAAAAACTCTTTCATGATAATGATTATGGCAAAGCAGACTGGAGAACTGAATAAATCTCCTTTGATCTGATTCCTCTCTTTCACTTTTCCCTTTACGATTAGCACTAAGTCTACTAAACTATTTAAACTATTTGACGAAAATATTTCATCTCCCGTGTTTGATATTTCATTCAATTTATTCAATTAACCATTCCAATTAATTATTAAACATTTAAACACAGAGAGACAGACAGAAATGTATAAATAGTAATCGTATTAGTTAAATAGATTATTTTTTAATGTAAAAGGATTTACCAGTTCATTTTGAATATAATTTCATTTAATTAACTATTATAAAAGCTTTATTTATTATAATCATATTTACTAAAACAATGGTTTTCAACCTGTTTTCTTTATGAAATTCATAGAAATGTAGAAATATAGAAATACAAAAGTATAGTTATAGAATAACAATAAATATAAAATAAAATATTTCTATGCACATTATATTTTGTATTTATACAATATACACTGTTATATTCCTCATAGTGTGCGTCTATGACGTCAAAATACAATTTACAAAACACGTATTATGTATTATTTTTTTAATGCAAGAAGACCTAGAAGATGCAGCATATAAATCTTGACATTGTAGCCTGTAAGCTATAAAAAAGAAAAACTTGAAATTTACAAATTATATGTATTCATCATTATCAAATTTGAAATAAAAATGGTTCCCAATTATTTGAAATAAGATAATGTTTTTTAAAATATGTATATATTGTGACGATACAGCGTCTAATTTTATTTTTTTTGGTTTTGTAATTTCAATATCTGAATTAATCATAACAATGTATAATTAAAATTGTAAGTTACTTTTAAGATGAATGAAATTCATAATTTGGCAAATTGATTGCCGTGGACAGTAAGCAGACGGCCTCTAGCGGTGATAAACTGATTAGCCTAAAATTAGCATTGATTGATGGCGCCCTCAATGTGTTAGTGAGTAATTAGAGCCACGTGCTGGGTCAAGTTGACCGGGTCAGCGGAAACGATCGCTCTCTTGTATGTTGGCCGCCAAAGTGATAACACCTCAGTCTTAATAGTCCCAGTGAATTCCATGTGTTAGCAAAAATCTTTGTGCATCCACCTAATCTTATTACAATTAGGGTTTGTGAATGTGTCCGTGCACCTGTTGAGTGTGATTCTACAGAGGGAAAAGAATATTTGCCACATTTACCGGCAAAATTAGGACGTCGATGCACACCGACATCTTTGGCGTGGGGTCCATAGACACGTGCCCATCACTCATGGAAGCAACAGCTAAGTAAAACATTGAAGTGAATTCAACTGAATTATCAAACTCCCTACGAACTTGTTTTTTTCAATATACAATCGAGCATAAATTCGCTACCGGTTCGAGACAATATCCAACGCGAACCAAGGTCCACGCGTAGCGTCATATCTAACTCTCTGATGTCCCATTCAATTTTGTAAAAACTCTTGAACTTAAACGCTTAAAATATTTAGAATTAACAATTTAAAAATAAATTTTTATGAATTTTTCACTGAATTATAATTAACTTTAAGTTTAAATAATTAACTAAAGCAAACATTTTCAATTCTCCCGGTCATCTCAAACAGTAATCAATCACATTAAATTAAAAAAAAAATCTAACATTAAATTCTAGTAATTTGACTGCAATAAAACATTCAAAAAAAAAAAAAAAGAAAAAAATTTAAACTAAAACAAAACCCTTGAATTAAAAGCAATATTTTAATATTTAAATTCAATTAGCTGGTAATTGAAAATTACGAAAAGAAAGATGGCGGACCCACGCTGTGTCATGTGATCAGAATGTTGAAAACCGCGGGAGGAATGAAATTCTGAGAATTGTCACTGAACTATTAGCAAAGAAAAGTAAACAAATCAAGTTTAACTTATATTAAATGTATAGTTCCCAAATGGGTCGGTAATATCCGAATCAGTTGACAAGTCCATTTCTATAGAACCTACCTTGTGGCTAAGAAAATGGTGACACAAAACACAGACAAAATTCCGATCCACTCTTTACAATAAATTTAAACCAATACCAGTTATTCATAAAACGTTAAAGTAAATAATCACAATAATTGTTTAGTGGATGTGTTGTTGCAGGTAATTACAAAATTATAATAAAACATTTATAGGAAAAATTTACATTAAAATTCCAATTAATAATATTATAAGAAATATATGATTAAGACCAAAAGGTTGAAATTGTTTGATTTAATTAATTCCATTAAGATTTATGTGAAACTTTTGAAAGAGTTAAACACCTGATTGAACTGTAATCAGGAAACATATTTGACGTCAAATGAATCAGAGAAAAGAGTGACATCTGTCAAAACAAATAGTTTTTTGACAACTGTCAAAATATGTAAATAAACAAACCATGTCATCAACATTAGTGAATGGTTAAATCAAATAAACCAAAACTAAATAATTACATATAGATTAAATTAACTGATAAAGACTGCTAATTGCATATAATTAGATAATAAAACTATTTATACCAAATTTAAAAAATTAAATAAAACTAAATATTATAACTCACCTGTCAAAATTTGACTGAAGGAATTAGGGCTTTTGAATATTAATTTTTATTAATACTGACTTCCCAATTAATTATTTTCTCAAGTGAACAATCAATTCTGTACAGTTTTGATTAATTAATAGGGATAATTAATTTGAATAAATTATTTTATATAAAATTTAAATTTCCAGTCAATTGGGTTGTACCAAGCGATAATTCATTGTATACATTGAATTAATGTATTATTAAAACCAATTTTGAACAGATTGTTTACAATTAACATTTTTTTATAATCAATTTTGATATTCCTCAAGTGAAGAATTAATTGTTCACAATTAAAATATCGTGATAAATTATTTCATTATTGTTATTGTTAATTATAATTACTTACCTTAAATTACCGACAAACTTATAATTGATAACTTTTGTTTACAAGGTAAACTTAGTAAAGTCACAATTTCAATTATTATAAATAAACAATATTTTTAATATAAACAAATTCCAGTTATTTGAATTGAATTAATTTACCTGGTTCTATTATCAATCCGTCTATAGACAATAAGATTTTTTTTTCTCTCTTTTCAGCTTCCAATTCCAGGTAACTGATCACTCCAGTCCGTTTTACCCTCAATTATAAGGAAAATTTTCTACCAGGTTAATTTTTAATTAATTTTTTTAAGTATCTGTTCCATAAGGTACTTCCCTGTGCAGCATCTTTAGCCTCATCAATATTTCACTTAAGTAACGGGGGGCTAATCATAATAACATCAGTTAGACAAAAAGGGCGCAACCCAGCGAAGCAGATAAGATACAATAACACCTTTAAATTCAGCATTGCGCCTTTTAATATAATTGATAGAGCGTCTAAGCATAGCAGATTATCTCCCTGAGTACACCCTGCTCGTAAACCATTTTATTGTTGCAACCTACTCAATATTGTCTCATCTTCAATATTGAGGAGAAGTGCAGGGGTAGCTTGGTCAGAGCGCAAACTGGGCGAAGTAAAATAAACAATAAATTATTTTACAAGTCCAGATTTGTCACATTATATTTATATTCAATTGGGTTATTAATTAATAACTAATTAACGTTTTTCTGGCTTCGGAGGAGAAAATAACATAAAAATCGAGTGTCTAAATTTTCGCCATCTAACTACCCTAAAAAAAAACGATTCGTTACACCAGCTATATTTAACTAGACTCTTTTTTTTTGTTATTTTATTATAATAAAATAATCAACTCTCTTAAAAAGTGCTTTTGAGAATTTTCCATTGAATATAATTGGGAGAAAATTGGTCCGCTTTGTAATCTTATCAAGTAACGGGATTCTTTCAATCTGAAGGAGTTGAGCTTTAGTTGTGGTCGAGAATTCATCGGGGCAACAGCAGAGGACACTTACACTCACCCAAAGGTAAACAACCCTTAATATCTACCCCTATATTCTATCTTTATTCTATATATAGGAATTCTAAATAAATTAGAGGAAAATTTAAACTATTTCAAGACTCGGTACGCTGTTTGCAGTTTCAGAGAATTCATTATTTTAAATGACATATATCTAAATCTGATTTTTATTTAGATTTAATTTTTTCTTACCTAAAATATAAATTCAAAATCTACTTCTAGTATAATAGCAATTTGAACTCTTATATAAATATATCGAGTTTAATTATTTCTAAGCATTTCCATGTTCATTAATTAATTTAATGTTCTCTATCTGATGGATGTAATGGGGGATAGATATAATAACAAGTATCCATTTATTCCAAGCCCAATAGTCAAAGGCAGTTCCTAGAATAAAAAAAAATTAAGAAATTAACTTCTACTAGTCTAAAACAGGTCTGGACTTATATTTAGAATCCTTGCCTTAGCTGCTATAAAGGAAGAAAGAGGTAATTCTATCGGCGCACTTTTTAATAATTTTCTTCGATTAAATATGTTTGTTTAAAATTTATTTCATTTGATCTAATACTCGAGAAACAATCATTCTACGTTGCATTTTAAAGTTTTGAGTAGGAATTACCCGAGAGTCCCCCCGTGGACCGGGCCTAGAATTAGCTCACAGTATCCCCTGTTTGTCAAAGGGGTTGATTATGGGATTAAATCTCTCACCTCGTAAAAAAACACACATATTACTAGAGATATCAAGAAAATGCCGCAAAGATGCTAAAATGACACTATTTACGAAAAACTAGCCTGTTGTAAGCTGATCACTTTAATTTAAAAGATTGAATTGAAAAGTTTGAAATCCATTGATTTCCAGCTTGCTAGCCCAAATGCTTCGCTGTTTTCCAACTCATCCTAATTAAATACTTTTAAAAATTCAGTTTTTCTTTCAATTTTTTATTTAAACAGTTTTGGAGGCTTTGCCTTTATTATTCCTCCAGTTGAGTATATCCTTTATTTAAGAGTAGGTTTTTTAATGAATTATATAAGATTTCTGGAGAATTATTCTCATTGCTTAAATATGTTTCTAATTATTTACCAATTTGGCCACTATAAAATAGTAGATGCCAGCACTTGATGGCAACGCCTGTATTTAGACAACCATATTATACGAAAGATTGGATTTTTCATGGTTAGTTTAAATAAGTCAGCTACCAGTCAGCTACGATCGTTTATGTAGCTAGCTTGCTATAAAAACAAAACGAATTTTCTATATCTAATCGGGTAATTAAGCCATAAGAAATAACAGATAAAATATTTATAATTAAAAAGATTGATGATGAAGGCCAAACCTTAGAAAAACTAGTCTCTAACAAATGATTTTTTAATGCTATGTATTTCTATGGAGAAAAATAATTATCAACAATGATTCTAGACTATTCAGAGAACCATCATTGTTTTAAATTCACGAAAAAAATAAAAAATACTCTTTAGTTGATAGGTATCTAAATTAAAAAAATATACTCATTAAAAATTTATATAAAATAAGAATGTGCCTTAAATTTAGATTAAGTTTTATAATTATGTATATATAATTATCAATAAGAAACTTTTAATTGACTTGAACATAATCGCATTTTAATAAATTGTTTTCTAATAAGAATTAAATTAGAAGTTTGTTACCATATTTGTGATGAGATTAGTTTTCAATTTAATTATTTGCTTCCATTAATAATAAAAATAATCATAATTAAAAAAATAAAATTAAAAATTTATTATGATATAATAACTTCATTACAGAATACAACACAACCTAAAATTAAATTAAAAAAAAAATAAAAAGTAAAAAATGTGAGATTAATTGAAGTAAAAATAAAGTAATGTTTCAGAGATGAAAACTTTTTATGACTATTAGATGAAAAACTAATTTAGAAATTGTAATATAATAATAATAAAATTATGTTATCGCTTAATGAATTACGTAGGTATCTTTTTTCCTGATTGATCGTCTGGAATTAGCAACTATCTTTTTAAAACCCCTATTAAAGTAAATTCACTTTTATTATTATTATTCATCATAAAGGGGTCTAATGAAGAAAAAAATATCAGCTTTCCGGGAATTAAAAGATTAAGGAAAGAACGAGGTAAAAAATGGCAAATAAAATGATGACTTTATATTTTGTGACTCGTAAAGTCTTTTGATCTTATCAACAAAAGTGCGCATTATATAAAATGAAGCATATTATGAAATAGTAAGCGTAAAATTTAGTATTAAAAGAATAATTAATAGATCTATGATAATATAAGGAATATAACGAATATCGACCATCTAATGTGATAATTTTGTTTATATAATAGACAATTTAAAAATTACTCGGTACTCCTTTAACAATGTCGATATGTTTGACTTATCAGGTGGTCCGGGGATCGAATTAAAAGAAATACATTTTTTCGTCTCTCGATATTCTTTTAGAAAATATAAAAATATCTATCATGACTTTATTTTCCTACCAAGATCAGAATATGAAGAGTGAAGTGCCTTTGTTTTAATTTCAGATTTTTTCGAGGCTGCAATATATAAATTTTTTGAAAAAAGAAATATATTATTTGGTTTATCTAAATATATATTAAAAAAAAACTTAAAAACTAAGAAATAACAGTGTTTTGAAATTTTAATTTTTGATACTAAAATTAATTTGAAAACACCCCTTTTATAGAAACACCACTTTCAAGTGTCCGATCTGTGCGCGGTTAGGCTCATTTGATAGTGAATTCTTCAATTAGGCGGGGGGGTACCAAAATTGTATCCCTTAAGTGGAAGTCCCTTTTTTATTATTTTCCTAAAATTCTTTCCTCTTAGCGTGCATCTTCCCCGCACCCCAGTGAGCAGAAGCCCCCAGCTCCAACCTACTAGAACCGACCAAATGCACCTTCTCCTCACCCCAGCAGGCAGACTATTCACTTGCATATATTCGGCCAAACAAGGAGCCATGTATATGAGCGTGACGGTCACGCGAGTTCAGTGATTTTTCTCCATCCCAAAAGTTTCCAACGTGCCTAAAGAAGTTTTCACTTCAAAAATTTGGAATCAATCAGTACCTACTTTATTTTCCTATCAAGATACGACATTTAGAGAGCCTTTCTATCAATTTGAGAATTTTTCAATAGTTCGAAATTTTAATTTTCTTAATATACAGGTTGATTGAAAAATTAGTTCGAGTATGGGGATCTCGCTCAATATAATAGATGGAACATAGGTTCAAATTCCGCAAAGTTTATAATTTCAGAGCGATCAATAATATGAAAAAACATTTGTTTTAAAATGAATAGTTTTCTATAAAAGACAATAATATTAAATGCCAATACGATTCGCTTATTAAACTAACAACATTTCAGAAATCCAAATTATGTTTAGCGAATTGAAATTTATACAAATAAATAAAATAGACAATCTTACTTTTGTTAGAATTCAATATATTTGATTAATGGAAAAATTTCAGTTGAATCTGTGGTAACTAGATTTTGGATATTTTTATTTTCACTAAAATTACCATAGGATATATTGTGCAAGTTGCCCGGAATACTAGTTTCTCATACTAGAAACTACTTGTTAATCCAACGTAGGGGCTTATTCCAAGGATTCTTTCACTTCTCACTTTTATATTATACACTTACCTACACCTAACTTAAATTCCAACTTCTTATTATCTATAAATATTTCTTTTCTTTCCTAAATATTTTCTATCCTATCATTTTTGTAATCGAATCAACAAAGATGAAAATATCAGTTCTTTTTTTATCATTTTTTTTTTTTTTTTTGATATTTTTACATTTTGTCATCAGAAAGCCATTGAGAAATAAACATGTGTTTCTAGAAATGAAATTTTAGTAGTGTATTTTATTCGTTACCTAGCAAGCTCCACACACTACTTGTTTGTGATATTTAGTTTTCCCTTACTCTCTCCCACAATCTGAAAAATGTGTATTTGAATCTTGAAAATTTTTTCACATTTTCCTCCATTTTTATATTGATTAAATATAAAGTACCTACTTCTCGAATAAATAAATAAATGTGTATTAATATAACATATTATGTCTCTTACTAATATTAATAATAATCCCAGGTGACTTTAATTATGATAATGGCCAAGTTTGTATTAAATATTCTCTCTTAAGTCTAAAGTAGAATTTCTAATACAACGTTGTGATGATGATAAAATAATATATTATAATATTAAGATATATTATACAGGAGGCTTCTGAAGCCTATTCACCAAATCCATTAAATAATTACTTTGCATCCATTTATTCTCATCTCATCTATCCACGGCATTCTAATAAGATGATACAGGTAAAACATAAAGGAAAACTAAATTGAAATTTCTTTGAGATTTTCGAATTAAATGAAGAAAGTAAATTCCCTACTATCCCAATGAGAATAAATATCTAAAGAATATAAATAACAATTAAATAATCAGTAGTAGTTGTGATATCAATTATTATATATATGAAAGAGATATAGATAGGGTTGCCATAATTTCCATGCTTTGATACGGGGCGTTTAAGTACTAAATAAATAAAACATCAAAAAGTGGGTAGGTACCTAATGCTTTATTTATATTACTCTAATAAAAAATTAAAAAAGTTTAAGCAATCTAATAAACTCCCCTTTGATTAAAAGAAAAAGAACACATAGAAAATAAAAAAAGATCATGATCCCAGTCATATTTAAAGTATTTTACTTTCATAATTATTTCATTTTCTTCTTTCACATAATTATAAAATTGGATGCAGATGATTTTAAAATTATAATGACAAATCAAAATTGCTTCAATTGTCTTAGCTGACAACTTGTTTCTTTCGTAGAACTATTGAGTTGACATTAGAGAAAATATTCTTTCCACATTTGCATTGTGGGCTGGAATGGCAAGAAGGTATTCGTATAGCTTCATTAGACATGACTACTGATAATATACTTTGTATCTGCAAAAAAAACTTTAATTATATCTCCCACACAGTTTAGGGAGATAACAGAACCTATTGGACAATCCTAGTTATAGGTGAGATTTAAAGAGAGTTCAATGCAAGTAAGAAAGACAATAATGTGAGGGTTTCAAGGAAAAGGGTTAATCATATATAATAATTAAGATCTAATTATTTAAAAATTCATAACTGAGTCAAATTTGGAGCGAGATAAAAAGCATTTTGTTCAGTTGTTTCTCTAGAAACAGGTGATTCCATTAGCTCGAATTTGACCAGGTAAAGAAAAGGACCTGACACGATCACATAATATACAGTGTCATATTCTATATCTCTTTTTATCCCTTTTGATTTTAGAAACTGATATTCGCGTTCTGAGCTTTCATCTTTTTTGAATTTTAAAATTTCCACTGACACTCTCTTCGATTTCATTCTCATACTAAAAAGATAGTGGACCGAAGAGTAAAAATACTTTACCCATGCTTCACATTGGATAAAGTAAAGAGACTAACTTGGACTCTACTACAGCATATTTTAATCATGAGCCGGCCAAGCACGAGTCGGCCGTGCATAGGTTACATATCTAATATATGTATACGAGCTGTGAATTTGGAGAAAATAAATACAAATAAATCATAAATTTCAAGTATTTTGTATCTTATTTAATTTACGAGCAGCATTCTTCTAACAGGCGGGCATTCAGATAGAAGACATTATAGAAACAGTAATAAGGCCCTATTTTACATTTTAAAAGGACATGTCCTTAAAATTCAAACAAGTTGGTTTTTCTCCATCTCTAAAATTTGTAAAAAGCGTACCCAGTCTTAAACAGTTTTCCGTTTTTTCCCCAACTTCCTCAATATACTTTTACATCTCTAAAGGTGTATCCTATCTATCATGAGAAAATCCAATCGGGCATAAATGAAGTAAAAATTTATATAGAAATAGGCATAAAAAAAAGTTTTCTTCAATATATAATACGAAATATACATATATATTTGGATTGATTATTATTTAAAATCCAAAGAAAGAGAAAAATGTTATTTGAAAAGAGAACCGAATTGAAACAATATATATAAATAATAAAGTAAAAGATGAAGAAGTTTGAAAAAAGTGAAAAGACGAAACTTCTGCAACTTTTATTAGATATCTATATATAAGTAAGTATTCGTTTTATTTTTATTGCTCCGGCTATAAATCTTGTACAAAATTGAATACTTTTCCTCTCTCTTTTTTTTAACCCCTTCACTTTTTATCTATATTATATTCTAGAGAAATATAAACTATTTATTACTTCCCGATATATATACCTACGTGTATATATTTTGTTAGAGTTTAAGTTATTTTCATTTTAGATTATACACTTGTCACCTGGGAATATTGAAATTTTTATTATAGATATCTCTATAAAAAGTCATAAACAAGAAAAAAATTATAATTTCTTCTAAAGTGTCATTTATGTCAAGTATGTGATTTGCCACGTCAGCGAAATTTAGAGGTAAAATTAAAAAAATATTTCCTTCAGTCCACTGAGAAATTATTTAATTTTCATTTTATATAGAATCAGAATTTTGAGTGGTAAATTTCTCTATGGTACAGGTGAGGGTATAAATTATATGAAAAATGTCCCCAGAAAATTACAATAGAGAAGATACTCTCCATAGTAGGTAATCGCAGACGCTCGAATCGAGCATGGCACTTGAAGAAGAAGAAGAATCAATTATTCTTGCTATTATCAATTTTTTAGATGGCGCTGCAGCATTAACTCTAAGCTCAAATTAATATCTTATATTTGAATTGTGGCGCTCATGTACATTTTTATTTTCCTGGGCAGTAAATGAGATTGAGCCGTCACGCATCACATCACGTCACGCGTCACATCACGGGTCACGGTTGGGCTGTAGTCTAGTACCAGTTCAATAATTGTCGGAAAATATAATAATAATAATTTTTTTTTTTTTTTTTTTATTGTCACCGGGAACAAAGCCCATTTAGACAGCACATAAGTAAAGTGTTAGTAGGGTTAGTGAGGGAGCCGAGTTTTTAGCCGGTAGAAATTTTTATTTGCCAGCCAGGATCGAACCCCGGGCTTCCACTCCAACATCGTCATAATCGATCGATGCCGAAGCGAGGCCAGTGCGTTAGCCGGCTCGGCTAACCCGACTCCCTATATTAATTATTCCTTATCAAAAAATAAAATTATTATAATTTATATTTTTATAAAAAATAATTTTTTTAAGAACTGCTAAATCGAAAAATAGAAATACTTGCTCCGAAATCCTTAATAAAAAAAAACTAAAAAAAAAAAATAAACATTAAATATAATTGTTTAAAAGGTTGAGACTAAAAGGACCTCGTAGAATAGATAGATAATTCTTGTTAAAAGAAAAAAATTCCCAGCTTCACAGATGGAGCATTTTCTTTATTTAATTAGTACAAACGAGAAACGTTTCAGCCGTGACTCACAGCCATCTTCAGTCTACAACAAGGTAACATGAGAAATGTTTAAGCATAACAATAATAAAATACAATATTAACAATAATTGTAACACAGGTATACCTCACTGTTGTAAATGCAAGTGCGTATTTATGAAAAACCCATTTTCAAACATATGACATCCATATAGGCTCCACCATTTCATCAAAATTCAAAAAAAATCAGATTACACAAATAAAATTTAAAATAAAAACAAGAATGAAATTAAAATTAAAATAAAATAAGGGAAAATGGCCAAGGAAAAAACTTTGTACTAATTAAATAAAGAAAATGCTCCATCTGTGAAGCTGGAAATTTTTTTCTTTTAACAAGAATTATCCATCCATTCTACGAGATCCTTTTAGTCTCAACCTTTTAAACATTTATATTTTGGACCTATCAAGTGTCTCCTATTTGATTAAATATAATAATATAATATTTGAAAATAACACAACATAAATATATATTTAACAATCTCAAAAAAATAATTAAAAGCTTACTTAAAAATTTTATTTTTTATAAAAATATAAATTTTAATAATTTTAGAATATTATAATTATAAATGCCATCGTGTGATCTTAAGCACACACCCGAATTTTTTCTAAAAAAGTGAGGTTCCTTTGTAGACTCTTTTAAACCCTGTAGAAGGAGGAGTTTTTAAGAAGATGAAAATGACGTTGTGATAAATTATTTTATTCGTAATTTGTGGTTTTCACTATTCTTTCAGCTGCCTTTGCATCATTTCAGTATTGACTTCTTCCAACATCTTGAATTCAAAATACCTCAAATTAATTAAAATTAAAAATAAAAATTATAAACATTTATTGATACATCCATCTGTGAATAATTAATAGTACCTGGAGGCACCGAGCGATGCACGGTAACCCCTGACCCCTCCCCCAACCACACACCTCGCCCCCACCACTGCACCCCCACTCCGCCCCACCCCACCCCAACTGCGCCTCCCACCCCGGTCTCCCACAACTGCACCCCACCTCCTGCACCCCCACATTCACACCCACCCCCCACCCAGTTTTTGCACTTCTATCTTTGTAATGGTCCACATATTATGTGTATATTTGTTTACTCGTACACCAATTGGACCACATTCATTCATTCATATTGATAAACATTATAAAAAAATAAATAGGAAAATAATAATAAAAAAAAATAATTGTATAGGATCTGAAATAAAAGATAAAATTAAAAAAAATATCTACGTCTGGACGCACAGAAGCACAGAAGTGATAATCTTTAAATCAAACAAGTATTTTTTAGGAAGACAATTTCAAGGATAATTGCCCAGAGAAAAGAGAATTGAATATTTAATTTTAATTAAAAGAGAGGGGGGAGGCCAAGGAATAATTATTAATGTATTTAATGTTTCTGATCATCCTGCTAACCAAGGGGACCTGGGTTCGAATCCGACTCGGTATCTGGCTAAAATCTGACCCCCGGGGTATATGCAAAATTTAAAAATATAGGTATCGTAAATTGGCTTATGGCCAAAAAAAAAAAAAAATGTTTCTGGATTTAAAATTAATTGTTGTCTTTCTTTCAGCTTAATTCAATTATACATATTTCAAATTTGCCTCGCCGCAATTTATTCAATGAATTCTATTTATTAAATACATAGCTATATATAATATATTCAATTATTTCCACGCTTATAATAAAGTCTAATTCAAAAATATTCATTTTAGTAAAAGTAAAAAGCAAAGTTTTTTAAAATAGTTCTATAGTCCAGTGGTAGAGTGTGTGCCTCTGATGCAAGAGGTCTCAGATTCTAATCTGACATCCACATTTTTTTTATTGAGATTTTCATCTATAAATAATTACTTTAATTAAGAAAAAATCAATTAAGATGAATTTTGATGAGGTCCAGACCTAGCCAGATCTTTTTTTCATCCTCAAAACTTGTTAAATGATTTTGTTTCATCAAAAGAGGTAGGGCCGTTTTCAAAATAGAACCAAGATACAAATATATAAATAAATAAATATATATATAAATAAATAAATATACAATTTTTGCTCGTTTAATAAGAGTAGATAAGAGTAGATAATTAAGAAAAAAACAGTCATATTAAAGTTCTTCGAAGATAAGACTCTCACATATCTTTTTATGTGTGTGACTAATTTAATTATTTGCATTGAATTGCTTTGAAAGCTCATATTTTACTTTTTTATTAAAAAATTATTTCATACGTGATTAGCCGAGGGGTGAACCGCAACCTAATATGCTGTACACCTACTTCCACTTGTACTTCCAAATATTTCCAAGTACTTTCAAATATTCCCAAGTACTTTCAAATATTCCCAAGTACTTTCAAATATTTCCAAGTACTTCCAAATATTTCCAGGTACTTCCAAATATTTCAAAGTACTTCCAAATATTTTCAAGTATTTCCAAAATACTTCCAAAGAGGTGTATACCCCTTGTGATTAACCGATAACGATAGATTGAAAGTATAATTCTTTTTCATGTGTTTTTATTTTGCAATTGTTTTAAACATATGTATTTCAAATCTATATAATAGACTTTGCACGCAATTTTATTATTAGTATTAAAATAGTTAGCCTGTGTTAAGGAGAAGTAGACGCTATTGATAAAATTCGCTATACTCCATTAATAGAAAATTCTTTATTTCGTGTGTGAGCTTGTTTCAATGTCTCCATTGGATATATGGACTTGTCTCGACATGTATCCGGGATTACTATAAAAGCGCCCAAGCTTATATTTCGCACCCTTTTCTTTTTATACCAGGATGAGACATTCTACCCCAATTGCATTTCAGAGAATTTATTATTTTTTAATTTTTATCTATAATTGTTTTTAAAATATTTCCAATAAAATAAGGGAATTATTTTTTAGAAATTTCCATAGATTCTTTTCATTTGCTTTAGGAAAGAAAATATTTATCGAATACATTTTTTTCATTAAATATTTTTTTTTTTTTTTTATTTAATGTCACCGGGAACAAAGCCCATTTAGACAGCACATAAGTAGAGTGTTAGTAGGGTTAGTGAGGGAGCCGAGTTTTCAGTCGAGAAAGAGAAATTTTTATTTGCCAGCCAGGATAGAACCCCGGACCTCCACTTCAACATCGTCATAATCGATCGATGCCGAAGCAAGACCAGCGCGTTAGCTGACTGAGCTACCCAACTCCAACATTAAATAATTATATCCAATGAATTTTATTAGGTAGATTTTTTAATCAAATAAATAAGAATTAACAGATATTTATTATGGGGTGTTCATTTTAGAAAATCAATTCATACGAATTTTTTCCCCTTCCTTCCTGGCTTTTGACCTTTTTATACGAAATTTGTTTTTAATAAAATTAATTATTTTTTTTTTAATAAAATTTCCTCGGTAGGCTTGCAAGCTAAAGCCTGCTGGGCATGTTTAATTTGAAAAATAAAATTTCCAAATCAAAATGATTTGATTTTTTATTTTTAACCGACTTCAAAAAAAGAGGAGGTTCTCTATTTAACTGATTTTTTTTTTTTTTTTTTTATGTTACCTCATATCTCCGCCAATTGTGAACTGATTTTGAAATTATTTTTGCATTGGGTTCAATCTAGCTTCCCATTGGTCCCGTTTTTTTTTCATTGGTATTTGTTAGGTTTATTCAGGCCTAACTTCTTTGTTTATGAACCGATTTCGATGATTCTTTTTTTATTGGAAAGGGGGTATCTTAGGGATGGTGTCATATTAATTTGGTCAAGCTCTGTTCATATGATCACTATTAATAACATCAATAAAAAGAGAAAAATAAAAATAATTTTTAAGAAAAAAATAAAACCGACTTCAAAAAAATTAAATGCAACAATTAAAATACACTAAAAGGTATAAAATAATTATTATCTTATTTAGTTACAGCTAAACGATATATATTAACATGAAATTACTTTTTGAAGTCGGTGCCAAACAAACTATACGATAAATATTAACATGAAATTACTTTTTGAAGTCGGTGCCAAACAAACTATACCTATAAGCGAGCGTACCCGCCAAACGTACTAAGTAAGTTTCGTCGAGTGCGATTCATAAAAGGTATATGTTTGACACCGACTTCAAAAAGTAATTTCATGTTAATAGTTCGTCGTTTTGTTGTAACTAAATAAGATAATAATAATTTTATACTTTTTAGTGTATTTTATTTGTTGCATTTAATTTTTTTGAAGTCGGATTTATTTTTTTCTTAAAAATTATTTTTTCGTAAAAAAATTCGAATTTGATTTTATTTCCAATTTTTCAGGTACCTTAAATTTTAAAAATTGAAAATCTCTCTCTCTCTCTCTATCTATCTGCGTGTGTGTGTGTGGGTGTGTGATCAAATAAAATACACATTTTTTGGCACGAGAACGAACTGAACGATTCTTCTTTTTTTGGCTAGTGATAAAAATGGGGAATCCGGACCGACAAAAAAAAATGACTTTACGTTTTTGAATTCTCGTGGATTATGGAAATCTAGACAGATTAGATATTATTACCTGAATGAAATTTCTACGACATTTCGTTTTTACGCAATCGTGGGTTTAGAAATCAAATTAACATACATGAACGAATGAACATTTCTGTTTCAGACATTTCTCAAACCAAAATACAAACACTAAAGAAAGCAAAATATTAATTACTACTTAAAAAAAAAATAATAACTCCTATATTTATTTTTATTTGAAATTAATTATTTCCAGTAATGAAGCTGCTGAAGCTTCTATTTTTGTGATAATTTTATTAAGGTTTGAATTTTTAGTTAAATCACACATAATTAATTATATGTGATTTAACTAAAAATTAAAATCTTATTTATTTATTGGCTAACTAGACAAAAAACAAAGTGAGAAGCTAAAAATTGATTTATTATTTACTTTTATCTTTTACGATTAGACATACTTTTTATACCTACCTACTTAGATTTTTGTTTTTATTCATATTTTTTACTTATATTCATTTTTTTTAATTTTGTAAGTATTTTTAGTGTTATATTCTTTTTATCAAAAAGATTATTTAATATATGTATAGAATACTAAGATAAATTCTACTACTGTAAATAGAGGAAAGAGAGAGAAATGTAAATATTGCCGCCAATGAATAGATGAAATTTTGTAAACTTCTTATCTATTGTAAGAGGAGGCCCCCTCCTCCTTGGCCAAAATAAATTTTATATAATAGGGCGCCATGGAAAAATTCTAATTAAAAAAAGGCGCCGCGACTCGGAAAAGTTTGGGAACCCCTGCTCTCGAGTATTTCTAGTATTATAATACTGTTAGCCGTACATAACTCAAAAATCAATTTTTTGGACTTGTTAAGGTATGGTCCTATGGTAATGTATATGTACAAAAATTGTTAATTTAATATAATAAAAGATAATTTATTATATATTAGGTATACATTAAAAAAAAAATTAATTAAAATAAATTTTTAAATGTGTTATATTTTTCTTCTCCATAGAGGAATCATTTTTATAATATTTAACAAAAAAACAAAAACAAAAAAATAGAGCTGTTTCATTTTTTCCCTTGATATATCGTTTTACATTTGTCTCCCGTTGTGACACATCGTGATGACGCCGCCAAAACGAAATATATGATAAATATTTTGGTGGCCATGATTTTTCTAATTTGTCACTCCATTTCCCATTTGATCTCCCACCTCACACACATACACTGTCACTCTACTCTATTTTTATATCCATATTTCAATATACATTATATATTATCATTAAATATTAGATTAGTTTGGTACACGCATATTGGCCTGTCTCTAAATGTGAATGTCTCCGGTGTTGTTTCAGTGTCGACACTCGGGAACGTGATTTATCTCAAGCGGATCGTTGGTCCGATGAGCATGGCTTTGCAAATCGGGCTTATTTCATGCCTGAAATGAAACCGGCCGTTTTAGGCGTCGATGATGTTCGAGAAAGTGATACAGGCGTCTATCGGTGCCGGGTCGACTTCAAAGTGGCTCAAACCAGAAATAGCAAGGTCAATTTGACAGTGATTGGTGAGTATTAATTGTTTTATTTTTATTATTCGATTCTGGTTAAAATTATAAAAAAAAAAAATGAAAACAATGGAATGATATTTATTTTTTAATGGGAATTCTTAGCTCCAATTTTATCTTCACTAGTCACCTTTATTAAAGAATAATAATACATAACTTATTTGTAAAGAAGAAATCACTTAGGTAGTTATCTGCTTGATGTAAATAAACATAGACTTATAAACCATATATGAGTGAATATATAGGAATATATATATAATTTATTTGTTAGAGTCCATAGTTTCAAAGATTCGTCATTAGATCATAAGTCTTTTTAATTAACATAGAAATATTCTCTCCGTTGTTTCTCATGGGTTGAATTACCCACTTGGTCTAGGGCAGCGTTTCTCAAAGTGTGGGTCGCGAAAAATTTTGCCGGGTCGCAAAAAAAAATTGTTAAAATACAAAAAAAAAAATTATCATACTTATTATTTTTTTACATCAATTAAACATTTGGAATAGTGGCAAAGCCTTGGTGTACTTAAAATATAAGTATCGAAACAGAATGGATGTCGAACCTAATTTGAGAAAAAAATTTACATCATTACCTTCTAATTTGAAATTGTTAGATATGTGATGACAAACAACATCATTTGCACTAAGGAGAAAATATGTGGAAACAAAGTTTACTTTATTTACTAAAGTTTTAAATGAATATAATTGTTAATTTTTTAATTACTTATATTTTTCTTATATAATTATTTTGCAATTTTTGTGTATGAAATAAACAAACAAATATCTGGATTTTTATTAAAAAATAAAATTTGTTTTCTAAATAAATTTTTTTTTTTCATAAGTTGGGTCCCGAAAAATTTTAAAACCTTGTACCGGGCCTCGTTCAAAAAAGTTTGGGAACCGCTGGTCTAGGGTGTAGGTAAATTCCTTTTATTAAAGTAGTAAACTGATCACTTACTTCATAAACAAATTTGCCTACATCTAATTGGGTATTTTAACTTATGAGAAACAACACAGAGCATATTTATAATTAAAAAGACCGATGATGAAGGTTAAACCATCAAAACTATAGTCTCTAACAAATATTTATATATACCTAGGTATTTGTTTCTTTGGATCCTGTATCAAGCAGAAGACAATTTCTCCTTAAGAATCAACAGCTCTGCTAAGTATTTTTTATCATGTATAACAGACCATATTCACTCAGAATGTTTACCAATTATGACAAATATAGTAAATATTACTAGAATTAAAAATACTTAAAATCTATATGTTTATTTTATAAATGATCATGAATTCAGTTATTTGAGAAAAGAAGTATGATGATGTTTAAAACTGTTGCGTCAAACCAGTTTTAGGACTGATTATTCATTTTATTTATTTATTTATTTAGCTGTTTAGCTAGTTTTACGGACAAGATGTCCAATACAGAAAAAGAAACATATACAGGATACAATATTAAAACAATATGGATATAATAGAAGAGTGAAGATGGAATTGAAGAAAGAAAAAAGAAGTCAGGAACTCGGTGGCACTAATGACCTTTGTTGATATGCCATGTATTTTGTAAAATAAATAAATATGGATATAATAAAATAACAGATAGGTATCAGAGAGAAATAAAACAAACTTATTACACTGAAGTGGTGACTCATGATTCATGATGATGGTGAGGAATAAGTATATTTAATTAAATATAAGTCAGCAATGAATTATTTTCTTGTGAATTATGAAAATAATTCATTGAGATTAAAGTATACTTTCAGCATGATTTTCTTGTAGTAAAATATTTAATCAATCAACTATTTAACCCTTGTTTTATTGTTTCCTATATTCAATTTCCATTTTTTCTCTTTATATCCTAATATCAACGAAAAATAAAAAAATCCGATAAAAGAAAAAGAAAAAGATTCCTATTCATGGAGGGAGAAAAGCGCATGACAATAAGCTTCATTTTAACTTAAGAAGAGGGGCACAAAAAAAAAATATTTTGAAACTTGTCAACAAGATACCACCTAACTCTCTTTTCTTTTTTCCTTCTTATTCTGCTTAGCAAACAATTTTTCATTCGTCTTTTGGATAATAATGAAAAGATATATTTGGATTTCGGATTTGACGGTTGCGTTTATTAAATCGAATTCTTTATAAGAAAAATTGCATTTTAAAAATTCTTAAGTTAGATTTGGTACTATATAAATTTAATTTTTTTTTTATTGACTTTTCCAACATTTAAAAAACGATCTGATAAATGTTTTTTCTTCCATTTCATTTAGAGTTGTATATATAATAAGTAGTGCCTGGAGCACCGAGCGATGCTCGGTAACTTTTTGTCTATAAATAGCTTAACAACTCATGACACTTGATAAGTACAATTAAAAAAAAAAAAAAATCGTTAGTTCGGTTTTTGTGAAAATAAAAAAAACGAAAAATATTTCATGTATATATCAACTTCCGTTCTTCTGATTTCAAGCAAAAACTTGTTGTACCCCTTCTAGCCTATATCGAGCTAAGTTTCGAATTTCGTAGCTCTGAGATTTATGGTTGCGAAATACAGGCGGGGTACATTCTTAAGTACGTAAACATCAACTTCCGGTACTTCTATTTTTAGCCAAAATCTTGTGGTAGTTCTTGTAGCCTCTAGATAGCTTAAATCTCAAATTTCAAGGCTCTGCGACTTACCGAAGACTGGATATGAACGATTAAAATATAAGTAATTTACACTCCCTTCCTTTATTTCAATTGGATTAAAATTATACACGACTAACAACTCATGAGACTTGATAAGTACACCAATTTTTAGCGAAATCGTTAGAGCCGTTTTCATATACGTATATGTCATTAGATATTTTTCGGGTTTCTCCGCGTGGGTTTGAGACTCTCTCTCTCTCTCTCTCTCTCTAATGACATAGAACCCATCCGTGGAAACCTCCATGAACATATATATACAATTTTTGCTCGTTTAATAAAAGAAGAAGATATACAAGAATTACTCATTTAATAATATAAGATATGTACATAACATCCAGCTTCTCGGTTTTCATATAAGCATGGAAAATATAATAATAATATAATAATATAATATAATATATAATAATAATAATATATAATATAATATATAATATAATATAATAATATAACGTGAATAGAAAACTAGTATTATAAAAAAAGCTTCAACACACTATGTGACTTAATTGAAAAGTTTTTATTTTCCCGAGAGTAGCAGAGTTGTGATTCTTAGAGAGAAACAAAGAGGTTGTCCTCTGCTTGATCCATGATTTGTTTCTCTCTATGACACTACGTAACCTTTCATACTCCATGCTTCCTTTCGTATATTTATTTTAAATTTCATTACAAACAATTAACTCAAAACAAGACTTCAATACCTAATAAATAAATAAATAAATAAATAAATAAATCTTTATTTCTCCACCTGCTTAGAGGCACAAGTCCTCGGTGGCTAGGTCCTCCAAACATCAATACAATCTAGCTACAATACATTAATAAACATCAATACAAATTAATTACAACAATTTAACAAATAATAAACAAGTAAAAAACAAAAAAAAAAACAAAAAAAAAATTAGAAATGTATGCTCATTAACAAATAACATGACCATATATTTCCATCAAAAGACAAAAAGTAATTTAAAAATTCCGCGCAAAAACCCGATACCAGGAGCAAGCGACGCATTAGCCATCCCGGCATTTGCCATAAGTTGTTAAGGAAACCTGGTCAAAACCTTAACAAGGATGGTCTGACCTCTCTCTACCTCAGATAATCTCTGCTTGCGAGAACTAAAAAAATTTTGCACAACTCTAGGACATTAGGACTTGACAAAATTTATAATTGATTTAATCATAGGGGGCAGAGGACTATAATCCCAAGTAGTAACAGACAGACTGTTCCACAAATCAATGCCAGATCCTACAAATGAATGTAAACTGATATTTTTCAAGAATCTTGGCTTACGAATCTTTTTTCTATGATCAGCTCTACCTAAAAAATTTGGTTCCTGAAATCTATTCGTTATTTCCTCCCAACTCCTAAAACCCTTATAGGCTTTGAAAATCACTTTCAATTTAGCCCATTCCCTTCTCTCCAATAAGCTAGACCATCCTAATTCATTAATCATTGAAGTGACCCCCCCACTAAACCTATCAAATTTACCAAAAACAAATCTAGCCGCCCTCCTTTGTACCATATCAATTTAAATTTAATTTAACCTACTTAAAAAAATGTTGCTATTTTACTTATCTAGTCAAAAAGTAAAAATTAAAACATGTCATTAGAATAGATAATGATAGGCAAAAAATAAAATATTAAGAAAATCACTCAGCGAAATATTTAGAAAGACAATTTGGATTAGTTCCCAAAATAAATTTAAACATTAACTTTTGTGAATATATGAATATTTATTATTACTAAATAACGAAGTTTTAGGTTATGTTACTTAATACGTTTAATTGTAAAATATGGGCATAGTTTAAGTTTGATTATTAAAAATTAATTTCGCTTTATTCTATCTGGAAACTAATTAGAAAATTGTTATAATAAAATTCACCTTTAGTTTGCGGTTAGTTTTAAGCAGAAGGGTCTTCTAGCATTTAAGATAGGAATAATATATCATAACCTTATCTAAATTTTGCAAATAATTTCATCAAAAGCCCCTAGGGCCTATCTCTTTCTCTTTCTCTCTTTAGAAATTGGCTTCTAGCGACGTCTCTCTCTATTCACATTCGAACAAATGAGATCTTGGTTGTTCTTGTCTCTTTATGCCCTCCAGGGGGCATTCATTGTATTACAGACACTAAACTAGCACCAGAAAGAACTTACTAAACTAAATAAATTCTCTCTAATAAGAAAATTTTGAGAAAATCAACTTTCTTTTTTTTTCAAAAAATAAAATATATTTTTATGTAACTTATATTAAAAAATAAGATTAGATAGTGGAAGGATCTAATTTCAAGATATGAGAAAAAATTCCCAAATATCGAACATCTTGGAGATGTGTTATAATAAGCTGCCTACATTGGGCGTTTCAATTGCATTTGACCTCACTCTTGGATGAGCATATTTCCTTTGTAGGCAAATGTACAGCAAGAAAGCATATTTCCTTTGAAGGCAAATATACAGCAAGAAATGTTTTGGCTTTCTATTTAACTCCAAACAAGTTCTCACCTAAAGGTTCAAATCCACCCCTGACTTTAATATGGCTCGTAACTTTAGAAAGGGGCCTTGTTGTAATTTGAAAATATTTAAAAATGTTTATTGAATTTTCTTTCGATCGAAATTTTGCCAGTTATATAATATACTAAGGTGTACTAACATATGGTACATATATATACAACAATATATAGGACAAAACTGGTCCACATTCAGGGTTGTTCAAGGCCGTAGCAAGAAAAAAAGTGGAAGGGGGTTAGCTACCTATCGAGGGGTTAGAGGAAAATGGATATACTCCTAGGAGTAAGACACATGACCTCTCTGTTGCCCAGATTGCAATTTTTTATCAAAGTATTATTTCTTTATATTTTCATTGAACGTTTTATTTATATCCTGTAAAATTTCGATGTTTACCACCTTAACCCCCAACCCTCGGTAGCTACGGCCATGAGGTTGCTGTCCATTTTGGATTAAAAAGAAATCGTTTGGAGCTGTAATTAAAAAAGGATGTGGATCTCCTGGCTGTTCTCACCTAATCTAGACTCTGCCCCACAATACTTGGAAATTTTTTACAGAGAGGGCCTTGCTGTCCTAGTTCATAATAATATCAAATTATATGTATTGAATATCTCGACTTTCATTAATACTACAGTGTATCACTATCAACCTTTTATACCAGGTGTATGCATATGAAATGAGCCTTTTTTATGAAAATAAAACATTTTTTTAAATAGGAAAGAAAAAAATATTTTATTCAAAGTACTCTCCATCACTGTCTACACATTTTGACTATCTTTCTGGCAATTGGTGGCCCCCTTCCAAAAAAACTGCTGGACTTTGGAAGAAAACCATTGATTGACCCATTTTTCGACTTCTTCGTAAGTTTTGAAGTGCTGCTCTTGAAGTGCGTGGCCCATCAACTAAAACAGGTGGTAGTCGGAAGGAGCCAGGTCTGGTGCGTAAGCCGCATGGGGTAGCAATTCCCAGTTGAGCGCTTCCAGCGCATTCTGAACCCTTTTTGCTTTATGTGAAAGAGCATTGTCATGAAGAAAAATCACTTTATGTTGCCTTTTTTGATATTCTGGCCGTTTTTCCTGCAATGCATGGTTCACATCAATTAATTGTTGCTGGTAGCGTTTAGCATTTACAGTTTCAGCAGGTTTCAAAGGCTCATGATAGATGACACCTTTCTGGCCCCATCGTCATCGTTGAAACCATCTTTTGCATGTTGCTAATGATAGAGCATTCGACTTCAAGCATTCGGTGAGATTCTGACGCGTTTTTCTTTAAATGAAAAAAAAATGCTGTCGGCATATCGTATGCTTTAGGCACAAAATTCGACATTTTTTACATGAAATTTTTTTATGTTGTTGTAGATCAAATCAAATTTTCAACACTGAACGTTGTTGACAGATGCCAAAGCAATGAAAAAATAATAAGGTTATGGTTCGTTCAAAATAAAAATAACATATACTCCCATCTATAGTAAAAGGCTCAGTTCATATTCAAACACCTGGTATTCTCTATTATTAAAAAAAATACTAAAAAAAAATTGTGACTTTTACCCAATGTTAGACTGTGGTGATACCACTAATTGATCATTCTCGTTTCTAATAAATCAGAAAAATAATAAAATCTTAGTTAATTAAAAATAGGTACTTTTTTAATTTAAAAATTACTTCTTGTCATTTATTATCTTTCTGCAAAGACTCAATGTAAAAATTTTTTTTTTTAATCTCCTCTCAATATTAATCCTTTACAAAATATATACCTAAAATGAAATGAAAGTCCATTAATCACACTGATAAATTCAGAATGATATCAAGCTAGTATCTCTTCGCTTACCACACCTTCAATTTAACGTATTACTAATAACGTCTCAGATTTCAGTTAATCTTTTAATAAATTAGGTAGATAAAATCGTAATACATCAACTTTCCACCCGAAAAAAGCCACACTTGGAAATGAAAAATTCTGAAAGCGTTATTGCTTTCTTGAATTCAAGAATTCACCCTTAATTAGTAGTATTTAACATGTGCATTCTTATAATTAAACATTCATTTTAGTTATCCGTTTTAAACAAATAAAAAATATAAATACAATTTTCGAAATAGGTATTCGAGTATTCAGTCAGAAGTTGGCAATTTATATTTTATGTGAATATATTTGTACTGGTTTATGTTTGTTTTTAAATCATTTTTACTAAGATAAACTTAATTTATTTTAATTTTAATGTTTAAATGTGATGTATATCTCTAATTTTAAATCAAATCTAGAATATAAAATATAGCTTTGGGATATATTCATATTTAATATAAATATTTTCCCAAGTATTATAATATAGATGGAATTTTGTGTATTCAATTAACAATAAACGAAGGGAGCAAAAAATGTAAACATTAATTAATTTGAGAGAAGATGGGAATTCATTTTCATATAGATTATAGAAATTATGGAAATATATTTATTTATATATACGTATGTCTATATATCTGTACATTATAAATATTAAAATTTAATATTCGTTATTGCTCAACTAGGAGATAATTTATTTGTTCTTTATTTTAAATTATTCTGCACATATAAAATAAAGTTAATTTTCAGTTGAAATTTGAAATTCATATTCTTTGTAAATTACTCTTGTTTTGTTCAAATTTATCAAATCAATGTTCGTTTAATCCAACGCTTCTTAAAATTTTTTCATTCGCGACCCCATTTTGATTGATACATTTTTTGCGACCCCATATATTATACCTATAGATATAGACTATAAACCATCATTTTTACAAGCAAATCTCAATAAATTTATAGGGAAACAAATTTTTATCAACATACCTATTAATGGCCAATGCTGAAAACGTCGCTTTACATAAATAAATAAATATATCTAAGACAAATTGTCAATTTCACAAATTATTTAAAATTCAATGAGAGATAATAATATACTTCGAATTCACTAAACATTTCTTTGCCCGTTGTCCATTATAATTTTTACTTTATCCAATGCAAAACATGGGGAAAGTATTGTAATCGGTCTCGCGGCAAGCTTGAGTTGTTTACCATAAAAGAATTTAGTCTTTTTTATTTCAAGTCGATTCTTCCACGTTTTCAATAAATGTTGCCATTAATAGTCAAATCATCAAAAATGGAATCCAATAAGGTTATTCCTCTAATATCTCCCCGAATAATTTGACAATGCTGGATTTGTATTTTCCTTTGTAAACAGTTTAATAGCATCACTGAAGGGTTGCAAAAGACCCATTACCCCAGTTTTGTTAGGACCTTTTCGCTCTTGAATGTAACCAAGAATTTTTCGCTCCAGCAAAGTAAAAAAGGCTTCACGTGATTGTGGGGACCACGTTTCTTGCTGTGTGTTTAGCCCGAGTGATCTTAGGGCATTTTAGCCGAATTCATCATTTTGGGTTCGAGGCAGCTGCTTGGTATTGGCATTTCGTAGATGTGGTTTGATTGTTTTTGTATTTAAGAATTTACTGGTGAGGGGGGTAGGTTTGGACGGTTGAAGGTTTGTCTAGTATAGAAGAAGTATCTTTGACTTCCAATCAAGGGGGCCCTAAAGGCCTGGGTTGGCCCCTCCACCGTGAAAAGAAGAAAAAAGAAATTTATGGGCGGGGCGGGGGTCGAAGGTATCTGTGGATACGGGTCTTAAATAGCTGAAGGTTATAAGTCGCGGGAAAGATGGTGGCAGAGAGCGAGTTCCAGTGTCTGGAGGTCATAGGGATAAAAGAGTTGGCGAAAGCGCTTGTTCGATTTTTATCCAAATTGACAGCGAAGGGGTGCCGAGCGTTCGAAAACCGCGTATTTCTCGTAAAGAGGGCTTTAGGGGGGATAATTGATTTCAGCTCGACTGAACAGACACCATGATAGTATCTGTAGTACAGGGAAAGGGCAGAAACGGTTTTTCGGTGAACCAGGGAGTCGAGGGAGTTGGTTAGAGCCAAATCGATCGTTATTTTTGATTTTAAGTCGATTCCTCCATGTAATAATCGATGTAATACCAACGTAATCCATTTAATACCAATAATAACCGAAACGTCAAAAATCCAATGTAGAATTGTTATTCCTTCAGTATTAGATTAGAATCGATGGCTACTTTTGATTTTAAGTCGATTCCTCAATGTCTTCAGCAATGGCTATCAATAATAACCCAAACGTTTAAAATCCAATGTAGCTTGATTATTCACAGGAGTTTTTTAACGGGTTATAGGGTTATAATGGTGTTTCACAAGTAAAATTATAATAATTAATAAAATTAAAAAATTCCTTTAATTTTTTAATTTTTTGATTTTTACTTGTGAAACACCACTATAACCCGTTAAAAAGCTCCCGAGTTTAATATATTTCACTATAAGTCAACACCGCTTTCCATAAATGTTATAGAATGGTTATTACTTAAGCATTAGATGTGGATCGATCACTATTTTTGAATTTAAGTCAACATAGACTGCAAATAGTATGTGATATCTGATTAATAATAAAGGAATAAATATATTAATAATTCAAATAACTTTGGATAAAGTTTAGCAGCGATCCGTTGCAGTTTATTTAATTGACCATTGTTTCATTGTCATTGTTGCCCTATGTTTCGCGACCCCAATCTTTAAAATGTGTTTAATATAATAAATTCTTCTTTGAAAGGTATGCATTACGGTTATTTCCAGACCGATTCTGTCCATTTAAAAACACTTGATCTGATAAATCCACTCAAGTTAATTACGACGTGTCTTTGACAGTTTAGTTTATTTTGTGTATCGGGAAACACAAACATTCGGAGCAGTCAGTAATTGTGACTGAGTGATGCCTGTATTATCCTCGAGTACCGACTCATCATTAGCTTGGGGCCTTCTCAAACCCAGACGAGTAATTATTCTGGAATTAATTGATCAGGCATAAAGACGCATATTGAAGGCTACTATACTATCGCGACCTTCATTGGAAACATAATGACGTTACTCCAAAAGCTAATTAATAACTAAAAATTTTATTTTTAATAATTATTAAGGCATTATTTTGAGGAATGATTTATACTTTTATCTAGGTCTAGTACACTCCAGCAAATTTTAATATATGGTATATTGACAATTTTTAGTCAACAGTGAACGTTTTGAAATTTGAGTTCCAGGTGTAGCTTATTAACAGAAACTTAAATACCATAAAGTAAAGAAACTTTTTGAAAATTTTCTTTACTTTATTTAAAATGTTTCGCCAAGAAACCACACCATTCTCCATTAACAAAAATTTAATACCATATTTCTTCCCATAAGTTCAATAACGATTCGAGTTTTTTCTGATTCCTTATATTTTTCATTCAGAAAATTAGAAGTCAGAAAGCCCAAAATATAAAAACAAAAATTTCACTACTAGTAGAACGAATTTTCAACAACCTGTCGTTTTCTAAGAATAAAAAATGTTTCAACTTGAACCAACTCCTCCTCCTTAAAAGTTAGTGTCGTTTTCTAGTTCATCTAGCTATCTCAATGGATTCCGCGACATTTCAGCCCCCGACAAAACATCACCCGACAAAATTTCCCACGACAAAATATCCTTCAGACAAAATATCTCATAACAAAATAATCCTTTCCCGCGTGAATCTTATGAGTAATGCAAATCGACTCCGGTTCGGTTAATATATATTCAGTTCGGCTCGGTTGGGTTCGTATAGCTCCTTTTCGGGCTGGCATTTAGACGGTTGGCGTCAGCCATAAAAGGAGCTATACGAACCCAACCGAGCCGAACTGAATACATATTAACCGAACCTCCGAAAGTTTATTCCGGGCGGGTGCGGGTGTGTTTCGGGCTCCCATTTTTTTCTAATCAAATACACATTGAAAACCGAACCAGCCAATCGTCGGGCGGAGTGTGTTTGGGGCTCCCATTTTTTTCTAATCAAACACACATTGAAAACCGAACAGCCAATCGTCGGGCGGGGTGTGTTTCGGGCTCCCATTTTTTTTCCAATCAAACACACATTGAAAACCGAACCAGCCAATGGCCGGGGTGTGTTTGGGGCGCTATATTTTCGCCCAATATTATAATAATAATTAATAACGATAATGATTAATAACACTTTTAACAAACAATCAATAATTGTGTAATGTAAACATAGACGATAAATAAGTAAATATAGATGATAAATACTATATTATAGATAGTAAAAATAATAAATTGTTAGCTAGAAAATCTAAAGACAGACAGCAGCACTTTCAAACGGCTAATTACCCTCCAAAATATGAAAGTCTGTTTATATTATTCAAAACTATGATTATAAGCTTCTCACTTAATCTCTTTTGTATTCTCCCTTATACTGGGGAATATTTTGTCAGAAGATATTATGTCGGGGGATATTTTGTTCTTTGTATATTTTGTCGGGGGATGTTTTGTCGGGGATATTTTGTCGGGGGCTGAAAACGCGCGGTACCATCTCAATGAAGATCGACAAAAAAATAGAATTTTTGAAAATTAATTTTCTTTACACTTTAAACATTTCTAAACACTAATAAGCAAAAATGAAAAATGCAGACTGAAAGGTTGAGGTTGACGACCAGACCTATTGGGAAACTTGGTAGGGGCGTTATTTAATTTTTTGCCCCTTAGTGCCTAGTTTCAATTTAGATCACCAGATAGAGGGGATTGGAATTCTCAGTTTCCCATTGGATACTTGATAGGGGGTGGTTTATTTTTAGCCCACAGTGGCTAGTTTCAATTTAGACCACTAGATATCGTAACGGAATTCTCAGTTTCCCAATAGAGAACACGGTAAAAATTTTGATTATTTCTAAAAAACGAAAATAAATAAACTGCAACGGATCGTTGCTAAACTTTATCCAAATTCATTTGAAATATTAATATGTTTGTTCCTTTATTATTAATCAGATATCACTTGCAATTTGTAGTTCATATTGACATTAATTCAAAAATAATTCTCATTTAAGAGTCGAGGAATAACCATTCCACATTGGATTTTTGACATTTCGGTTATTATTGTAACCATTGCTGAAGACATAGAGGAATCGACTTAAAATCAAAAATAGCCATCGATTCTCATCTAATACTTGAGGAATAACAATTCTACATTAGGTTTTTGACGTTTCGATTATTATTGGTAACCATTGCTGAAGACATGGAGGAATCGACTTAAAATCAAAAATAACGATCTCAAACTTGAGTTGTTTACCAAAAAAGAATTTAGTCTTTTTGATTTTAAGTCGATTCTTCCACGTTTTCAATAGAGGTTGCCATTAATGGTCAAAACATCAAAAATGGAATGCAATAAGGTTATTCCTCTAGTATTAGATAAGAATCGATCGTTATTTTTGATTTTATGTCGATTCCTCCATGTCTTCAGCAATGGTTACCAATAATAATCGAAACGTCAAAAACCTAATGTAGAATTGTTATTCCTCAAGCACTAGATGAGAATCGATGTCTATTTTTTATTTTAAGTCGATTCCTCCATGTCTTCAGCAATGGTTACCAATAAAAACCGAAACGCCAAAAATCCAATATAGAATGGTTATTCCTCAAGTATTAGATGAGAATCGATGGCTATTTTTGATTTTAAGTCGATTCCTCCATGTCTTCAGCAATGGTTACCAATAAAAACCGAAATGTCAAAAATCCAATATAGAATGATTATTCCTCAAGTACTAGATGAGAATCAATCGCTATTTTTGGTTTAAAGTCGATTTCTCTATGTCTTCAGCAATGGTTACTAATAAAAACCGAAACGTCAAAAATCCAATATAGAATGATTATTCCTCAAATACTAGATGAGAATCAATCGCTATTTTTGGTTTAAAGTCGATTTCTCTATGTCTTCAGCAATGGTTACTAATAAAAACCGAAACGTCAAAAATCCAATATAGAATGATTATTCCTCAAGTACTAGATGAGAATCAATCGCTATTTTTGGTTTAAAATCGATTTCTCTGTCTTCAGCAAAGGTAACGGATAAGAAAACAACGCAGTTGCTATGGTTACTCATAAAAATTCCTCCCAAATTTTTAGCATTTCACAGAGAGAAGCCTATCCATTCTTACTTAAGCAAGGCTAAATGAGCTATATTAAAACTTTCAAATGAATAAATTTTAAAGAATTTAAAAAATTAAAAAAAGTACCATCTTACTCTAGAGTAAAGTACTTTAAAATATAATTTTACTAAAAACTTTATTTAACCTTTTTTGTGGTCCCCAAGGTACTTAATTAGGTATATTAAATTTCATCAAAATTGGTTAAGTCATTTTCAAGATATTTAGAAAAAACTAAAAAAGTACTGAAATAAAGTACTAATGTTTGTGGGCCGATATGTACCAAAAACTAATCAGCGCTTCATTTTGTTAAACTAATGGTAGGTTTTCAATTTCATTTCAATCGGTGTAACGGTGTGGAAAAATCGTGGGCCAAAAAAACGATAACATACATCCATCCATACATACATACATCCATCCATCCGCACGCACTAAATGAAAAAATCGCACTTTTTAGCCTCTCGACGAGACCCCTTGTAATTTTTGGCAAAACCGTCACGTGCTAAAATTCAACCTAATTGAATACTACAATTTGTGACTTTAATTGAGTCCATGGGTTCCGTAGTCTTTACCTGAGGACCCTTTGAAGCCACGCTTGCCCCGAGAGCGATTACAATACTTTACCCATGCTTTGCATTGGATAAAGTAAAAAAGAAGAAAACAAATTTCATTGCTTTCTTTAAATATTACTTTTAACTTAACACAAACTCATCAAGATGAATTATGGTAAAAATTGTTAATTAAATAAAAATATATCATTTTGTATGTATGTTATTTAACTAAAAATTTTCATTTTTTTCAACTTTCCCCTTTATAATTTATCCCTTCTACTCCTCTCTCTCTCTCTCTCTCCACTTCATAATAAAAGTATCAAGATGAGGAAGCTGGATTAAATAGAGGGGTTGTTGGGGGTGGATAGAAGGGAAGGGGGGAGATAAGCAGAATACATCTCCTATTGAACCTTGTTTGCCCTTTATAAGGGAATCTATCCCTCTCTTTTCCACATTCAATTTCAAGGTTCCGTTACTCTCTTTCACTTTTTCTCTAATATAATTCACAAGATAAATGAAAAAAATAAAATAGAAAATATATATACCTATATATATTAAGATAAAGCTAAAGCAAAAGTGAAAGTCAATATAAAATTTAAAATTCATATAGTGTAATTCCAATTTTGAAAATGGCCTTCAATGAAATGGAATTTTAATAGAATTTGTATAAGAAATTTTTATTTAAAAATTTATTTATCGAATTTATGTTTAAATTTATGTTTTTTAGTGTCCATACCTTTTAAGACGACGAGGATGTAATACTTATTTTATTACTCTCGTGTCTGCATTTTTTATATTGGCGAAAATCAGGGGGCACTAGTTAACTAAGAAGTAAATGTATCATTCTTATGAACAAATAGAATCTGTTTAAAACTTTCTACCATAAATGTCAGGAGGAGTGAATTCGCCATTTCAATACATATTATTATTAATTCTAAATAACTCGAAGAAATGTTACGAATATCGTAGTTTTCGAAAAACCTTATAGTTGATAAATTTTTTTCCGCTAAAATAAAAAAAATAGAGGGCTAGATTTAGTTAAGTTGGCTTGTAAAATTTGAATAAAAAATAAATCATAAAAAAATATCCATTTGTACTTGAGTGACTCGTGGTGATGAGCCTTTAACTCCTAGGCCGCTTGTACTATGTACCTACTAGATTGTGTGTGTGTGTGAACTTGAGCTGCTTCTCTAAGTAATGTAATAAACAAACCAAATTTTAACCGCAGGGTGGGCTTAGTATTTGAGTCACTCCAAAATTGTTTTTTTACTCGTTGTGATTAAAAATGTCTCAAACGCGATGAAAAATAATTTTCAACCATGATTATTTTTCTGTCTGGGTCTGTGCTTGTCTGTCTGATTCCGATCCGAAGAAGAACTTACAACTTGGGCACTCTAGCTTTAGAATTTCCTGTTCGTAAATGTAAAAAATATAATTTTTTCTCAAGATAATTAAAATAAAACCTAAATTATAGTTTATCATATTTAAGTTGATTTATAAGTCGGCTCTAAATAACGTGCGTACCGAGTCTTGAAAAACATTTTACTTTGCCCTGCATTTTTTATTAATTTACTAAAAAATAATAAATCTAACTTCTCTAACTCTCAAACTTCCTGCACCATAACCAATCTTCGTTGAAATCCAAAAGTTCATATTGTCGATAGAAACAGAGAGTTTGTTTAATAAGAAAATGAGGGTCTTCTCTGCTTGGTCTAAGATGTTATAGATTATTTTGCCTACATGGAAAAGGGCTTAAATCGCCCCCTCTGGAATCGAACTGGAAGACCAAAAAGCTATCCGGGCCTATGGCGAATCCTTCGAGACGAAACCCCTGGGACGAGTGCAATATGAACATTTTAATTTCATTCACGAAATTGACATTGTATCCTCTCGAATTTTGAAAGAGTGAACATTTTTTCAAAATTCTAAACACTCCCTTATTTCTATCTATACTTTAAGGTATAAGGTATCACTATAGACTTAAATATCATCATTCATCAGTCAATTTTACGAGAATCGCATTTGGCCCGGATAGTTTTTTGGCACTAGGGTTTGATTTCTGAGAGCACGATGACAACATTATCTAATACATCTAATTCTAATCAAACACAAGACACTCTTATTTATTTTTCCCCAAGTCATCGGTGACTAGGTCCTCCAAACATCAATACAATCTAACTACAACAAACATCAATACAAATTAACTACAATAATTTAACAAATAATAAACAAAAAAAAAAAAGAAATGTATGCTCATTCACAAATAACATGACCTTAGATTTCCAACGAAAGACAAAAAGTAATTTAAAAATTTCGCGCAAAAACTGATACCAGGAGCAAACTGCGGATTAGCCATCCCCGGATTTTCCATAAGTTGTTAAAGAAACCTGGTCAAAACCTTAACAAGGATGGTATGACCTCTCTCTACCTCAACTAATCTCTGCTTGAGAGAACTAAATAAAATTTTGTACAACTCTAGGACATTGGGACTTGACAAAATGTACAATTGATTTAATCATTTGGGCATAGGACTATAATCCCAAGTAGTAATAGATGGACTTTTCTACTAATCCAGATCCTACAAATAAATGCAAAACCTACATTAATTAAAATCTGAATTAACCAACTTGATATGATGTTAAATCCTTATAATCTAAATAACTATCTGAATCATTCTCATAACATAATCACTGGTTCTAACACCTATAATTCTAGTACTTATAAAATCTTAGTTGAGTTATTAAATTAAACTGTTAACTGACATTCTTATGCAATTTGTTATTTAAGCCCATCAATAAATTATAACTAAAGAATATATTTACACTGATCATTTTCGTAACTAACAGGCCAAATACAATTAAATTCGTTATAGAGGTAGTTTCTATTGATCCAAAAACTTATGAGACAAACTAAACATTATATTTTTATCTTACTGACCTAAGGAGATTAACTTTTCAAATTAATTTCTATTTGATCAAAAAGTTGTTAAGGTAAAAGCTTTGTGAACTTTTCAAATAGAAAGAAAACGAACCGTTCGGAGTTACTCGGAGCTGTTCGTTGTGTCAATGAGAAAGCAGCTATCATGGAAACTAAAACCAACACTGAGTTATTGTTCTCATCATTTATTAGGATTATTGAAAGATTTAAATTTTAATATGCCAAACTAAGATAGTACAATTACTTTACTCAATTCAAATCTAAATCCCTTTATTTGATTTCAATTTGAAATAATTAATGAGTGGGTGATTTATGTTCCGCCATGGCATTATAGTATGACGCATCCTTGACATATATGTATTAGCCACTCGTTCATCAAAGAAATAGTACATTTGTTCTATAATCCTGTAAAACAGTCAGTGAAGAGATAGGGTGACGTTAATAAATCCAATTTAATTTATTCCCTACCTAGGCCATTTCCCTTTTGTATATAAATCCTCATCTAGGGAATTTTTGTTTAATTATCTTTTGAAATATATACATGGAAGATACCCTAACTCTATTATTATTATTATTAATATTATTTAAAATAGCATTCTAAATGTGTGTGTGTCTGTGTACAAATTTATTCTCATGTAGTGTCCAGATGGAATGAGAAGTAAAGAGGTCAGTTCATGTCTAATTACATTAATTACAACTAAAGTGCAGATTTATTCAGTCCTTTTGACTTGCAAAGTGTAATTGCACTCTTCATCCCTTGCTCGGCCTCGCCCATTCTCCCACTTGCCTAGCTCTCAAGCCTAGGCGTGTTTGTGATGGGGTGGCTTGTCACATGGTCGGCTAAAGCAAAAGGACCCTGCTTCATTTATCTTGAATAATTTCTAATAAACACTCATTTACAGATGCACACACATCCATACACACACAGGCAGATTATATAAATATATTCAAAATAATTTAATCTAAACTTAAAATTTACATAGATGTATGTAGAATTATTTCATAATTTCTACCTAGGCTTAAAGAATATTTAATCCTAACCAAAACATTCTGTGAAAAAACAGGCCAAGTTCGAAAAAGTAGTGAAATCTACTGTGAAGCCAAGTTAAATACTCCAAAAATAATTAAGTTGAGAAAATAGTATTTTCAAATAAAATGCATTCTAAACACACAATCTAAATTTAAAGATAATAGTAAATAAATATTCTATGAGATATTAATTTACTATGAGTTAGGTTTTCTAGGTCACTTGTTTCACGTTAAAAGAACAAGTGACCTAGAAACCTAACTCATAGTAAATTAATTTCTCATAAAATATTTATTTACTTTTATCTTTAATAAAGATGTTTCACCTTGCACCAACAACACACTCTCTATTAATTGATCTAAATTTATGGATTCTAAATTTTTAATTTAAATTATTTTCATGAAATTTGGCTGGTCACGAATTTATTTCATTTACCCTAACGGAATAATTCGTAACAGCCAAGTTTCATGAAAATAATTTAAATTTAAAATTTACAATTTTTGGTAGTCGGGATTAGTTTTCCAATTGGTACATGCAACCCTTCTGACATATAATAATTACTTTAATACTTATTCGTAACTTCTGCGACTCAGTAGGAATTTTTTTTAGAAATATAACTCTACTATTGTCGACAAATAAATTTTTAATTTAAAAAATTTTGACATTTGTTTCCCCCTTTGCTATGCAATAACATGTTTGGTTGTATATTGTTATGGAAAATTAATAATTGCATTCGATTAATTTAGTTTATCGCAAATTTTAGGAATTTGGAAATTTTTCGTCTGCGAACGGCTTGAGTTTCAAGTTGAATCTTGACGAAAGATATAATGCTTATTAATACAAACTCATTTACCAAATTTCAGCTTATTAGTTTCAATCGGGCGTTAGGTATTCAAAATAACAACTGATTCTTTTATAGATATTCTAGGTATTTTTTTTGCAGAATGTTAACCTAAAAAGTTCAAAATATAATCATTTTTACTTTACCATACAGGGTATGGTCAAGTATTGTAATCGTGCATGAAAAAGTGTTTTTTTTCCTTCTTTTTTTCAAAATATCTCAAAAACGGCTTAAACTATTTTGATTAAAAAAATTGAGCGAAACCATGATATTTTGGTCTACAAAAAAGCCCTAATAATTAAACATCGAAAAAATTATATTTTTCGAGATAATAATTGTTTTGTCAAAATGTCTGTTAGTTAGTCTGTTAGTTTGTGCATTACCAAATTTTTGTGGACGAGCTAGCTCAAAAACTAGTGTGAATATCGAAACCAAATTTCACAAATAGTTTTGGTGCATTGAGATTAAGAGCTGATTCGATTTTGGTGCATATCGACCCAAAATTAAGGGGGGGATGGGGGTTAAAAATTAAAAATCTAGGTTATTTGAGCAAACTCAACCAAATTTTGTATACATAATCAGTGGGACCCCAGAAGTCTAAAAATGCAATAACCGCCTAAAATGGGGATGGGAGGGGTCTAGGGTCAAAAAATGAATATCTTGGCCATTTACCAAACTCAACCAAATTTTGAATGCATAATCAGTGGGACCCGGGAAGTTTAAAAATGCAAAATCTAACCGCCAAAAATGGGGGTGGGGGGTCTAGGGTCAAAAAATTAAAATATAGGCCCTTGTACTAAACTCAACCATATTTTGTATACACAATGAGTGGGCCCCCAAGAGTCTAAAAATGCAAAAACCAACCCCCTCCACTACATGATTATAAATAATTTTATTAAATATTAAATATAAGTGAAGGGCCAGATTGTATGGTGAAGTCAAGTGGATGGCCACATATTTTGTTTTGGAATTACAAACCTTTAGGCAGACCTTTCTATAAAAGCCCCTATTCTTAAATTATCGTGGGTATCAAAATTCAGACTTGAAGAAAAAATAAGCACAAAAATGATTTTTCTCAATAATTTTCAATCAAAAAATATTGAAAATTTTTAAATCAACTTAATATTTGGTCTACCTGCTGCCGATCATATTGAATAATTTAAACAATAAAGCTGTGTGCTTACATGATAGCAGCACGAAATCACTTTTTTGCAATCTAAAAGCTTCTCCTATCTCTTTTATAACGATTTCAGTGATTGTTTCAATTTTAAACTTCCAACAATTTTGAAATTCCTGAAATCTCTTCACTACATATATGATTTTTTTTTATATCAATAAATAAAAGCACGATATAATTGAGAAGGCCCACAAGATAGAATTATAAATAATATTCTCATATGATCTCAGTGTAATTAAAGTTTTAAAGGTATTTTATTCTCATAAATTTTCATTAATATTAAATTATGACTGGTTTATTGTTTCCAAAAGTTTTTTAATAAAGCCCGCTTTCTTCGTATCTTGTTTGTGTTTTATATTTTGTTTATTATTTTCTTCATTATATTGGTATTTAAAAAAGCAAAAGTAAAGAAAAATACCATCAATATAAAACTCCGATTTCAAATACACCAATCAAGTGTTTTACCTTCACTTATTCGATATTATTATTAAGAATAGGCAAAGTTTTTAGGCTTATATTGACGGTGGTACTCATAGAAGAAATGGTTAGGTTGATAGAACTTTGGATCTCATCGAAATATGTGTTTATAATTCTTGGAGCTATTTGCATTTAGAGTAAGGGAAGTTTCTTCGGTTTACCCACTGATGGCGCTTTCTGCCGACATATAAAGAAATTCTGGAGTTAACTCGAGTTTGTCCTACTTTTTTTTGTTTTCTTTTTATGTGTTAACCCTCGAACGATTCAAAAAACCCACTGCAAACTCCCTCGATATGCAATCGACCTTTTTATCGTAAACGAAAAGATAAGTCAAATTTTTTTTGTATACATGATTTATCTTCCAAAATACTTGAAATATCAAAATCGTTCTTATTTGTCTTCCATGAGGAATTTGTGTTTTTTCTTAAAATTTTTTTTATTTATTATTTATTTTATTTTAGCCGAAGTCATTCTTACTACAGATATAAAAATCTTCTAAGTATATTAATTTTGGGGCCATATCCCACTGTCATTTTAATGAAAATCAATTTATTAATTTTTCTGATTCTTACCTCGGATGATTAATATAATAATAAATACATATACCAAACTTGTACATTTCAAGTTGTATCTTCTTTAGTTTACAAGCTTATAGTGATCTGACAGACGAGCGGGCAAACATACAAAGAAAATACACCAATAGGGTTCCCTTTTACTTTTGTACAAAACCATAATAACTAGAGTTTTGAATTCTGAAAAAACATAGTATTTCTCCAAAATGCATCACGGGAGGTTTAAAAGTAATCATAAGAATTATTTAATGAAAACAAATTGAAAGATATATAGGACCTATGGATAATATTTGATTAGTTAATTTAATGTCAAAAAAGCCCTTGGGATTTGAAGAATCCAAGTGCCAAACTTGCTTCACAGATAGTTGACTGAATTCATGAATTTTTTCCCTCCGACATATATTAAAAATAATTGTTTTTATTCACTACATTGCCCAACAATTTCGATTATTCACATTTTGAAAATGTACATTATAAAAAAAATATTTTCAATAGGAAAAAAGTATGAAAATAAGAGAAAATTCCAATGAAATGATAGAGCTTAGCGTTAGTTTAATTTTAATTTTTTTCTGGTTGTTATGTGCAAATGGAATGTATGTCTCTCTCTCCCCAATCCCTTTCTTTTTGATTTTTCTAATGGTGATTTGACATAAAACAAAAAACAAAATACGTGATAATCATTTCTTCACGCCTTCCACTTTTTCCCTACTCTCTATTGTTCTCTGTCATTTGTATTCTTTTGTTAAAATATGCCAGTTGAAAACATGTGCATATGACACGCATGAAATCCCGCCGCTTGGCCGTTTTTGCCCCTTTTAAATTTTCTAATAAAATTGTCTCTCCTAACGAATGCAACCCAAATGGATATTAATAGGATTAGGGTTGTTTTTATTCCTTTCTTTTTTATATTATTTATTTATTTTTTATGCAAGTCGCTTTAATTCTACTTTTGAAAAAATAGCAGAGAAATAAAATATTTATTTTTTTATTAGAAATAAAAAAGAAAAATTTATATTTTTAATTTAATTATCATTTTAATGTATATCTTTTAATATAATATTTAAATGAAAAAAATATTCTGACCACTTTGAAAAAGTTATAAGTTTTTAAGACTGTTTTATTATTATTGTTTAAATTAGAGCCTCTTAATAATATATATAATAATATAAAGTGATGAGAAGCGGACCCCTACAGCGGAGTTTTCCAATACATTGGCTTATTACAATAGGGTGATTGGTGTAGTGTGGCCTGCAGCAAATAAAATAAATAATAATAATAATTTCTGCTATGAAAAAAAAATGATTTTTCATGACAATAGAACTTTGAAAAATGGCATAAAGGATAATTTGAATTAATTTATAAAGGAATTAATCAAATATTTCCATTCTTCAGTAGAAGTGCCCATTTATTTTTTTCTGGCATTTTTGGTTTCTCTAGAAGTAATATAAAAGGGAAAATTTGGAATTTAAAAAAAAAGAATTATTAGAAATGGACGGACATATTTTATTTATTATAATAATTATTAAACATTCTATAGATATAAGTAGGTTATAATAAAAGTCCATAAATTATTTAAATTTTATTCAAATTCCGACGTTTCGGAGACTTTTTCTCTCCTTCTTCTGGGTATTGAATAGTTATTATATACCTATTCATTATATCCTACTTATTTCGCTTACCAGTCCGTATTTCTAAGAAAATAAATAAAATTAATGTGGGGATTTATAATTATATAGTGGGCCGGTTAATCTAGCATGTAGCGTGCCTGCTTCATCATCATGATGACAATGTTGAAAGGAGAGGCCTTAGTTCAAGCCTAGCTCGAGGTGAGAATTCGACCCTCCATGATCCTGCACTAACACTTAATAAAGAATCATACCAGGAAAAATCTGACTAAATGGACTTTAGTATCCGAAGCCAAAAATATATATTGTTATAAAAATATTAGATTAAAAGTTATGTTAAAATTTTTTTATTAGGTTTTCGTAGATTTACATTTATTTTTAAAATCAACTAAATGATTTCGTGGGGGGGGGGGGAATTCCTTTTGTATGAACTTCCCTGATTTATATATAAATCCCTTAATTTAGTAACATTATTTATTTTTAGGCAGTGAATGATCGAATTGTTTTTATTTTTCATCAGAATTTCATTCCAATATTGGCTGAGATTACTTTACTTTGAAAACTTGCTAACTTTTTCTAGTTAATTTCCCTCCTTCCTTCTTAGTAAATGTGTCATGTGACCCAGCCCACTTGTCCTCTCCAACTGACTTAATTATCTCCTTCTCTCTTTTTTTTGCTTTATTTTTGTTACATAACAAAATGCTTATTTAACTTTGATAGATTCTCCAATCTATTGCAAAGTTTCAAAATTACAAAACACAAATTAATAAATAATTATATAAAAAAATAAAAAATAAAAAATAAATAAAAATTCTGAAAAGAATTCGAGTCGTATCGATTCACCCCTAGCGAAGAGGAGAGAATTTTTATTGTTTTTTTATTTCGTTTTTTTTTTTTTATTTTATTTTTGCTAAAGGTGTGAAAAAGCAGCCGGAGAGAATGGAGTTTGTTTGAATAATGAAGGGCTGTCATTTCACTCTTGGAGCCAAACTCGTGTTGTTGTTGTTGTTGTTGGCTCAGGGGCTGAAATTGGCAGAGAGCTGCGGGGGCGGAAGAAGGGGGCAAAAACATACACTGGCTGACCCTAACGAAACGAAATTCGATATGATTAATTATACTTTGGACGCTGGGATTAAAAAAATCTTTCCCTCGCACTGGTGCACCCCATATACAGACACTTATCCCCCACCACTCCTCTCCTCTATCATCTCTTCACTCCCTAGAGAATATAAAGAAATCTGCTAATTGTTTTATCATTCGTACTTAAACTTTAAACACACTTTATCTATACTAAATGAGAAGAAGAAAATGAACAAGCCCACAAACATGCACACAAATCGGCCAATGGGTTTTTGATCACTTTTTGAGTTAAGGGAACTACAAAAACCCATTTTTTTCAATTTCCATCTATTAATGACATCATTTACTTTCATCTAAAAATAAATGACAAAGCGAAATTTTTGAGGTAGAAGCCTTTAAAGTGTAAAAGATGAGAAATACATTATTTGTACAGGGTGGGGCATAAAGATCTACTGCATTTTGAAGAGGTGTAAAAATTTAAAAAAATTAGCTAGAAAAAAACTGAACATATTTTTGAAAAGAACATAAATTTTTTTTTTAATGTTTTTTAAATATTATCAGACAAAAAAAGGGGGGGGGTCAAAAATGAAAATTTTAGCCCTTTCGACCAAACTCAACCAAATTTTGTATACATATTCTCTGGGCCCCAAAAAGACTATAAATGCAAAAACAAAGCACCTAAAATAGGGGGGGGGGTCAAAAATGAAAATCCTAGCCCTTTTGACCAAACTCAACCAAATTTTGTATACATATTCTGTAGATCTCCAGAAGGCTAGATATTCAAAAACTAACCAAATTTAATATACATAGTTTGGTTGAAAGGGCTAGAATTTTAATTTTTAACCCCCTCCCTCCTCCTTTTGTCTGATAATGTTTTAAACACATTAAAAAAAAATTATGTTCTTTTCAAAAATATATTCATTTTTTTTCTGGTTAAATTTTTTCATTTTTTTATACCTCTTCAAAATATAGTAGATCTCTTACATATTATAATAAAGCGGTTTGTTCTACAGCATGCGCCGTTTTCCGCATCCAACACGCCAATCCTCTCTATCCAGAATGTCTTTGCTCTTGTAGTTGCCTACCGGTCATTGCCTCATCTACTCCCTTCTGCTTCCACGCCTGTCTCGGTCTTCCTCTTCCTGTCTTCTCTCTTCTCCTCCGTCTTTCCGTGGCATCCAGTGTCCACATTACTCGTGAGGCCACCTATCTTCCGGCATTCTTTTGAGATGTCCATACCATATTAATCTCTTCCTTTCTCATTCTATCTATTATGTCGTTTTCCATTTTCATTTTGTCTCCCTTATAGTTGTATGATCTTTACATATTGCTCTGCTATATCTAAAGTGTTTAAAGTTAAAAAACACACAGTTTTGTTGCAGTGCTTTTCGATAAATATATCACACTGTGCATGCATCGGTATATAAATTAAATGTCCAAATATGGCGAAAACAATTTTTGAATTTTTTGTTTTACAACAGTTTCAATCTAGTAGTGCGATTATTAATTAATTATCAAAAAATGATATCAAGTGAACATAAAAATATCTTTAATTCTAAAATATAGTTTTCCAAAACTTTAGCAAATAAAAGAATTTTTTTAAGAAAACCTTAATTTTCCTTCCTCTTCAAGCTCCCAACTAAATTACAAACTGCAACAGACATATTTTAATCAAACATTAATAATAAATTTATTAATAAAATTAAGGGAGAATGAAGATAGAGGGATATTCAATTTTCTATTCAGGCGGCAGGCATTCCATTCTCGTAGCTTTCCTTAAGATTTTAATTTTGTCTAAGAAAATAATAGAATATTCATTTCTCACAAGATAGAAAGATAAATGAGAAAACAAGAGATTTCCTCCTCTAAAGCCTTTTTTTCTTTAATATTTACTTTGGAAATTGATTTTTTTTTTAAACTTCAAAGTCAATTTATTCCCTTTTTCTTGTTGATTTAATAAAAAATTAATAAAAGTTTTTTTAAAAGATATTGATAGAAAGAAAGAGAAAGAAATATAGTCAAAGGCGAAATTGCTTAAAGAAAAAGAAAAAGGAAAAAACGACTTGAAACGTTTGTTTCAATGTAAAAAAATCTTCAGAAATGTAGCAATATCTCAAAAATGATACATTCTGGGTAATCAAATTTGAAAATTAACCCTAGAACGCATAACCCGGGCCTGTCGGATCCGGTCACACCTTTTCTTTCAATAATTTTCAGAAAAGGGATCCCATAAATTCCAAGTTATTAATATTCGTTCATTAATATACTCATAATTAAAATATTTTTAAAGGTTTTTTCAAAAAGAAATTTTATATACCTAATTTTTTATTATAACCATTTTACAAAAACAAAGTCGTAAGACGGACCTCACGGGCTTTCTATCTATTAAATCAGTAAAAACATTAAAAAAAAAGGTTATTTATTTATTTATTTTTATAAATCATGCTATAAATTAATAATAAAATTATTATAATTATTGAGAAGTGTGTTTTAAACCAATTACAAATATTAAATTGAAAGTTTTTTTGCCGAGAGTAGCAGAATTTTTATAATATATTGAAGGAGAAATAAAGAGTGTGTCTTCGTTGGAATTATAAATTTTATTTATTTATAACGTTATAAATAAATAAAATTTATAATTCCAGCAGAAGACACACTCTTTTATTGTCTCCTTCAATTACAAATATAGTGGGCCTGACGATAAATTTGCTTATTTAATTTTGCCAAATCTCAAGGTTAAGTTAAAAAAAAACAAATGGTAAAATCGCCTGTAGGTGTAGGCAAGTGATCGCCAGAACTGATAATTAGAAAAGAAAATGAAAGGCACTCTGCGATTCGACATAAATGGAGCCCTAAAACCCAAACAAGGGATATTGAAAAAAAAGCTCACCTCGTGATTTTGTATTTGTGAAAAGGCTTGTGTTCTGGGGTCAAAAAATAATAATAAATTATCTAAATTAAATAATACCATATATTTTTTCTTTTTTTCTTTTTACTTTATCCAATGCGAAGCATGGGTAAAGTATTTTTAGATAGATGTAAGTATAGTAAAAAATATATAAAAACAGTAAAAAAGTATTGATTTATTATTTTATAAATCTTGATATAAATTAATAATAAAAAAATGAATATAATTATTTAAGTGGATATTGATGAGGTAGTCCAAAAAAATAAGATAATTTATACTATCTTTTTATTTTTATTCAAAAACCGACGTTTCGGAGGCTATTCCCTCCTTCTTCAGGGTCTGTAATTAATTAAAATGGGATTTGGCCATCATTACGAACAAGATCATCACAATTTTTTTATCAATACAATTAATATATAATTATATACAATTTTATTTTTTTTAACCAAAATATTCTACTTCGCTTTGAAAAGCAGTGAAGGAAATCCAATCGCGACATTCCCCTCCGTCTCCTCTTTCAGTGGCAGTAACAATAATATATTGTATTTCATTCTCAGCAGAATCATAATATAGTAAGTAGCAATATATTATTGTTACTGCCACTGAAAGCGGAGACAGAGGCGAATGTCGCATTGGATTTCCTTCAATGACTTTTCAAAGTGAGTAGAATATTTGTGATTAAAAAATTGTAAATAGTGATATATTAATTGTATTTATAAAAAAAATGTGATGATCTTGTTTGTAATGATGGACAAATCGCTAGGGGTGAACCGCGATTGGAATTAGGTGTACACCGTCTTTAGAATTATTTGGAATTACTTTGGAATTCATTAGATAATCTATTGTCATCTATTGTCTTCTATTTGGAAATGAAAGTGGAAGTGGAAGTAGGTGTACACGATTTTAGGTCGCGGTTAACCCCTCGACAAATCCCATTTTAATTACTTACAGACCTTGAAGAGGGAGGTAATAGCCTCCGAAACGTCGGTTTTTGAATAAAAATAAAAATGTAGTAAAAATTATCTTCTTTTTTTAGACTGCCTCATCAATATCCACTTAATTAACTTATCAATTACTACAATCTGAATATAATTATTTCGAAAAATGGGTTATAAACCAATTACACACATGGTGGGTCTGACGGGCACACCTCATGACTTTGTGTTTGTGAAAACGCTTGTGCGTTCTAGGGTTAAGTGTGTTATCAGCTTGGGAGTGCGCAGGAAAATTACATTTCAGATAATAATACTGAAAGTCAGGACCATTTACGCAAATGCCTAATAGGCCGGGGCCTAGGGCCCCAGGCATGTTAAGGGCCGCCGTCATCGACTAAACCCACTAAGTTCACACCTAATGAGTTGCCGATAAAAACTTTCAACAATTAACCATAAGCCACCAAACCTTCAGAACCCCATACACAGCGAGAGGCTGATATGAAATTTTGCAACCGACCATAAACTCTAAACCCATCTACCCCAAACACATACACACACACACAGCGAATAACTAATAAGGCCATTCCTAGAATAACAGAAATTAAGAAATTAATCTTTAATGGTCCGAAACAGGTCTAGACTTGTATTTTGCCTTCTTGCAATGCTTTTAGTTAGTTGAAAGAGAGATGATTCTATACGCGGCCTTTTTTTTCATTTTCCTCAATCAGATACTAACAAAAGAATCTCTCACCCGCACATTGATTAAAAGTGACAAATTTTTCGCTGCTGGGTACGCTAGAGAAATCCTAGTAGTTAATATTAAAATTAAATTGAAAGTTTATTTTTGCTGAGAGTAGCAGAATTTTTATAAATTAATTGACACAATAAAAGAGTGTGCCTGGAATTTTTTTATATTATTAATATTTATATTAAATTGAAAACAACTAATTTAACACATCAGGTTTTGAATTATTAAAGCCAAATTTTTTCAGAATAGTCTATTTTTTTGCCACTAGGCTGAGTGTCAAAATTCTTAGCTTCTATAATTACATGTTATACTTAGCTTCCAAAATATTTAGGGAGAGAGAGAGAGGGTATATTAACTCTATTTTGTTCCCAAACAATGGATAGAAACGAATAGAGGGTAGTAAATATAAACAAGAGGGCGAGGAATAAAGTGCAGGAAGGGAGGAAGATAATAATAGTAAAACATTAATATTTGCAATTCTATATAAATATTTAATTATTCTTGCCGTAAAATGTTGAGGGAAATTCATTCGGTCTAATCATATATTCATTGAGTATTTTTTTATATTTAAAAATAAATAAATTAAAACAAAAAGTAATAAAATACAAAGTATTTTAAATCTAATTATATGTCGTTAGATGAGTTTATTATAATTTATATTTTTATTGAAAAAAACGTTGGGTTTTTAATCATCAATTCTGCTCATCACTATTTCCATACTCCTTTAGAGATTAGATATGTTATTAATTTTTTCGGCGGAGGTGTTGAATCTAGAGATTACGAGTTACGAGGCTGATTTTTAATACAGTAGAGTCGCTATAATCAACAAATTTCGAACTTCTGGATTTCGGATTATTGGATTTTGAATAAAAATAAAACTATTTTAAGAACAAATCTCTTTGTTTATTAATACACCAAAAGGCAAAACCGTCTTGCGTACAATATAGGGTACTATACAAAGTATGAAAATAATACAAGTAAACCAGTATTAAATAACAATGATGAGTGTATTCCTGAGATCTGATCTCTCCTGGAATCAGTGGCGTAGTCAGAAAATTTTCATGGGGGTGGGGGGGGGGGGCGGTCAATCCACAAAACAAAATATTTAGTGGGAATTTTTTTATTAAAACAAATACGTACTTCAAGAAATTAAAAAAGAAGATAATTCTTGATAAAACATGAAATATATTTAATTGCGGTTAGTTTGCCATAAGCAACGGTTTGTCGTTGCCATTACTCATCCCATAAGCCCTGCCCTTGGGGAGGGGTTTTGACCTCCCCCGTGGCTACACCCCTGCCGGGAATGACCAAATAACTTCTGCACCCAAAGCTACCAAACTACAAAGCCAATTTCCTTTCAGGTCTAGATGCTATTTTACGCCCATTCAATATACAAGGCTCAAATTCTCCCTTGACTCAAATATACCTCTCATCTATGGAGATGGGCCTCCATGTACTCATGCCTCCCTGAATACAATTCAGAAGAGAGCAATAAAACTAATCCATCTTGATTTAGCTAACTCGATTTCATGATCTATCGTAGAAGCATGTTATAAGTTACTACCATGGTGTTTGTTCTGAAGAGTTAAAAGTCAGCAATACCCCGAAAGCATAATTTCCGCGAAACATGATTTTTAATGATTAACACTCCCGTTGCTCTCAAATGAGATAGAAATTGATCAAATAAATTTGACTTCTAGGAACTGAAATCAAATTTCCAATTGATGTATGTAAATTCATTTTGTTATAGTAGTAAACTAGTCTCTTCCCAAGCGAATTTAGCTATATCTAACCGGCTATGAGTTCTTGAGAAATAACATATAGAATATTTCTAATTAAAAAGACGGACGATGATGGTCAAACTATCCTAATTTTATTCTCTAAGAAATTTATTAAGCAGATATTTTTATACGAGTATATTCACATAATTATATACTCGGTAAAATTTGTTTATTTGCATCAAGCAGAGGATTGATTTCTCGTAACTAAAATTGTTAATCAAAATTTTGCTTTTTATAAGGTTTATTTATTTTTCGTGAGGTTTATATATTTTTTAATTAAAAAAAATGTTTTTGTGTTATTTTTATATACCTACTTATATGAAAATTTACATTAAAAACCCTGCCCCAAAAATTACCTATAATCATATTCCTGGAAACATTCTGGATCAGTTATGATATAATTAATCTAATTAAATTTTTTCAATAATTTATTTATCTGGATTTGCAAATTTTCAGGGAGTTATAATATTGTAGTAGTAATATTTTTAAAAATTTCAGGAACTTTTTGCACACAAGGTATTTGTCTAAAAGAGGATCAAAAAAGAGCCTCTCTAATGTAGCTGTCTAATTTATCAACACCCAAACATTTGTTAGATAATGAAATATTTGATCCTTCTTTGCTGAATCTTTTTATCGTATTATCCGTAAAATGGTCTATTTATAGAGTGCTCTTTGAACTATTTGCAAATGTATGGGTGTGTTAAAGGTGGTCATTAATTGACACACTGTAGAGAGAGGTCTGTCTGTCGGTAACCGGCCCAAAGATAAATAGACTGGCTAACACCCTTTTTCGTCAAGGGGGTGGCGAGCCTTAAAGAGAGGGTGCAAAAGGGCACTCAGTGTCTAACAAACAGAGAAGGGGTTGCTTTTTAGAGAGAATTGACCGACAGCCACCTGAATGTGTGCAAACCAAAGCGAGAACTACCATTTATATAGTTCTCCAATTCATAATTCAATAAATAAATAAATAAAGATTGAAATCAACAACTACAATTACTGCAACAAAATAAAATTTAGTTTGTTTTTTTGTTTTTGGTTTTTTATTTAATTAAAGATATAATCGTCCGAAAATTATTGTACAACGTGTTAAGAAAAATATAAGCTTTTCAGTTTTGTGATAACTTTGCTTTTATTTACATTACTTACCACAAATAAACTTCTGGTTCTGATGCATAAGTTTACCATACACCTGCCTCCTCTCTAATATTTAATAATTTAATAAAATTTATAATCGTTTGCTAAAGAACCCCCCCCCCTGTTAAGTTTGGGCTTATTAGCAATTAATCATATCTCCTTTTAAATAAAGAAGTCTTCTAGGGAAAATAGCTTTCTAATATTTTTGTTTGGAAATTTTATCATTTCAATTATTTTTGACCCCCCCCCCTTTGGGTCACTATCATTTTCCACATGGAGAGTCATTTCCGTCAGATCGTATAGGGTACATATGCGGTTTTATATTCAGCCTAGTTTTTGAGCTAGAGGGTTCACAAAATTTGGTAACACACCTACTAACTAACGTACTTATTAAACAGACATTTTGATAAAATAATTAATATCTCGTAAAATATTATTTTTTTCGATGTTTACTCTAGATGGGTTTCATGTTGACCAAAACGCCATGGTTTCGTTCAATTTTTTTTATTAAAATAGTTTCAGCTGTCTTTGAGTTTGTCTAATTGAATAATAATCGAATACGTATTCGATAATTCGTTTATTCTTAAGACCTCTAGTGCAGCGATCTTAAACTGTGGTCCCCTGGGGGTCCGCGAAATTATAAAAACAGTTCAAATGAAAAGGCACGAAACGCGGAGCAATAAAAAATATATTTTTATTATTATTATGTTCTGTGATTTTTATATAATTTTTGTGATTTTGATCTATTTTTTTTATATCAAGAAGGAGTCCTCAGACTACATAAGTTTAAGAACCCCTTCTTTAAACTAGGATCCTGCCACCGTCTTTCGGGCGACCTACAATGCTTAGTTGTTAAAGATCCGCATCCTCAGGTACCTGTACATTTGACTTGACTAAGTCTCTTAAATTTCATCCTCTTCTCCTTCTATGCAAGGAGGGATCACTTCATGCTTAAAAGAGTTGCATCTTTTTGGTCTAACTACTTCACGCATCAAAATAATAATAAAGAAAAACTGAATTTGAAATTTCTAACCTCTAGATAAAAAATGCTCTTGAACGGTTATAACTGAAGTTCGGCACAAAACTGTGTTTTATAAGATGCACCTGTGCATCATGTTTCAGACATTTAGACAAAAATTTCCAAAAACCGTACCTTTTTTTATAAAAAGTATTCCAATTTTTCTACAATTTTATATTTTAATTCTGTCAGCAAATTGATTAAAATAGTTTCCTAAATCAAATTATAAATTGCTTTGGTGTAGTAAATCAAATAATTAATTTGAACAAAGGGTTCAGTGAGTTATTATGAAAATAGCAACTCAAGCCTTGAAAAATCCTAGATGTATAGATTAGATAGAGAGGGAGTGGATTGATAATTTAGTTAAGGTTCAGAGGGTCGAGTTGTGGTGGGGGAGTATTGATGAAATGAATCTACCGAAATGTCATCGTATCATGAGAGTTTCGATTGTAATCTCATTTCCTCCAGTTGATCCCCGATATCGAATTTAATACAAGTTTTTAACCAATGCAATCGATCAACATGCCATTGCCGGCTGCCCGCCCTTTGTCTATCTTTTCGATCAAAAACATACTAAAGCTACTCTACTGCTGCTGGACGGCAATTTTTTTTTGTACTTATTTCAAGATATCGTCAACTTGAAAAACATCCCATGGGCGCATCCCACTGGAATGAAAATCGATATCTCTCTCAACTAAATGACGATAAATTAAAGCGAAGATTGGAACGAATAAGCAAGATTTTGAGGGGGTGTCGGTTTACTTATTTCGCCATTCATCGATAAGAAAACAATTTTCAAATACTATTTTTTTTTTCAATTAAATAAAAAATAAAAAATTGTATTATTACAAAAGAATCTAATGGGGGTCCATCCCAAGACCCCTGCGTGACCAGAGTATTGCCCTAATCAAGGGATCGGCATTTTTTTTGTAAAGCGCCAGATTGTTAAAATTTTAGGCTCGGGGGCCCAACAAGCAAACTCGAAGATATTTACATTGCGTAATTCTACTCATAGAGCAAAAACAATTATATTTAAACCTATTATATACCATTTTTATTTATTTTTTGGTGGTGAAATCCGTCATGGACACTTCTTCATGGGTAGTGTCGGACTCCTACCGACTAATACCCTCCTTTCCCTGATTCACCCTGCCCCGGAACCGGGTAGGCAGGTAGACCTCTTTATCGCCCTTCTTGGCGGTTAATATCTCCCTGCAGAGGTCCGATATCGCTCTCCAGCTTTATTATATACCATAGAACAGGTTACATTTTATACTAATCCGATGAATGTAATTGTTTTTTTCTGAGATAATATTTCATCATACTAGAGTTTGAAGTTGGTACTTCCTATCATTAAAGCTGTTTTCAAATGGTTATCTGTTAATAATGATCCGAATTGCGATTTTACATACTTTATTTTCAAGAATATCCCTTCTCATTGGTAAATACTGCAAATACAGATATAAATCCGGATGCATATGATTTTAATTGACTGAATTTATCTTCGGAAAGATATTTATAGAACCGGATTGGTCCAGTTCTTTAAACATAATTTTTAGCAAATCATCATCAACTCGATTATCGGTATTTTTTTATTCTATGAAAATACAGTATACATATAAAAAGTGTGGAAACTTTTTTGAAGACTCGTTATGTGTTCTCAAATCCCCATTTTAATATTTGATTTATTTAATTATTTTTCGAACTTTGTAGAACAAATCTTTACAAGATTATAAGATTAAAAATAAAATGTTTTAACTATTATAATATTATAATCAAGTAATTAATTAAATTATCAAGTTCCTTCTGGTGGGAAAATTTTTATACATATTTTCAAGACGAAAAACTGATTATATTTTGGGTTTTTTTTCCTTCATAATGGAGAAAATTATACAAAAAATATCAAATTGTTATATTAGGATGAGGAACTATCTAATGTTTATAGCTAATGAGCTGGAATTCAGCACATATCTTTATATATTATTATGTCATAGTGTGTCAATTTTCAACACTTTCTAGCCCAAACTGTTTGCAAACGAATTGCCAATTCACTAAAATTTTCAGAAAAATTCTATTTTTTAAAAAGTTTTACAAATTTCAATTATTCTAAGTTGTATTACAATGGGACATCCTTTGTTAAGCATAAATCACAACAAAAACATAAAATGTATTTTATATTTATAGGAAATTTATAGATCGTAGAAGAGGTAAGAAGAAGTAAATCATGGGAATAAATAACAACTTTGATCTCGAGTCAGATTAACAAAATCTTTTTCTTTTATAGTTAGAACTATTTTTATTTTTTTCTTAATATTTTCTTTTTTCTTTTTCAAGTGTGGAATATTTATTTCGATTTGATATGAAATCTCAAAATGAAAAGAAACTTCAATCACTTCTCCGTCCCTTATATGTGATATAATTTAAATTTATGAAGAAACTTTGCAGAAATAAATTGTATATTTTGATTGGAGAGAAAAAAAGAAGAGGAAAGCAGAACATTGGATATGGCGATTGAGAAAAAGATATTTTCGATAGTTAAACTCAATCATAATTTTTAAGATTAAGTTAGAAAAATAACAAATAAAAAATGAAATTTATTATTATAGAATTAGTCTGTTGATCGGAATATTGGAACGTTTGATCGACATTAACGTTGTTGCCCTTTATGGAATCCATTCTGGATGCTTTTAGTTATCTATTTTTAATTAAAAAATTAATTAGTAATTATCCAACGGTAGGCTTAATTCCGGGCAATAATTCAATCAGGATCAGAATTTAATTTGTGTGGGGGTTAAAGGGGTTGTTAAATCCACCTGGAAACTAGTAGAGGGTGGCGCTGGCTACAAAGGGCCTGAGGACGACGACGCCGAAGTCCAAGCGATCGCAAAGATTCCCTCGTCGCAGGGACTTCAAAAGAATTACTCCAGGCCAACAAGGAATTCTCTATACAAAACGGGGATGAAAAAATAAAACGTCCAGCCCAAGGATAATTAAAAATTCCTTGAGTAAAAAAATTCTGCACTGCCTGCTCTGCTAGTCTCCCCGATATATAGAACAAACAGTTATGTGGATTTGATTGGTTTATCTAAAAAGAATCTTCAAACAAAAATATTTATTGTTGAAAATATATCAAGGTTTCTGTCAATAATTAACATCTTCATCTATCAATATTAAAAAAAACCTTAATCTTTTATCTACTTTGTGCTTTTATTTTTCTATTATTTATTTAAAGATAAGAGTAAATAAATATTTTATTTAATATGGATTTACTATGAGTTAAGGATATTGGGTCACTTATTTCACATTAAATGTGAAATAAGTGACCCAGTATCCTTAACTCATAGTAAATCCATATTAAATAAAATATTTATTTACTCTTATCTTTATTAAAGATGTTTCACCTTGCACCAACACCACAATCTCTACTGATTATTGTTATTTATTTGCTTATTTTATTCATACACTAATATACAATATATAGTTTAAAACTTTTCCCAATTTGAAATGTTACATTTATATCTACTCGAAGGGCCTAACTATTGAATTCATTAGAAATTGTGTATGAAAAAAAGACTAAGGAAATCACGTGAGGTCATCTACTAGATCCGAGAGAGAATAGATCATTTTTAATTTTATGTCAGAATGGTTGTGTTCACCTTCTAGAGAATCGAACCCGACTGCCAAAATTAGCATTCCGAGCCAATTGGCTACCCTCTGAGTTGATAAATAATTAAAAGATGTATTCCATTTCAATTCAAGTAGATGACAACCTATCGTGATTTCAAGTCGACCACTATCGGCAATTAGAACTCAGGGCTGTTGTTTTTCAAAATACCTCACAAACGACCAATACGATTTTGATAAAATAAATCTAGCATTGTTCTACATACATGAGGGAGTTTTGCTCTAAAAGAAATTCTCATACGGTGAACATCAAAAAAATATTATTTTAAGATATCAAGTATTTTCTCTAAATGTTTCTGATTGAGTGAGTTATCATATTTTATTTATGGTCTAGGTAAAATCTAAACAAAATTCATATTTATTTTCTTTGCGTGAAATTAAGAGCTGATTAAATTTCGGTTGGAATCTGGACCGATTTAATGGGGGAGGGATTTAAAAAAATCAAAATTAAAAAAATTTATTTAAACCCTAGAAAGGAAGAAAGCTTAAATTTATTATAAAATGACACTATATTTAAAAAAAGATATTAGTTTTTTTTTCGGTTTCTGAACTGGCGGGAGAGATCTCATAAAAATAAAATTATCACTGTATTATGATGAAGGAGGAGGTATCAGCCAAATTTGGATGCGCTGGGTTCAATAAAACACCCTGAATAAAACGTTTCGGCCTGAATTTATCTGGCCGTCTTCAGTTAAATAAATTCAGGCCGAAACGTTTAATTCAGGGTGTTTTATTGAACCCAGCGCATCCAACTTTGGCTGATACCTCCTCATCATAATACAGTCTCATCACAGCCACGAACTCTAACAACATAAAATTATGACTTTAAGACCTAGACTCTTTGATCGATTTGTGCTGAATTTCGTTTACCCTACAAGACCTTAGGAGGATGCTATCTATGTGAAATTGATGAAGACCCAAGGGAGAGGGGGTTAAATTTAATGATATTGTGATGACAGAAAAACTATTGCTTGAAAATGAACGTCTTAATAAATTTAAAGAACCCTAAAATATTTTCGGAAAAAACTTGAATTCAAATATTAGATGCCCTTCCAATAATACTTTCACTTTAAAAATGTAAAAGTAAAAACCAGTTTCATAGAATAGAAAATATTTTTTGTAAAATTTTTACCTCAGTTCAAATTCTTTATCTTAAATACTCGTATTGTGGAATAGAAAACAGATAATACATATTGTTTTGTCATGAATAGATTGTATTTTCCACTCATCACTTGGTCGAGAAAAAAATAGAGATAACAAAATGGCTCTCTAGAGGAAAATATAAATTTATTATCTTTGGAATGGTGGTGCCTCTTGAATGTCGCGGAAGGCTATTCGGTGGCGGAGGAGCGCAAATATTTGGTTTGAACTAACTAAAATAATGTAATTGATATGTTATTCCATTAGTTGTTTTACAGATCCTCTCTGTGGGAGGATTAGCATCAATTCCTTTAATAATAATAATAATAATAATAATAAAACAATGTGACATTTTGACAGAGCTTTTTCTTGCTTTCTATTGTGAGCAAAAAGTTTCAAAACTTGGTATTCTGTGAATTAATAATTATAAATGATAAATAATTAAATTTAGACATTCAATTCGATTTAATATATTCCTAACTAGAGTCAAAAAGCCTTTCCTAATTATTTGAAATAAGAGCATGTTTTTCGCCATCTAACTACACAAAAAAAAAAAAAAACGTTTCGTTTGTGACACCATATTTATATTTATTAGAATCTTTTTTTTTTGTTATTTTATTATAATAAAATAAAAAAATTGCTTAAAAAGTGCCTTCTAGAATTTTCCATTGAATATAATTGAGAAAAATTAGGTCCGCTTGGTAATCTTATCAAGTAACGGGATTCTTTCAATCTGAAGGGAGTTGAGCTTTAGTTGTGGTCGAGAATTCATCCGGGCAACAGCAGAGGACACCTACACTCACCCAAAAGTAAACAACCCTTAAATATCTACCCCTATATTTTATATTTCTAAATATTATACATATATTTCTATATATATAAAACCCACAAACCATCCATTGACTATAGTGAAATAATTCAAAATAAATTGGAGGAAAAAGTAAAACTTTTTCAAGACTGTTTTCAGTGAATTAATTATTTTAAATGGCAATTATCTAAATCTGATTTTTATTTAGATTTAATCTTTTCTTACATAGAATATAAATTCAAAATCTACACTCCCGAGTTAGAGTCACAGCAAATAAATGTTTTTTTTTTTTTTTTTAGATTTTTGTCTGAATTTTAGTGAAATCAAGTAATTCTAATATCTCGGGCTTGATTTCAGAGAGAGTGAAAACAACCTTATATATGTATATATACAAAAATAATACATTCCATCTCCGATCTAGTGGATGACAACCTCAAAGTGATTTTCTTAGAAATTTAAAGTCTTTTTCTATTAGCCATTTGACCTCTTATAGAAATATATCGAGTTTAATTATTTCTAAACATTTCCATGCTCTTTAATTAATTAATTGAGAACCTCTCTATATATAATAACGAGTATCCATTTAGTCCAATTTCAATAGTCAAAAGTCCGTTCCTAGAATAATAGAAATTAAAATAGTTCATAATTTTTAAAAAAAAATAAACCGACTTTTAAAATTATATAAACAAAACAAATAAACATAAACAAAAGAAATAAACAGGTTCATAAATAAAGAAGTTTTGGGTGAACATAAATAACAAAAAAGGTCCAATACCAATGAAATTTAGTTTTTTACCAATCGGAAACTATACTGAACACAATGCAAAAAAATCATCAAAATCGGTTCCCAATTGGCGAAGAAATCGAGTAACATAGACAAAAAAAAAAAAAAAAAAAAAATTCAATCGAATTGAGAACCTTCTCCTTTTTTGAAGTCGGTTAAAAATAACTTCTACTAGTCTAAAACAGGTCTGGACTTGTATTTAGAATCTGTCCTTAGCTACTATAAAGAAAGAGAGATCATTCTATCCAAGCACTTTTTAGTCATTTTCCACGATTAAATACATTTATTTAAAATTTATTTCATTTGAATTAATTAATACTAGAGGAACAACATTGCATTTTAAAGTTTTGGCTAGGAATTACCCTATCTCCTGCTTGTCAAAGAGAAGACTAAAAGGGGTTGATTATGAGATTTATTATCTCACTTCGTAAAAACACACATCTTACTAGAGTTCTCAAGAAAATGTTGCAGAGGCGGACATCGCTAAAATGACCAAATCTATGAAAAGTTTACAAAATAGTCTCCAATTTTTTTAAATCCATTTATAAAAATTTTTGTTTGGCTATTATTTAGGCGTTGAAAAAATAATATTTTGGATAGACTCTCTAATATTAGTAAAAATATAAATAAAATAATTCCAAATCATCACCATTGGATAGTGATTTGATTACCTATTTAATTAATTATTTACTTATATTTTATTATTAAAATTTTAATTTGAACTTCCAAAAATGTTTGAATAAGAAAAAGAGCTGAAATTTTGTTTTAATAAATTCAAACTTTAGTAAAAATGTAGTCCTTAACAAGGGGTGGATTTCCATTAGAAAAAGCATTATTAACATTCTTCAAGTACGAAAAACAACAAGAAAAATGATAAAATTTATAAAGAAGATACCTTTATTAAAATATGGTCTGGATAGTCTATAAATTAATGTAGATAGGAGAGATGAGGAGGTACAGAAATTTTATAGCTCTAATTTGAAATGTTATATAACGAAACATATTTTTCAGCGAACTTAGTTCTGTATATACCTACATTAAACATATTAGTAAAAAATAAAACAAGCAACACAGTTAAGATTTTTAAAGAAAAACTAAAGAAATGATCAACTAGTAAATCTGAGGTGTTATCTGTTAGGCATGTTTTTTGATTATTTATCAGATGGTTTGATTTCACAACAGTGGGAATTGAACCCGAGTTCCAAAACGCTATCAGGATCATTGCCTTGACTTATAATAAAACGCCTTGTAAGTAACAATATATTGTGTTTTCTTTAATTATTATTATAATTAATATGTTTCTCCTATGATTAAAAAAATTCGGATTTGTTATTAATTTTTCATTTGAATAATAATACTAGAACTTAACAATTAGGATTGTCTTGTATTGTCTGGTCCCCACAATGAAATTAGTCCCGCATTTCCCTGTACGCTACTGTGTTTTAGTAATCCTAAGTGATGCTAACTGCTAAGCAATCGCAATAGGTGAGTGGCTCAATAGACAAACAAATCTTCAATGACAAATTCGCTCAATTAAACCTCCTTTGTTAGCGCATCTAAGTGGCCGTTGAATTATGCATCCCTCGTGTTCCCATACATTCCTAAATATTAATTGAACATCAAATTTAGATCAATTATCAAACATCCAACAATCAAAGAATACTAATTACTTGTTAACCAAATTAGAAACCTAGTACATAGTTTAATACACAACACCACACAACAACAACAATAGTATTAATTAGAAAATAATGTTTATTTTGAATATATTTCATGGGAATAAATGCATATTCGTGAAATTACAAGGTGAAATTCTGAACCGAGCTTTACGGGTAAATTAACTTTTAATAAAAACTAGGTTTAATTTATGGGGTGCTAAAAAGAGTGAGTGTAGAGCGGAGGTGAAAGTGGTGGTAGTGGAGGGCCCACTCACTAATGGGAAAAAGTAATTTGTAGCCTTAAACAACCTGATAGTAAACCTACTCTCTGGGAAAATTTTTCCATTTGATTAACTTTTAATGTTTTTGTTTGCTAAGCCACTTATAAATTTGTAAGGAAAAATTTCGAAATCTGACGATTTACTGTTTTTAATTTCTCTATCAGAAATCGCAATTGTGAATGAGAGAGTAGTGGGAAAATATTTGCGTTTTTATGGCCTAAAGGGACGAGAAGGGAGAATAACTTTATAAAGGTGAAAGGGAGTTTTCAAATAATATATCTGAAAGTTAGATGAAACCCTGAAGTTTCACATGAGTTCACTTTTTAAGAAAACTAGATCTCATTTGATTCCTGAAGTTAAGCAAGGGTTCCCTGATGGATGATCAGAAACTGTGATAGCTATACACTCTTCTCGACTTAACACCATCCGTAGTTACGACTACAAAAAAAATACTTTACATATTTTATCATGTATTTTTTCGTTGAAAATATTTTGTTTTGCTGAGTGTACCAGGGTTGTCGATTCATAAAGAGAAATCAATGAGGTTGTCTTCTGCTTAATTCCAATAAACATATATATATATATATATATTTTAGTTTAAAAGGTTTGATCCTCATCATCACTTTTTAATTAGATATATGGATTCTTATTGAGTGACCTGTTAACTATCATGGCAAAACGAATTTGTTTAAATTCAATAGGGTAATTTGAACCAATCAGAAATAACAGATAAAAAAATTTTAATTAAAAAGATTGAAGTTCAACCCTTCGAAAGTATAGTCTCAAACAAATAAAAAACAACAATCAAACTAAAATAGGAAAACGACAAATAATACAATATAACTACGACGTTTGGATGGGTTTATTCTGCGATCGTTCTCAAGTATGAGCAGATGAGCACCCACTCCGATTTTAGCTTAATTGAGCTTCATGTGTCTTGCTTTGTGCCTATTTATTGGAGTGGGTGCTCATGCTCATTTATTTTTATTTATTTATTTATTTATTTATTATTTTCAACGCCTAAATGCCTAATACATTAACATAATACAATAATACAATAATTATTAGAATATATTATTGAATGTAACAAAATTAACAATAATAGACATAATAATAATGATAGAGTATATGTTAAATAACAATATAGAAATATAAAAATAATATAAGATAATAGTAATGTGATGAAATATAATAATAGAATAGTTACTTGTAGACTAGGTCAACATTTTGAACAAGACTGCGACTCTATTAATGTTCAATGAGAAGTCCAAGGGGTTTTCTAGTTGTTTAGATAAATCGTTATAACATCTACCCAATCTGAATATTGGATTAGCTTCAGAGTGCCGGGTGGATGGTACGTCTGGATAAAAAGGTAGTCTATTTCTAAGTACATAATTTGAGTTATGAATTGGAAACAGGTTTTGAAGATCAGGACAATTCACCTTGTTGGACTTAATCTTGTACACAAACATAACATCGGAGGCAATCATGGAAGATGTAACAGAAGCAAGACAGAAAGTTTCAGCAGTTGAAGTGTAATCATGGTCATATCTCGACAAAGGATTGCCCGAAAGGTATGCTAGATGTCTTAACACTTTTTGCTGAATTCTCTCCAGTCTGTCCATATTCCTTCAGTTCCCAAAAATTCTCCTCAGCTATATATATGTCGGAGGTAGAGTCGAAAAGGGTTTAAAGAGGCAGCTGGATTATCTGTCACCCAAAACAGAGTTTCGAGAATCGGGCGCCACTTCAATTGACATTTCAGAGACTCGGGTTGTTGCTGTTCCAAAAAGCTCTAGAGGGCCTCGGAGGGGGATTCTCGGAGGAACGAGCATTAAGTTTGGCAAGGAGACAAGACGAGGGTCGTGTGTTTGGAGTCAGTGTGCGTGCCGCGGGACTTGATAAGCAGCCTCTTTCTAACCTTGAAAATGATTAATTAAATGCTGAGGACTACTTACAACTACGAAATCAGAAGTGGAATAAAAGATCGCCATGCCCATATTCGGATTCAAGCGAATTGAAATCGGGTGAGGAATTTCCATTTTTTTTCCGCTTACAACTACGAAATATATATGACTAAAAAATAAAGTAGGTACTTTTAACTTAACATTTAATTAAAATAAGCCTTTAATCTTTTATTTTTACTCTAATTATAATATTTAGTGTACTGAAGGAAAATTTATTTTCCTCTTTTTAAGTGTATTTTGGGAGTCGGGTTAGCCGAGCTGGCTAACGTGCTGGCCCCGCTTCGGCATCGATAATGACGATGTTGGAGCGGGAGGCCACGGAGTTCGATCCTGGGTAGCATATACAATTTCTACCGGCTAAAACTCGACTCCCTCACTAACCCTACTAACACTTTACTGATGTACTGTCTAAACGGGTTTTGTTCGCGGTGACAATAAATAAATAAAAAAAAGTGTATTTTAAAATAAAAACGAGTTTTTTAATATATTTCATTTATTTATTTATTATAAGTATTGGTTAATGCATAATTTTGTTATAAAAATTCAGAATAAAATTGTATTCATGTACTAAAAATGCTGACTGATGCTTCGATACAGTCGATACGACACTAATATAACCAATAAAGTTTAGGGAAAGCGGTGTTGGTTTATAGTGAAACATATTAAACACAATTATTTAACGGGTTATAGTGTGGTGTTTCACAAAGAGGAATTATTTAACGGGTTATAGTGAGAGAAAGAACTCCTCTTTGTGAAACACCACTATAACCCGTTAAATAATTCCTGTGACTAATATAACCAATTTCTAATTTGATTTATTGATAATTTAAACATTATGGTGAAAATATAGTTTTTCAACTATTTGGTATACAAAAAATAGAAATAGAAAGGGTTGCTTCAAAACAAATAAATGTTTTTAATGGAAGATATTAAGAACAAAACTAAATAGGGATAGGGTGTATAATGGAAAAAAGTAATTCATTTTTATCATATGATGACAATAAAAATATTTTTTGCCTTTATAGGGATCAAAGCATTTTTTTAATTTGAACGAAATAGGTTGATTTTTTTAGAGCAATTTATAAAATATTTCCATTTTTCTCCCTCTCGCTCTCCGCAAATGCCCTCTAATCATACACATATATATTTGTGCATTTAATATTTATGTTAAATATTAAAAAAATATATTTTTCAAAAAATGATGTATATTTTGCTTATTTAAATGATTACTTTTTCATTAATTATTCATTTTTATTTATGAATAAAATAATGACCTTTATAATGAATTGAACAATGTGGTTGGCTGATAATTTTAATTTTTTGTCAGTGATGGGAGAATTATTTTTTACAAATGTTCTTTTGGAATGTCATTCACCCTGTACACCCGGAGAGATTAGCTTACTGGGTTTCAGGAGAAGTGGATTCTTTCAATAATTTTCATTTTTTTTTTGTTTGCCCACTTTCAAGTACTTGAATTAAAATTTTGAAAATTAGTTTATTCTCTCTCTTATGAATAACAAATATGAAAAATTGTAACATCTCAAGTATTTTGGAAGATAGTAATTTTTCGATGGGTCATTCAGCTAGTGAATTTTATATATAGAATAAAATTGAGTCATTGTATAAGCTATCAAATAGTTCACTATTGAGCTGGAATTTAACACACAATGTGTTTTACTAATAATCTATGATTTATAATAAGTTTAGGTGAAAAAGTTCGCTGGCGAAAAAATTGCTAAATATCAAAATAAACGGAGAGTGTAATGAGTTTTGAAAAAGTTTCTAATTTTTCTTCCGATTTCACTTTTTAAATTGTGTGCCGTATTGGCTTGCATGCAAAGAATAATTAGCCGCCCCTAACTAATTTCTAAGCTAACTTACTAGTCATTTCAAACCCCAACTAACCCATTTAACATGGTTTAGATTCTTCTAAAGCACTTAGTGTAGGAAACCAATTACGTTTGTACTTTAAAAAATATATCTTTATCTTAATGGTAAGTTATTAAAGCTAATATTTTATGACACTTATAGAAAACACTATAAAAAATTTATATTTTAAGAAAATATGAATTGATAGTCATTTTTTATTTATTCGAGTGTACTTTAATCGTGATGGTATATACTATACTAATATACAACTACATGTATAATTGTTTCTTCGTTTTTTACATTTAGAATTAAGGCCCCCCTCCCTTTAAGTAAGTTAAAGGTTGGAATAAAATACTGCTAGTGTTTGTTTTTTTATGTCTTAATAGATTATTTCCAGCGCCGCCAGTTATGCATTCTAATTGAAAGTTCTGTTTTGAGGGATGCATCAGCAGGCGCTGAATATTCAAACCTTGCTGATAAATTTGTTAAATTTTTGTTAAACAATTGAGACGTTCTTTGCAAAAACAAAACTTTGCAATATAGGAAAAAAACAGTGAAGAAACGTAGCGGGCTAGACAATAAAAACCAATATTTTAAGGTGCCTTATTTTGGATTACTGGAGGTTTAGCTACAAATTTTCACGGAAAGGAGATTTTTAGTGGTGGTACCTTCTATGACACGTGTAGTTTTTGCGAAAAACGCCTCAATTGTTTAAAATAGTTTTTCATAAAAAAATTTGTTTTAATCAAAAAGTCTCATATATTATTCTGAATATTGATATTTTGAATATTCTTTAAAATGAAATTTTAGTGATTTTATAATATACCTTTCCATTGCCATTATTGCTGTAGTACCTACAATGCACAACATTGACTGGTATGGACTACAGTAAAGTGTTGTCTTTATGGCCTATATAGATATTATTTATTTATAGCCGTGATAAATTGTAGCTAGCTGAAGTATACCCCACTGAAAATATTACGATAACCTACCTCCTTATTTTCTCTAGCAAACTTCTTCAGTTCTGCTAATAGTGGAACTGAAGAGGATTAAACCTTTTTCTTTTTATTTTCACATTTATATTCATAGAATATAATGTGGAAGTATTGCGATGCCCTGTCTGGGTCCTGACTCTTTGGGAGCTTGTATCTCAGAGATGAAAAAGTTAATTTGATTTTGTAACTTCTAGGTGGAAGGAATCATCGATTCGATGCCCTTAATAGTTGGAAACCGGATTTGGGATATAAAACAGGATATTGTGGTCCCCAGAGGCCAAAAAGGGGCCAAAAATACATTGGTCAGCACCGTATGTACCCCCTGCGTTTCGCAACCATAAGTCTCAGAGCTACGAAATTCGAAACTTAAGCTCGATATAGGCTAGAAGGAGTACAGCAAGTTTTTGGCTGAAATCCAAAAACCGGAAGTGGACATTTACATGAAAGATTTTTCGTTTTTTTTTATTTTCTCAAAAACGGATCTAACGATTTTTTAAAAAATTAGTGTATTTATCAAGTGTCATGAGTTATTAGTTGTGTCAAATTTTTAATCCGATTGAAATAAAGGACACTCTTACTTTACACCCCATCTTTTATTTCAATCGGATTAAAAATTTGACTCAACTAATAACACATGACACTTGATAAATACACTAATTTTAAAAAAATCGAAAGATCCGTTTTTGAGGAAAAAAAACGAAATAAACTAAGGCGGGGAAAATTAGTAATGTCGCGATGAGTTCAAATAAATGAAAATGTGAAAGTCGTGTGGTGAACACACCAGTTGATTTATATAATAATGGATAACATATTAGAGGATAAACACTCAGTAGTTTTTCATTTGTCATCAAAATTAATTATTTTATAGCAATCAATAATTCTCAGCCATGCTACTACAGAAAGCTATTTTATTGAATTTTTTCACAGATTTTCAGAATAAACAGTTGAAAAATTAGGGAGTTGAACATTTCTAGTGATTTTTTGACCCATTATCGCCCGGTGGTTTCTGTAAAAAATTTATAAAATTCCCTCTACAAATACTTTCTATAATCACACACATTTATATATTTTAAATAGAATTTCACATTGCAATGTCCTTCGTTGGGAAATGTTGAAAATTTTTAGAGAATTCACTGTCTTCTTTATTTAAAAAAAATTTCAAGACTCTCTCTCGAATATCGACTACTATCCCTACTCTATTTCATTAAAAAATGTAGAATTTGATTACATTCTATTAATTAGTTAACGGTGTGGATTATTAATTCCGTATTAAATTCGGGTGGGTCCTTAAGCGTGGGTTGTGACTAGAGAGAAGTTTTCCAGAAGAGAGCAAGTCGAGAGGGTTGGAGTGGATGGTGAAGGCCTAATCACACAGGAAACAGATCCATGTATCTTGTCTTTGAAAGTGTCTTTGGTTGTTCTATGGGCTATAAAATAGGATTCCTATTGGCCAGGACAACGTCACCTTCTCTCTCTCTCCGTCTATGCTAGGATGGTAACTCGATCTCGGTCCACTCGAGAGGGATTCTGAATAGAAAGTGATTGCCAGGTGTGCGATATTCGAGAACCTTCTTGCTTGCCTTTGACCTCTCCTTTACGTCAAACCGCATCAGATAGCAGCCCAAGTGTAGCTCACTGCTTTAAGACCAGGCCACTGGAAGGCGAAACATCTCTCCCCTTTCTTCGGGTCATCCTCCAGTTGATTTTGGCTTTTATTACATCCAACAAACGAAATAAAGTTAAAAGACAGATTCGATTAATTAATAACCAAGTTGTAAATGATTAATTATTAATATCTGTTAATCTTAAAATGCTAATTACTATTACAAGAACTTTTTGAATAAACCACATTATGCAGCGATTGCGAAAATTTTACTTTCCCAGGACCTAAAATGAAGCGGTGAGATTTATCGGCTTAATTAACATAAAGTGATGAAAATACAATGTTCTTAGAAAGCTGAAATTTGGCATACTGATAGAGCTTGGCATATTAATAAAGAAGAAAATCTAAAAACCGAAATTTTCCCTTCGTCAGGACCTAAAAAATGCATCTATCTCATCTTCTTTGGTCTGGGAGATGAGTACAGTCCACCAAAGAACTCAGGATACTCAGACGAGCTCAGTGTCATCCCGTCGTGTTTAGAAAACGATAAAGTGATAACCACATGACCGAATTAGTTAATCTAAGATTGGGTGCTCTTACTTGAGAACGATCGCAGAATAACCCGATTGCAACATTGTAGCTATTTTGTGTTATTCGTTCTGTGATCAATAAATAGTTATAATTAATTATATATAATTTTAATAAAAATGTAACAAATAATTATCCGAGAAGCTTGTTTTTTCAAATCTTGAGTAAACTTCTTGAATTGTCTCTAATGTATTTATTATAGAAGTTTTTAGAATATTTTTTCTAATTTTAGGTATTATATTTTTTCCCTGTTTTTCTCTTAAATTATTCAATAGCTTCCCTCAATATAAAACAGAAAAATATAAAACAAAAAATAATTAATAAAAAATAAATTGCTTTTGATTGAAATAATTGTATACTGGATTTAATTGATAAAATGTATAACGTTTAATTTGCGCTCTTTTTTTAAATTAAATTTTCTATTATTGTTGATGGTGGGTCTGTGTGTGTGTGAATCCCATTGTCTGTATGTCTGTGTCTCCCGCTATCTTTCACTGAATATGTGTTTAAATTTAGCTTCATCAAATATTCAATTTAATGAACATTTAATTGCTTTTAAATGAATGACATTAAATGGAAATTTCGAATAAGAGTGTTTTACCCCCCCCCCACCTCATCATCCCCCATCAACCCTCAGCCACTCTCAGTTTCACATTTCTTCAAAATGGCTGATGCTGACTGACTGATGTGCTTGTGGAATATGCTCGGCGTAAACCGTGTGGTGAATGGCGCCAAAGGGTAGTAATTAGTTGAATAGTCTGATTCGAGGCTGAAACACAAATTTCTTTATATATATGAGGCAATATACGATGACGTGATAGTCCCAAATTTATCATAATAGATAGCATTGGATCAATCTAATCCGATTAGATTCATTAGCCGGGATTTCACTAAGTCCCTCCAAGACTTAGGGCTAAAGAAAGAATGACAGGCTTACTAATAACAAAACGTTGATATTTATGTTAATAAAATATTGAAAATAGGTAAAGGGTAATACAAAATTAACTAGCTACTTGAATAAAATTGGGAGGATTTTTGTAGGTTTGATTTATTAAATTATTTCTTATGATAAGAATAATGTAAGAAGGTGAAACCCTAAAGGTCAAAATTAGCTCTTGCTTTTTAGAAATATATACAAATCAAATATTGATATCTCCCAAAATGAGCATTATTTTTAACCGACTTCAAAAAAGGAGGAGGTTTTCTATTCGACTGAATTTTTTTTATCTTAAGATGTCAATAAAAATTAGAAATTGCCTTTGAGTAACTTTGAGTAGTATATATTTTAATATTTATAGAAAAAAATATAATTTTATCTTTTGATTTTGATTTATTATTTTACCATTAAATCAAGAGTAAATACGGTATGGAAGATGTTTCGAGGGGGGGGGGGCTACATCAGCCAAAATGAATTCAACGATCTCTCCTTATAGTAATTGCTTGAAACAACTTTTATATTTGCGGGAGCCTTAAATTTTGATAATAATGACGAGTTTCAGAAATTTTTTAGTTTTAGTTTTGTTCTTATAATTATTTTTTTCCCCCAATGAGTTAAAATTGGATTTTAATTATTGATATTGATTGATTTTTTTCTTTAAGTTTGTTTATTAAACTTTGTAAAAATGTGATTCAAATAACTATTTGAGGGAAAAAAGAATCAGAAATGGCAAGATAAAGAGGCGGGCAAGCAACGGCGGGGGGTTAAAGAATATATTCGTATCCATTTCCTTTTGGCGTAGCAACGCCCTTTATATAGCCATTCAAACAAACCCTAAAACCCTTTAAAGAGATAAGAAAAGAGACAATATATGCAATAAAAGGTCCAACTCATGGCCAATATGACTTGGGCAATGGCAAAAAAATACTAAATGAACATATAGAAAGGGCGATAAAGAAATTTATACCTAGATATAATGGAAAATGGATTTATATATACATATATATATATATTAAATGATAGAAAAGCAAAAAGGTGGAATACCTATAAAACAAGATAGAATTTTGGATCCTATCAGAAAAGAGAAAGAGATGTTGATAATTTAAAATATTCAAGAATCGTAGATATTTGTGGGGCTGATTCATGAAATGCTAAAGAAAAGATAGAGAAGATGGTAATCACACTAAAGAACTTACTAATTGAGAAGAGGACTAAGTATGCTGTCTAAAAAGATGGGATTTTATAAGAAATCTGCGATTTTTGAATTTGAAAGTTGAAACTCGGCACGGGACCTTGTGTGGCAATTTCCAGCTCATTAGTTATAAATTATAATAATAAGTTTTAACCTTATTATAGTTTTTCATTTTTTGTTTCTTTTTTAACCTGAATATTTTTCGTTTTAGAAATGGTAACATTTTTCAAATTTGATGCTTTGGCGTATATAGGTAATAGGTATCTCAACAAAAACATATTCTGTGAAAAAACAGGCCAAGTTCGAAAAGTAGTGAAATCTAAAATAAATTCGCTAAGAATAATAATTACGTTGAGAGATCTACTATTTTCTCAACTAATTATTATTGGCCAATTTAGCGTGGCTGCACATTAGATTTCACTACTTTTTCGAACTTAGCCTGTTTTTCACAGAATGTTTTGGTTGAGATTTCTCTTCTTTTTGTAAGCTATGAGGAAAGTGCAAAGGGCTAGAATTTTTATTTTTGAACCTCCCCCCATTCTGGGTAGTTACTTTTTGCATTTCTAGCTTTCTGGGGCCCACAGAATATGTATACAAAATTTAGTTGAGTTTGGTCCAACTGGCTAGAATTTCCATTTTTACCCCCCCCCCCATCCATTTCGGGTGGTTAATTTTTGCATTTCTAGCCTTCAGGGGTCACACAGAATATGTATACAAAATTTGGTTGAGTTTGGTCCAACGGGCTAGAATTTTCATTTTTGACCCTCCCCCCCTATTTTGGGGTTGAAATATAAAAAGTTTGGATTTTTGGAATTTGTTCTTTGTTTGTGTCACAAACTATACTAGAATGGAAAATTTCATGATGCTGGAATGAATGGAAATACCCTATAGGTTTTGATGGCCTGTCAGTGAGTCAGGAGTGAGTGCCAAAATTAGCTTTTTTCTCAGGTCCATAACTCAGAATCCATTTAAGCTGTATTATTGAAATTTGGTATTCTCTTCAAGATAGATTACATAATGATATTTGTATAATTTCAGCTCTCAAACTAATGCTCGAACTTGGCCTGCGCATGCTGTGCGCTTTGATATTATGTACATTTTAAAAATATAAAATTCTAGGTAGGTTTCATAAAAATAAAAGACAATATGCTTATTATCATGACTCTATATAATTTGGGGTACGAGCCCATCTTCAGCAGTTCAAAGGGAAAACTGATCTCTTCGAACTCTCTTTGAAATCCTGAAGATGGGCTCGTACCCCAAAAATATATATAGAGTCATGCTAATAAGCATCTTGTCTTTTATTTTTGTGAAACCTACCTAGAATTTTATATTATTTTTTTTTTTTTTTTAATTTTTAAAATTTTCATTACTTTATTACAATATGTTTTATTTTTTTACTTTATCCAATGCGAAGCATGGGTAAAGTATTGTAATCGGTCTGGCGGCAAGCGCGACTTCAAAGGGTCTTCAGGTAAAGACTACGGAACCCATGGACTCAATTAAGGTCACAAATTGTAGTATTCAAATAGATTGAATTTTAGCACGTGACGGTTTTGAACAAAAATTACATGGGGTCTCGTCGAGAGGCCAAAAATTGTCATTTTTTTTGGAAGTGCGTGCGGATGGATGGATGTATGTTATCGTTTTTTTTCGTCCACGATTTTTTCCACACCGTGGGACCAATGGAAATGAAAATGAAAACCTAACATTATTTGAACAAAATGAAGCGCTGATAAGTTTTTGGTACATATCGGCCCACAAACATTAGTACTTTATTTCGGTACTTTTTTAGTTTTTTCTAAATATCTTGAAAATGACTTAACCAATTTTGATAAAATTTAATATTGTAATTGAGTACCTTGAGGACCTCAAAAATGGTCATATAAAATTTTTTGTAAAATTATATTTTAAAGTACTTTACCCTAGACTACGATAGTTCATTGGATAAAGTTTAGCAACGATCCGTTTCAGTTTATTACTTAGAGAAAGTGGAGTAGGTTTTAGGTGAAACATGATATTAATTAATAAAGTAAAGGGTGTGTAGTTTCACAGTGAATGAAATAAAACTCAAAGAGGTTTATACAAACTCAATATATTTCGGATTATTAGTCCATCATCCTGTAAACTCATGATGATGGACTAATAATCCGAAATATATTGAGTTTGTATAAACCTCTTTGAGTTTTATTTCATTCACTGTGAAACTACACACCCTTTACTTTATTAATTAATATGTTTTATCAAGAACCTACACCATCTCCCTTAACAAAATATGTATATAATAATATACGATATATTAATTTATATATTATTTTATAGGTCTATGTTTATTAACATCAATACTCTCTTTGATTTCCTCTTAAGTATAAAATAAAAATGTCAAATTTTTAATTCATCATTTAAAACAAACATCATAAATGCCCATTGTGACAATTTCCATATAAATCGCTAGCACCCAAAACCGAGTATTATATAGCACAAGAATAAGAGGAATTGATTTCTAATAAAAAAAATGACGCTTTTTTGCTTTTTCCATTTCTTTTTTTCCCTTGGATTTTGGAGCACTCTTTAGCTTTCTCCCTTACCCGTTTTTTTTTAATTGCAATCAATTACCACGGCCATTAATTTCTTTCCCGAGTCATTCACGAATCTTTTATATTCTTTTTTACTCATCAGCGTTATATTTTCATTCTCTTTTGAAATAAAAAAAAAAAAAAAACTTTATCGTGTACGAATTGCGTTTGTTGATTGGCCCTGAAGCGCTTTGTGGTCTTAATCTGGCCTTTTAGGGCTATAGATAGGGTTTCATTTGCACGTTCGAAATCCAACCCAAGCCCTTTCCTCTTTATGGCTGCTAATTGCACTGAGTACATGACCACTAATTGTATGTTCCCGAAGGACACGAATTTTACAAGTATTCATTGAAGAAGGGAATTCCCCTGCATCCCCCATCACCCCCAACACCCCTATCATCCTACCCTCTCACAGAGACTCTCTATTCCCTGTATAGAGATGTTACCATTATCCCTTCGAGGGATTAGATTTCTCTATTTGAATAACTCAAAGTCCTACTGCTAATGCGCTTAGCCATAAATAGAAAATATGGTATCAAACGAATGATTACATAAAATTTCGTAGTCTTTCAAATTCTCACTGTTTTGAAATTTAATTTTATGGAAAAATAATTTATATGGATAGTTTATTTTTTCTTTCTGTCTATGTTTTCGTCTGAATCCAAACACCCAGAATAACGCGACAATAGAAACCCTTAGAAATTTCGTTCTGGTGTGCCATCATTTTTTTATTTTAAATACTTCTCTTTGTTTCATCAGAGTTGAGAGATATATGTGTAAAATGTATAATGTGTAAACTCAATTTTATATTAACTGAGGATGGGTACAATCAGACCCGAAACATGTATTAAATATATTAAAAATTAAAAATTATTCAATATATGTGTGTGTTTAAATTTGTTTACTTGTGATGTTACAGTGATTGTTGTAAGAATAAGGGATTTGATTAATTAATTATTTTTAAATACCTTTTGATAGAGAAATTCAAGTCTTTTCTTGACTCCCCCTAATGTAATCATTAGATTAAGAAGGTTCGGGACTGTTTATCATTTTTATAAAAAATTCTCAAATTTTTACCATCAAATCATTGATGCATTAAATAATTATTACCGAAATTTGAAGTTGATCGTCTGTTTCATTACCGATAAATGAATTATTGAAAATTGTCCTTTTAACATGGAAGTAAATGGACCGAGCTTTTAAAAGGGCTATAACTTCTATACAAATTATACCATTTTTAACAAATTTATACAGATCAATAATTCAACTTTTATGAATCGAATGATACATTTTTTCAATAGATTTGACAGTCTAGTTAATTAGTTATTCATAAATGTAAAAATAAAAAGTTATTTGCATTCAACAAAATATGACAAAAGCACTAGTACTCTATTTGTTGAAATCGTTTTTGTGTTAAATAAATGTTTTTATAATGAGAAAAAATTTATCTCATTATTCTTTTTATTTATATTATCAAAACAAAGATTTTTATTGGAAATTAATCTCATTATTAACAATTTTTTTATTAAAAAATTTGGTATGCAGTACGTTGTCATTCTGGAGAAATACAAAAGATTTTTTGGAAGATCAACTAGATACGTTAGATAAGCAGTCTCGAACTCCCTTAATTGGTGATTAGACACTTTCCGACTCCTTTGACTGGATGACCCTTAGTAAAATCGTCTCCGTTCATTTTCACTTAATGAAAATCAGCAACCTTTAAAGGCGCTAACGTACAATAAAATCATTTATACCCATAAGAATACTTTTTTATTCCCTATTAACTATCCCTCCAGCGGCTGCCAATAAATATTCGATGGGGGGCGGGGGGTTGGCAGATGTAATTATTAATCTTATATCTCGAAGAGATTCCATATCGTGTATCAGGATTTCGACTAATTTTATACAAACTATCAGACATGTTTTTATGAAATTAAGTCAGAAATTGCCATAAAAACTTGCATTGCATTTAGCACACGAATTTCCTTAAATCCCATTCCTTTTTGTGGTCACCTAGCTCCTTCACCAAAAAGTCTATCTCAAAGACTTCTACTGCAACTCTTTACTTAACTTATTCGTGAATCTTTCGATCTGCAAAGGTCCTTGACCCGAGTGCTGAAGTTCCTTTGACACCAAACAACTCTGAGATTTCTAGTCTTTATTTTTATGAGTTAAGGAGGTTCTTTCGCGACAATCCACACAAAAAGTTTTAGCCCCGTAACCACTCTATAAATATGAACCGAACTAAAATTTTAGGTCATGTTTTTTTAACGTGGCTGTCTACTCACATAAATCTCTATATGTATACACTCATACTTTCCGGATCGTTTCCAAGCTATTGTGCTTATATCCCTTCCACTAAAAAATCGCCCAAATATGTTTGTTTTTTATCAAAACTACGTGGTAAATCATTTCAATTTTTTTTAAGTTACTCCGAATATATTATTCTAACAAATATTAGTTTTTCATCAAGATGGTGAAAGTCCTTCAATGAAAAAAAAAATAATGATCATATACCCACCCTTTACCTATCTACCCTATGTAAAAAAATGTCATTTTGAATTGCAATTATTTCATGTTTGGTGTGGTAAATCGTCTTCAAATTTTAACAGTATGTGTATTATGCTTTTAATGGCTAATATTCCACGTTTCAAAAACTTTTCGAATTTTTTCATTTGTGAAAGAACTACCTTAAAAAGAAAAAAAACTACGATAATAATTTCTTCATTTCTCCTTAGTCTCACCATTTTCCTAAACACACTCTTCTTTTTACTGAAACAAAGATCTTTGATGGCCAATCAAATAGTTACTGCATCAATATTATGTTCTTTGAAATTGGTAGGTCAGCAAAATTTTCACATTTTTTGAAAAATATAATTTAGAAACTTAATAAAAAGCTCTATTATATAAAATATACGTTTCTATTTAAACTCTCTCCCCCTCTCTCTCTCTCTCTCAGTTTTTTACCCAAATGTTTTTTGATTAATTATAAAAAGCTTTTCTATATCAAACAGAAGCTTGCCGATATTCAATAATGATTGGTTATTTAATTTTTATATAATTTACTTTTTATCGATATATAATTGAAAAACCTGCCAATCACGTATAAAAAAGTAATGAAATTTTCGTGAATTGATTTTTACTTTTTTCATTTTTTTCTATATATTTTATAAGGGTTATAGTTCGCTATATTTTTCGCCCCTGTATTTACCTACCTACGATATATATATATATATATATATATATATATATATATATATGAGAGAGAGAGAGAGAGAGAGGAGAGGAGAGAGAGAGAGAAAAAATATTGATTGTAATATTATAAATAAATTCAAATCTTAAAAAAAAAGAATCTTCAAATTTTTAATAAAAACCAAACGTTTAGGGTGAATTTCTCCCTTTATCAATAGAATTTCAAATTAAGAAATGTGAAAAAAAGTTGATTTATCCAATGAATATAAAGCATCACAATATATATATATATATGTTAACGTTAGATGAACGCGAAAGTTAAAACTTTTTATCAGGTCACTGCCCTATTTTGGTGCAATTGGGACCTGATTCGTTTTGATACTGAATCAAGAGTTGAAAAAAGATAGGACCTAGCCGGATATGATCCGGAATCCTCTGCGTTAAGCCCGCAAATGCCTTTTCCATTTAAGCGATGGATCCCCGAATAGGTCATTTAATCAAATTTTATATATATATATATATATATATTTTATATTATATTATATATATATATTATTATATATATATTTTTATTTTTTTCGTTAAATTGAAGGGTTGTTTTTGTCACAAATATAATAAAACAATAATTTTAATAACTATTAGAATTATTTAATTGATAACTATACAGTTTCGGTCACCACTGGTCGACCATCCTCAGTAGTTATCTTGTTCAAGAACCGGAATTTGTCATTTCACATGAAACATTCATTCTTAAATCTTCAATATAGATACATCACACAGTTCATTACAATCACACACATACATATATATAGTAACAATTTATATGTATAAGTGTGATTGAATGAACTTGTGTGATGTATCATATTGAAGATTTAAGAATGAATGTTTCATGTGAAATGACAAATTCCGGTTCTTGAACAAGATAACTACTGAGGATGGTCGACCAGTGGTGACCGAAACTGTATAGTTATCAATTAAATAATTCTAATAGTTATTAAAATTATTGTTTTATTATATTTGTGACAAAATCAACCCTTCAATTTAACGAAAAATTTAAATCAAGTCACTTAAGTTCTGGAAGAAATTTAATATATTTTTATTATTTTCAACTCCTTAGTTCAGGCGCTTTTTCAACTATTTTCCTAATAGTATGGTTCTTATAAATTTGCTATAAAGTCCATCTGTCTGATTCTTTGGGGAATCGAAACAGATGAATTTTCTTCGAATATTCAATAATAAATTTTTATTTGGAATGTTAAATGTTAACGTTAGATGAATGCGAAAGTTAAAAATATATATATATATATATATATGTAGCTATGTATTAATATAATATTATTATTAATTATTAATTAATAAAATATTATTATTATTAATATAATATTATTATTAATTATTAATTAATAAAATATTATTATTATTAATATAATATTATTATTAATATAATATTAATAGTAGCTATGTATTAATTTTCCAATGAATCAAAAATCGAATCATTATCTTGAGTAGAATCGAATTTTTCGTGGATTTGTGAGTGATTTTATACCTGTCGGCGTTCAGAAGTGGCTTAGCCTAAAATTATGAAAAAAATCTCACAAATTGCCTCATTTTTTCCTTATAAACAAGAAATGAGGGGAATATTTGATTTCCAAAGTATTTTCTAAGATATAAGGTACAGAACTCCAGATTGGAAGTTATACTCGCACTGGTCTATCTTTTTTAAATTAGACTTATTTTCATGAATCATAATATGTTCTTTGACGGTTATATTTATTTATTTATTTATATATTTATTTTTATTATCATATCTAAGGGTGGATATTGGAATACTTCTTTAACTGATCTCGATTTCGTGTGTGGCTATAACTATGAACATAATTCTCTTCATATTAATTTTCCTGGGGACATTATTCACCGGGATGGTTTCCCGATGCCTTCTCCTCAATTTGTTAAACAGCCTTGCAATTTTGATAGAGGTGAAAATTGTTCCGACTGAACCTATATTTGATCTCGACTAAATTCGATTAGAAGTCGAATTTTTTAGCCACTTCATCGGTACCTCGGAATGGATAGTTTTAAAGAAACGGAGGATGTAAATAAAATTCGAATAGAAAATTCTGATTCTAGTTTTATTATTGTTCTATTTTGTGAATGTACATTTCTTTTTTAATTTTTTTAATTAATGGTCCGTCGAGTCTATTAATATAAACAACAGAAAATGATTATTTTTATTATAGAAGTTGTTTTGTGGACAAGATTCAATTAAATGAGATAGCCTTGATGCGAATGTGTGAGGCTGTATACTTGTGTACGTATGAAAATTGTTCAAATAGAATCAAAAATTAATTTTAAAATTCATAAAATTCCATTCATTAATGAGTTGAATTTTTCTACCCAAGAAACAAACAAAAAAAAAAAAAAAGAAACATCATCAGCGATCCACTTTGTTGCGTTCACATTAGATAAAATATATTAAAATTTAATTCAAAATGAACAAATTATTAAAACATGAACATTTAGATTAATTTTTTATTATAATTGCTGAATATCCCTTTATTAAAGTCTAGTCATTTGTAAGCTAGACATTTTATTTACTGCATTCGAGGATATGTACAAATGTACATTTAAATACTTAAAATGTTCTCATTTTTTTCGTTTATTTTTATCTTATACACATAACCCCCTTGGAATCTATATATTATATATATAAATAATTTGGGTGACCCATTTTGAGCGACTATTTTACAATGTTGAGAGCAGCATGAAAATTTGTTATTATATTATTTCATGTTTTAAGAATCCTCTCGAAATTATACCTCGATCAAAAATATTTTTAGAGGTCACTCAAGAAAATTTCAAAAATGTAAAAAAAATTATTTTTTTATTTTTTGGAAAAATATTATTTTTTATACTGATTGGTAAAATGATTGAAGTAGAAAGTGTTCAATAAATACGAGATCTTAGAAACCGCTGCTGTTGTTTACATCCACCAACTGTGTAATGGCTTTGGGGTTGTATTTATTGGCTTTAAGTTAAAAAATTATAACTCATTTAAAAATTAAGTTTTTTACTTGTTGATTCCGCATTATATAAAAGCAAATAATTTTTCCGATTTTATCTCTTTTTGCTTAAGTAATCTTTGATGAAACTTCAATCGATTATATTTATCCTAATCGATGTTGAATCTTTTTCTTCCTTTCCTAATAACTAAATCCCCATCTCTATAATAAATCATTACTACCTCCCTTGTAGATGTGCATGTAAGTGTGCGAAAGTGATCGAGTAAGCATGCTTGGTGGCAATCCTAATTGCTGAGACAGACTGGGCGTTGGAGGTGCAGCCCTCAGGGGTGGATGCTCTCTCTCTGTACAGACAGCACTACGAGATGCACTTTGGCCAGATTCCAATTCCAGCTGGAAGGATGGCGGCCAATAGAGAGCAGGGTTGAAACCAGCACCACACCAGAAAAAACTACTTATTTTCACCCTCTTATTTCAACCCTGTTTTTTGAAGGAACCACCGTCTATAAATCAAACTCATATTTTTTTATGTTTTCTCTTTTTCCGATGATTTAGGAAAAATAAAATACCATTAAAATATTAATCCTTTCTAGCCGATTCCATCTCAAACCGCATATGAAAGTTCAATGAAATCATGAAGATCATCAAAATTTGTAAATTTGTTTTTATAGTTAACGGTAGAGCAACAACTATAAGCACATATTAGCTCTTGGATTTTGTATGAAATAAGAGGAATTCATATTCATCATGTAAGAATCCTAAAAGATTTAGGTTTAAGTGTAAGAATCTTAAAAGATTTAGGCTTAGCTGTAAGAATCTTAAAAGATGTAATAAGGAAGAGTTTCAAGTCTTTAGAAATCACAAGGATAAACCAATAGGTTACCTGGGAGTGGATTGTGAAATTTCCTCAACGTTTTCTATTTGATTAATTAATTAATTAATTTCCTTATTCCTCCTTAGAAATATCTCTTTCGTAAATAAAAATTACTTCTAAGCATAATCTTTTATCAGATAGAAATTCATATGTACAAATAAAAGGAACCAAATCCCGAAAATTAATAACTCCATCAGGTGTTCCACAAGGGAGTCATCTTGGTCCTTTATTATTTCTGTTATTTATTAATGACTTACCTTATATAATTGAATTTTGTAATGTTTTGCTATTTGCAGATGACATAAAATTATATCTGGAAATTTCAAGCATGCAAGACTGCTTAAAGATGCAATCTGATTTGTATAAATTAATGAACTGGTGTAACGCGAACCTGCTTTTCCTCAACTTTGAGAAGTGTCTCACCATTAGTTTTTCGAGATCCACTAACCACATTGTTTTTGATTATTTACTTAAAACTAACACTAGATGTGGAAGAGTCGACTCTATTAAGGATCTGGGAGTGATTTTCGATTCTAAACTCACATTTAATGAACATTTAGATTACGTTAAAGGCAAAGCAAATCGAACTTGGGGATTCATTTTTCGTAACACGAAGTCATTTAAAAATCCAGAATCAATTAAATACTTGTACATAACTCTGATCAAATCTGTATTAATGTATGCATCAACAATTTGGAGGCCTATCGGAAGGATTAACATGGACAGACTAGAGAAAATTCAGCACAAAGTTATGAGACAATTGACATTCCTTTCCGGCAATCCTATGTCAAGATTTGACCATGATTATGCTTCTACTGCTGAAACTTTCCTTCTGCCTTCTGTTTCTTCTTCTATGATCGCTTCTGACGTTTTGTTTTTGTATAAGATTAAGTCCAACCAGGTGAAATGTTCAGAACTTCAAAACCTCTTTCCCATACACAGTTCAAATTATATATTAAGAAACAGATTACCATTTTATCCAGAGATGCCTTGCAGTAGGCACTCTGAAGCAAATCCTGTATTCTGTATCCTGTATCTCAATGTTACAATAATTTGGCACAACGACTGGATAATCCTCTGGATTTCTCATTAAGTATTAACAGAGCCGCAATTTTTCTCAAAAAGCTAACATTAATCTATGAGTGAACATTATATTGTATATTGTTATTATGACCTAATATTAGTATTGTTAGATTTTATGAGTTATTTTAATGTGATATTTTGTTTTTGTTATTGTTATTACCTTATTTATAAGCTATTATAATGTATGTATGTAATAATATAATGTATGTATTATCAGGCATTAGCCGTTGAAATAAATAAATAAATAAATAATCTATCTCGGACTATTTGTGTGTTTGTCTGGATTCCTATACACGCAATAATTCGATAATATCGAAAAAAGTTTATATTGGACCCGGAGCCTTGTTAATTATAAAAAAATCATGATAGCCTGACATTTACTAAATCTGACTTTGTAATTATTTCATGACAAAAAAGGAGGTACTTTACTCCAGCCAGTTCTGGAATTGGACCATAGTACAAAAAATAGTAATCAGGGCCATTTGGCTACCTGATGAAGAGGACCCATCTGACTTATTTATCTTGCTAAATATTTCACTCAAAGATTAAAGATTTAATCTTCATTTGTAAAATATCGCGGTCTAGGGATTCTAAATTTAAACACATGAGGTGGAACGATTAAACCTCAGTGATAATGATGAAATAAGTAAAGACCAAGTGGAAAAAGAAATTAAAGAAAATTTTATTGAAGGAACTCGGCAAATTATTAGAGCCCAACTGTTTACAAAAACATTGCCCTTTGAAAATTTATAAACGGTATTTGGCTTAAAAAAAATTGTTAAGTATTTCGATTTCCTTCAAAAATTAAAGAACAATGGAAATACTACTTAAAAATTCAATAAAAAGCTCAAATTTCCGATAATAGAAGCAGATTTTAAATATTGAAAGAAATCATGAAAAAGAGTTAATTCTCAAAAATTGTAATGTAATTTTTATTACATGTCAGAAGGGTTTGGTTCATTCCCTCTTAAATCTTATTCTGACGTAATAAAAATTATCCATTACAATTGGGATTTAGGAGATGACAATTTCTGGTAATTTTTTTTAGCGTCTTCTTCTATTGACAATCTGAACTTTTATATTGAATTCATCTCATATTTTCAGTTTGATTTTGCTTATTCGTCTTTAGAAGCGTGGATTAAAGGGTAGAAAAAATTTGGTAACGCGCGCACGTACTAGACAAAACATATAATATCTCGAAAAATACAATTTTCACTTATTAGGGCTTTTTGTAGACCAAAATGCCATGACTTCGCCCAATTTTTTTAATCAAAATTGTTTCAGCAGTTTTTAAGATATTCCGAAAAAACGAAGCAAAAAAAACACTTTTTACATGCAAGATTACAATACTGGACCAAATCCTGTATGGTAAAGTAAAAATAATTATGAAGTATAATTTTTTCTTCTTGCTTGTTCTACTGTACCTTGGTCTAGAAAGCGACACCTAGTAAATTACAAGAAAAAAAAATGTCGTAAAAAGTTAGTTCTATTGACAAAATATTTATATTTATGAAACTAAAAACTTAATAACAAATTCAAATTTAGGGAACGAAGAAAATATTATTTTTATTACAGACAAAAGGATCAGCCGGGTGAAGAGAAAATTATTTTCGATCTTTGGGGTCTGCGATCGATTGGGAGGCGCTGGAATAATTAATTGTTTAAAAACTTAATATTTTAGAAAAATAAAATACTGAAAGGACTCAATTATTAAAATTCTTCCAAACGATGCGAGGAATATAGAATCATAAGTTGAGAGATGTAGGATAGCAGTTTTTGACAGAAGGAATTTTCTATAAATAAAAAATTGTTCTATCTTGGTTGTTGATTTAATTGGAACAGAAAATTTATAGAAAATTCCTTCTGTCAAAAACGGATATCCTACATCTGATCTCAACTTGTGACTCTATATACCTGGCATATTTTGGAATAATTTTAATATTTTAGACTTTTTAAATTCAAATTTTTAGTTGGAAAAATGCTGAAAAAAATTGAAAAAATCTAAAAATATAAGGAAGCTCTTGAATAGTAAGTTGTAGATAATTAGATAAAATTTGCCTTAAATTTTTGTATTAATCATTTGCACATTTGTGTAAAATTTTTGCTTTATTACTCAAACTGTTAGCTGAAAAAAATTTCCGAATCACCAAAATCTGCAAAGTTCTTAATGAATCGTTTTTCCTTTTTCTTCTATTAATCCAGAATGTTGAAACTGGGGGGTGGTAATTGAACACGTGCTTTTTTATTTTTCTATAAGGATTATATCAAAAAAACATGTTTTATACTTAATTCGCTTAAATAAAACAAATTTAATATAAATACGTACGTATATTTAAAGACAAATATGTAAATACATTTGAAATATTTCCGTCGCTTTCGAGATTGCTAAACGTCTTTTACATCAACAAACAAACGTGTTTTCCCAAATACATATGTTGCCATATACTATATATATATATATATGTAAATATATAATGTTGTTGGGTGAATGCACCAGTGCACACTTGGGTTGCTGCCGAGCCCACTATTTAACATTGTTACCCTCTCTACTAAAAACTAGCTAACTATTCGTCATCAATCATCCCCGAAAACAAGCCGTCAACTGTATAAAACAAACTTTGCATCTATTTCAATTTATATTTAAAGAGAGCAATGTCGACAATAAATCTAAATTTATATTTAAAACTAATAAATTAAAGAGTTTGGCTGATAAACAGTAAGTAAATAGAAATATCTCAAAAAAGTAATTTAAAGTATATTAAAAAAACAAATATAAAGTGAAAATGATTTTAAACTAGGTATGATTTTTGCATATTTTGCGATTTGGCAATTTTTTCGTCATCAAAGTATTTGAGTTAGTAAGACATACGTACTTGTGTTTTTTAAGACTAAATCAAAGAGGATGTCCTCCCTTGATGAAAATAATCATAAACTTATATACAGTGCCAGATTTGAGTTCAATATCCACATTCTTTAATTAAATTCCCGAATTTTTGAACCATAAAAAAACAGTAAGCTAAAATATTAAAATATAATTATTACTTCGTTTCAAGCATTTTGACACCAGGATGAATTTTCTTCGACTTTTTACTCTTGCGTAATCGTGAGTATTGAAAAAAACACAGTAAAAAAAATATTACTTGAAAATGCTTTTTTCTCCGTTTTATAAATGTTAAAACCCGTTAAGGTTGGACTGACATTAAGGCAATGTTAGATTAGAAATCTGAATTTTTAATATGTTATTAATCGATAACAAATATGTATAAAATAATTTTCTGAAAAAGATCTGACCAAGGGTTTTCGTATAATCTACTCTTATTAAACGAGCAAAAATTGTATATTTATTTTTATATTTATTTATATATATATATTTATTTATTTATATATATATGTATTTTATAATAGGATTTATTGAATAAATTTGAAATATGTATAATTGAATTAAGCTGAAAGAAAGACAACAATTAATATACTATATATATTTTCTATTTTTTTTTTAATTTGAAAACGGTTCTCAAATAAAAATCGACATTTTTATCAGAATTTTAAATTAAAAATAATATTAAATTAAAGCTTTTAACTGAAGAAAAAAGTTACCGAGCATCGCTTAGTGCCTCCAGGTACTTAATTATTAAAAATCGGACTTTAAGTGAATTGGGAATGTTGGCTGAAAGCATATATTTCGATTAATCTAGCCAAATCGTATTATGATAAAAAAACAAAAAACTTTTATTTATATAGATAAATTATCGTAGGTAACTTTAAAAATAAAAAAAATCTTTCTGACCAAGGGTTTTGTAAATATTCAAATCTAAATGATCGAAAATATCAGTCCGCTTCACTTAAAAATAAATAAATTACGTGACTCGGGTCAAAAGACATTATTATATTTATTAATTAAATCATTTCATATTTCCGCTTAAAAATGATGTTAGCTAACATATAAATTTAAATAATTAATTTATGTGTTAAAATTTAGATTCTATTTTGACTTGCGGGGTACTGTCCGAGCAATAACCTTAAACAAAAGAAATTCGAATTTTTCTAATGAATTCAAAATCGCAGCCGTGCGGCGAGCTTCGCCCCAAGAGCCTACCAAGTTTCGATTACATCGTGGTTTTTATCAATTTTGTCTTAACAAGTGAATTTTAGAAATTTCGATAAATTTTAGTGTTCAAAAGTAGTTTTAATTTAGCGCCTGCTGATGCAACCTGCGCTGCAGCTCGTTCTAATTGAATGCATAACTAACAATTTGCAGACGGCGTAACAAGCTAACATCACACAATTAGTTATTATTTTTACTTTACCATAAAGGGCATGGTCAAGTATTGTAATCGTGGATGAAAAAAGTGTTTTTTTCCTTCTTTTTTTCAAAATATCTCAAAAACGTCTGAAAGTATTTTGATTTAAAAAATTGAGCAAAACCATAGAATTTCGCTCTACAAAAAAGCTCTTATAAGTGAACATCGAAAAAAATTATATTTTTCGAAATAATAATTGTTTTGTCGATATGTCTGTTAGTTAGCTAGTTAGTCTGTGCGTTACCAAATTTTTATGGACGAGCTAGCTCAAAAACTAGTGTGAATATCGAAAGCAAATTTCACACGTAGTTTTGGTCCATTGAGATTAAGAGCTGATTAGATTTTGGTGCATATCGACTCAAAATTAAGGGGGGTAAAAATTAAAAATCTAGGCCATTTGACCAAACTCAACAAAATTTTGTATACATAATCAGTGGGACCCCAGAAGTCTAAAAATGCAAAAACTAACCCCCTCCCCTACATAATTATAAATAATTTTATTAAATATTAAATATAAGTGTAGGGCCAGGTTGTATGGTAAAGTCAAGTGAATGGCCCCATCAGAACACGTCAGCTTATTTTAAAAGCAAAATTTTAGCACCAAAATGACTTTCTTTACTGATTGTTTGTATCAGAATCTAGACAAATAGAGAAAAAATAGCCTTGAAAATGATATTCTCTGAATTTTAAACATTTCTAAACACAAGAGTCAAAAAGAAAAATTGTCGTCTTTGAATAATGGGAAAATGAGCGTTTCCTTGATCATCAGTTGGCCCTTTCTCTTACCTAAAGAGACCAATTATTGAACTCTGGAGGGAACGTGCCCTCTGTTTCTGCTCACAACTAATTACACCCCTTTTATGTATAACCTTTTGTTTTGATATTGATAATACTCGACTATTTTCTATATTAATTACAAATTGATCCCAGTAGGAATTAGTAAAATACATGAAATTAGTATGATATACCACTCTTGGAATTGGTATTATTTAAAACTGACACCCAATTTGCAAATGCAATACTGCTTGCTCCTTTCGCTATATATCATATGAATGGTTTTCATTAAAAGATTAACAGAACAATAGCAGTTGAATGAATTCTGATTGCATAATTGTGTATTACTGAACAGGAATTGTTCAGGTATAGGAATCCAATCTTATTGAGGGTTTAGTTCTACGCTAACAAATTATTACAACCAAACCATTATCATAGGTTTTTATGAATTCTAATTTGGAGTTATATGTTGTATAAATCATGAATTTATATGAAGAAATCGGCTGTAGAAAGGGTTTCTTCGAGAATTATATTAGTATATTAAAATATATGTTTTTTAAGTCAAAGATTTTTCACACTAGTCTACGTTTGTGAGATGAGACGTTGAATGCAAAACTATGAAAATTATTTTTTTAACTTTATGTTGATATGTGTCAAATATATTGTACTTGATTTTGTAAGATCAATGCTATCTTACCTATTTTAAAAGGAGAACAAGAAAATACTTGATTATCATAGGTTTAAAGGGATTAAATGATTTTTTTTTATTTATTTAATTTCACCGGGAAGAAAGCCCATTTAGACAGCACATAAGTAGAGTGTTAGTAGGGTTAGTGAGGGAGCCGAGTTTTCAGCCGGTAGAAATTGTTATTTGCCAGCCAGGATCGAACCCCTGGAGCTCCACTCCCACATCGTCATAATCGATCGATGCCGAAGCGAGGCCAGCGCGTTAGCTGACTGAGCTACCCGACTCCCCAATTAAATGATTAAATAACCGAAAATTTCTTTTTGCCGAGATTAGCAGAATTTTAATAAATTAAAGGAGACAATAAAAGAGTGTGTCTTCTGCTGGAAAAATAAATTTTTTAATGAATACATTTAAAAAATTTATTTTTCCAGCAGAAGGCACACTCTTTTATTGTCTCCTTTAATTTATTAAATAACCTTTATTCTTACATTGAGAGTCTATTGTGTTTTTGAAACCTTGATAATGAATATCAAGATGTTTGATTAGATTACAACTCCAATATTAATGAAATATTTGATTTCAAATGTTTTATAATGATTATTTATGAAAAAATTAAAATATTGTTTTTCTTTTGTTACAGGTAAGTTTCTTCATGTATTACGTTTTCTTCATGTATTACGTTAAATGATCAACTCCAGGCGTCTAAAGAGTGTAAGTTTTATATAACTACAAACAGTTTTTCATTCAATGACATATAGATAATAATATCTTAATGATTAATTTAAATCGCATTATACTTATATCTTATTATATTTCTAAAATTTTAGGCTTTGATAAAATTAAAAAAAAATAAAGATAAGAAAACGAATTTTAGATCAGATGATAGCTTAAATTCGTCTTGGTCAAAAATATGTATCGTTTTGGTGAATAGATTATTATGATAGAACATTTAAACTCGCATATTCGCAATACAGGATTTTCAAACATTCAACACACCTTCCTTATTAAATTAACGTTCCTATTAGCCGAATATTTGCCAGCTCGTTATTCCCTTTGACTTCTAGGAATTGGAACACTCATTCAGCATTCGTCTTTCATAAAATCTTCAGTCTTTCAAGAATCACATCTATAGGTCCCTTCAAATCTGACTCAATAGTTGAAATTTCTTTTCCTTTTTGGGATTGCGCCTTTTTGGTACAAAATCTTCTTGCGTCAATATAATTAAATCAACTGGTGTGTTCACCACACGACTTTCACATTTTCGAAATTCGAAACTTAACCTTGATATAGGCTAGAACGAGGGGTAAACCGCGACCTAAAATCGTGTACACCTACTTCCACTTCCACTTTCATTTCCAAGTAGAAGGCAATAGATGACAATAGATTATCTAATGAATTCCAAAGTAATTCCAAATAATTTCAAAGACACCTCAAAGACCTAATTCCAATCGCGGTTCACCCCTCGGGCTAGAAGGAGTACAACAAGCTTTTGGTTGAAATCGGATAACCAGAAGTGGACATGAAGGATTTTTCGTTTTTTTTGATTTTCTAAAAAACGGCTTTAACGATTTTTTTTTAAATTAATGTATTTATCAAGTGTCCTGAGTTATTAGTTGTGTCAAATTTTTAATCCGATTGAAATAAAGGAAGGAGGTGTAAAGTATGAGTGTCGCGGCATAATTTTTTGGCCCCTTTTTGGCCCCTGGAGACCACAATTTCCGGTTTTATGTCCTAAACCCGATTTCCAACTATTAAGGGCAGCGATGGAATCCTTCCACATAAAAGTTACAAAATGAAATTAACTTTTTTCATCTCTGAGATAGAAGCTCTCAAAGAGTCAGGACCCAGACAGGCCATCGCAATACTTCCCCATTATATTCTATGAATATAAATGTGAAAGTAAAAAAAAAGTTGTTTTGACAAAGCATTAAGATTCTGTTGTGTCTGATATTCTGTCTTAGCGCGAATGAATATATTTTTCATCTATCCTAATAACAAATGTAAAATATGGCTATCATCGGCTTAAGAGTTTTCCCTGTGCATTTTGAACATTCATGCTCCTATTAAACCTATATAACCTGTATATTTTTCTAGTAATGTTTTGTAAATGTCAATTAATTAGACTTCTTATAAAGTAGGTTCAACTAAATATTTAAATCGTTAATTTATTATGAAAGTCTCTATATATCTACATCTTAAAATATTAACGGTTCGATTTCAAAACCACTGTGTATTTTGTTTTTTCTTTTCTGTTCTCTCATTAAGCTAATGGGCTGAAAATATTTATTCAAGGCATTATATTTGTGTATTATGTATATATAGCATAGCTATAGCTTTGATTATATTTTCAAATTTTGCTACTTAAAACTTTTTATATATAAATAGAATTTCATTAATAAATTATAACTGAAAAGTTTGTAAGTGGAGATTTATTATTTTCTACTCTCTCTTTAAATTATTTATAATAATAATACATAACAAAAACATAAATTATTCTGTTTTATTCTATAGTAGTCATTGTTTCCATCTAAAGTAAATTATCAAATTATTATTATTAAAAGCATAGCAAGTTAATGCTCTGCTCTATTGATTTCTATATTATTTGGATAGGGAATAAATAAATAAATGTTATTTTATACAACCCTTAAATTCCTGCTACTCGACCAGTCCCCCATACTTTGCCTTTACCACTTTTACAAACAAAGTCATTTGAACATGGTCCAAAAGATGTCTCTTATTTCATTCATTCCACACTATTACAAATTTCTCTTCAAGCTGGCTCACAAATTCGTTAATATTATAACCGGTTTTTGCCAAATGAATAAATTCATAATGAAAGAAAATTGTGGTTAAATATTAACTAAGAGATAGAAAAATTTAATTAAAAATTGGGCAAACAATATAAAATTTCGGGGGTAAATGCAATAGACCTTAAATCGTGGGAATATAAATTTAAGTTTCCTAGATTTTAATATTAATCGATACTTTAATTAAAAATACCACAGGACTGCGAAATTTAACTTGTGAAAAAAGTTGTTAGTATTATTAAATAATATTCTTATTCCTACATTCAAATACAGTAGAAACAGGACCTAAAAAAATTCTATCACATTACAATTTTTTGACACTTTTTCATTCATTTCAAAATCCAAGCAGAACAATTACTCAAAAAATCCGATTTTTTTATTCTCCAAAGCCCCGGCAAATTAATATGATTAAAACAAAAAACAAAAAAAACAAAAGTATTTTCACAGGCCAAACTTCTACTTGTTTCTCACTCTTCGAACCCCCTCCCCCACCCCAATAACTTACTCAAAAATTCATATTTTGGTATTTTCTTTTTTATTCTTCATTAAAATAAATTCTGGTATAGATGAATTACAGACTGGGATGTACTTCTCTAGATAAGATTGAGACATATTTATTTTGCTAAAGACTGGGATATACTTCCCTCGATAATTTTAATATATTTTTATTATATTATCAAAATTATTTTTTGTTATAAAATTCTTCCAGAACTTAGTAAGTGATTTAATTTTAAAATTATTTTTTAAACTGAAAGGTTTTTATAGTCACAAACTAATAAAAGACAATAATTTTATTTAATTATTATTATTTATTTAATTATTTCACTAAACAATTTCGGTCACCACTGGTGGCCATCTTCAGTTGTACTAAAATTTGAAAAATGAAACATTTCGTCAATCTTTTTAAAACATATTTTTTACAAAATACAACAATTACAGAAGTTTGAATTCATATATATAATTTCGTTAAAGATCTGGAAATTGTCACATTCTATACATAAATCATCCTTAGCTTACGAGTATTAGCATAGATATTTCACACATCACAAATATCTATACTATTACTCGTAACTCATCCTTAACCTACGAGTATTAGCATAGATATTTCACACATCACAAATATTTATGCTAATACTCGTAAGTTAAGGATGATTTATGTATATAAAGTAACAATTTCCAGATCTTTAACGAAATTATATATATGAATTCAAACTTCTGAAATAGTTGTATTATGTAATTGTTTTAAAAAGATTGACGAAATGTTTAATTTTTCAAATTTTAGTACTATTGAAGATGGTCAACCAGTGGTAACCGAAACTACAATATTTAGTGAATTAATAAAATAATAATAATTAAATAAAATTATTGTCTTTTATTAGTTTGTGACTTTAAAAACCTTTCAATTTAAAAATAATTTCAAAATTATATCATAATTGATAAAGAGATAAATTTTCCCGAAACATTTTATAATTTAATAAACGTTATTTTTTATTGTTTTTTTAAAATTTATATTTATTCCAAACTGCTATATGTCGACTACTGTCTGTTTATGTAAATGTGTTAAAGATAAAATTGGTAGAGAATAAAATAGATACTAGAAGTTGATGATTGTTTAAATAAATTGATTTGGTATGCATAAGGTCTTTTGAATCTAAAATATACAAGTCAAAAGCCAATTAAGAGAAGAGAGGGGCAGCAGGAAAGAGCGCTTTGGCTATTCATTAGCAGCAAATCGAGTTTGGCGAAAAGGGTGCCTGGGTTCCAGCCTGAAGCGGGTCAGAAGCCCACTTAACAAATGGGCTAAATAGAATTATAGTCACACGGTTTGTTGTTTCAATAGGTTGTTTTATTTCAAACTTGATACCTACATTAATTTATGTATATCAAACAACCGATCTAAATAACCAACAAACCAAATACGAATATGTAATAACATGATTTACATCAACTTCAAAACTTAATCGTGACTATTTTCGTGACTGTCTAGAATGTTCTGTATTGAGTTAAGCATTATTACATGTCCACTAGGGGGTCCCTTATTTTTGAACTTTCAAATTTTTGAATGATTACCCTTTAAATCTGAACCTATTAGTCTTAAAACAATTTAAATAAATTTCTATTTCTCTGCTTAATCTGAGTTATCATTGATATTAATCACAGAACTTTTAAAATTAATATGTTAATAGCTTTGACTAAAATTCCCTGGTTGATTATATAATTCAGATGGGTTTTACTCGGTCGCCATTGAACCAGAAAACATTTTGGAACTGAGTTCGATTCTTGGAAAGAACGACTGCTCTTCTAAAGGTCTTTTTACCTGAGTGATTCATTCGAAGTATATTGATCCGAAATATATTCTATTGGTGGTAGTTTTTACCATGAATCTGTTTTATTGGAATTTTCACCTATATAAATAGGTTCATTAATAGATTATAGTTCATCGAATCCAGCATGAAGGAAAAGTTTAAATATTTTTAACTTTATCCGACGTGACGTTTTTTTAACCTTTTAACACTTTTAATGATTATTATTTATTTAATACTAACAAATATTTTATCAAAATATATGGAATTTTTCATAATTTCAACATCTCACAGAGACTTAATCACTATATTATTTATTTTAAAATTTTGTTATTATTTATGTTGGATGTCATTCGTGACTATCAGTAGTAATAATGAATCATTAATTATTATTTAATAATAACAATAATAATAAGACGAGTGATATAAAAAACGTATTCATTCTCAAATACGTTAAGACCTACAAATGTGCATCATTGCACCTACAATTGTTATTAAAGTTATCCATTTATTGAAAATATTTTTATTTTTCCCATATTATAAACGAGCTCGCATTCAATCGGGTATATTTACCCATGAGAAAGAATAGTTAAAATAATACCCCTTTGATCAAAAAGTTTCAGGAATTTATTCCGAAAATCAAAAATACAAATTTATTAAGCAAAATCGATACTGTCTCCTTCAAGTACTCCGCATGGACTGCAACGCACTCATGCCAGCGCTTGATCCAATCCTCAAAACATTTTTTTTATATTCGGTTATCGGTTTGACCATCAGAGCCATTTTCGATTTGTTCATTATCTCCACTTGGCTGCTAAAACGCGTTCCCCTGAGCGATCTTTTGAGTCGACTGAATAGGAAGAAGTCGCAGGGAGTCAAATCAGTCGAATTCGGTGGCTATTGGATGTATTCGTTCTGTTCTTGGTCAAAAAGTTGTGGATAACAAATCCGGTCTTTTTTGGCCTCTCAAAGCCAAAACATTAAACAAAATGTCTTGAAGGGATTGATAAGCGATGTTCAAGTTCGCTACAATCTCTCCAATTGTCAATTTACAGTTTTCGCCCATCATTTCTTTGATTTTATCGACGTTTTCGTCGGTTTTCGATGTCGACTAAATTCGTCTTCCTTGACAGACTTGGGCCACACATAATAGTTTGTTTTCGATAAATTAACACTTTTTCAACATTTCGCACCGCTTTTAACTCAAAATTTAACACAAACTCGTTGATACAAAGACGATTTCATTTTTAAAATCGTAAAAATCGGAAACGGCTCTGATATATACCGAGAACCGTGTATAAAAACTGTTTCGAGGATTGGTTCAGGCCCTGGCATGAGTGCGCTGCAGTTGGTGGGGAGAACTTTCAATGGGACAATATCGATTTTGATGAATAAATTTGTATTTTTGATTTTCTGAATAAATTCCTTAAACTTTTTAATAGTATTTCTAATGAATAGAGTGAAGAAGAAGATCAAGTTTTCTAAACTATAGTCTCTAATAATAAAACGTTTCACCTAGAACCAACACCTAACTCCTTAAATGTTATAGTATCTAACATATATATACTAAAATATAAACTACAAAATATTTCACATCAGGAGACTTTGATAAGTAAAGATTTGAAAAAATTTTAATTTCAAATTTTTATTTCGTTTTTACTTGTTATAAGTATAAATACAATACAAATAGTAGATTTTTCAACATTTTTTTCAAAATCACTTTTGATTGATTGTTTAGTATAATGAAGTTTCTAGTATATCATTATTATTATTTTGATTTTTAAAATTTTCCTAAATTAAAAATTAAATAAAATGATTAATCTTTACCATGAAAGTAAAGTTTTTTTTTCTAACGGGTGAAATATTATATTTATATATTATTTAGGTAAAAAAAGAGAATGTTTAAAAGCTTTCAATATGTCAAACAACATATTATATAGATATATAGAAAAAGCGGATAGAAAGACAGAGAGGATAGAGAAGAGGAAAGTGGTTTTTAAGAGGGTATATATGATGTTCCGCGGTGGTTGTTTTTAACTTTTCGACAGCTCGTTTTTCCAAAGTATTTATTTATTTTATTTTATTTTCTCTGTGTGAGGGTAGTATTGAAAAGTCTCTAGCCGAGCAATAAAACAAGATGGAAGTCATGAAAAAAAAATAACTAGTACTATATATTTCAATTCGGGAAAATATTTACATGTCTAAAAAAAGGGGAAGGCGGTGGTGGTGGTTGGTAATAAATAAAAAATATTTAACCGCTTGTCAAAAATAATACAAATTAATAGGAATTGGTTGGATTCGTGTCATAAAAGTTCAAGTTATAAATCTCTAGCAGGATTAAGGGATGTTTCGGGTGAATGGGTACAAATGGTGAAGGATGTTTGCTGAAATAGTTCCAACGGTCACAGGGATTATATAATAGAAGGCGGGTATACGCTTTGTTTCAATTTGACACCGGGAATCAAAGAAACTTAGGGTAGAAGATTATTCAATTATACTCATGAGGAAATTCGGTCTTGCTTAGTTTCCTTTGATCTCTTCTCCCCTACATGAAGAACTGATCTTGTTTTTTTTCTTTTTACTTTCCCTTATATTGAAATCTGAAGTATTGTCATACATCTCCTGAAATTCACTTTTTGAAGTCGTTCTTCCAATATTATAAATCTAACTTTCAATTTTTGAACTCTACTTCGATGTATACTAATAGACGATAACTTTTATAAAAGTTAGATTACACAAGTTTTTAATAAAAAAAATCATGTTTTGTGATTTCTATGAAATACATAGATTACCTCGAAATGCATGGGTTAAATGATTGTTTCATGGATGACTCTATAGTCCAAGAGCTGGTGACACATTTTGACTATGGATTTGACCCAACTAGAAATAATGCGTAATAGTACCGTCTACGATAGTTGTACAGGGAATGGCCAGCCCAAAGTGTATTTTTACAACATGAAAAAAATATTTGATGATATTTTTTTCATGTTGTAAAAATGTATTTTGGGTGGTCTGGTTCCACGTCCCACCACTCAAATGGTCTGGGGTGAATATATTATGTTTATAATTGACTAAAAATGATAATTTTTATAATTTCATTGTGGGTCAAAAATATTTTTTAACACATATGTATTTTTTATCGCACTCACACCATGCGCAGTACCTGGTCCACCTGCTAAAGCCAGCCAGACTGGTCATTCCCTGTACAACTATCATAGACTATCATTATTTCTAGTTGGGTCGAATCCGTAGTCAAAATGTGTCACCAGCTCTTGGACTACTATTTGCGAAGAAAGTGAGTCGGCATTCCATCATGACTTTAAACAACATTTATTAAAATGTATTATATTATTATTAAAATATATTATTATTAAATATTTATTAAAATATTTTTTAAAAAAATCGTTAGAGCCGTTTTTGAGAAATAAAAAAAAAACGAAAAATCTTTCATGTAAATGTCCACTTCCGGTCTTCTGATTTTAATCAAAAGCTTGATGTACTCCTTCTAGCCTATATCAAGGTTAAGTTTCGAATTTCGTATCTCTGAGACTTATGGTTTCGAAACGCAAAGGGGGTACATTCTTACGTACGTAAACATAAACTTCCGGTTTTACTATTTTAGCTAAAATTTTGTTATACTTCTTGTAGCCTCTAGATAGCCTAAGTTTCGAATTTCTAGACTCTGCGACTTTCCGAAGACGAGATATGAACGATTAAAATATTTATTTTACGACACACCTAATTTACAACTCCTTCCTTTAATTCAATCGGATTAAAAATTTGACTCACCTATTAACTCATGACACTTGATAAATACACTAATTTTTAAAAAAAAAATAGTAAGAGCCGTTTTAGAGAAAATAAAAAAAAAAACGAAATAAAGGAAGGGGGTGTAAATTAGTAGTGTCGCGATGACTTCAAATAAATGAAAATGTGAAAGTCGTGTCGTGAACACACCAGTTGATTTTCTTTATTCTCTGATGTTTTTTTTTACTTTACTATACATGGTATGGTCAAGTATTGTAATCGTGCATGAAAAAAGTGTTTTTTTCCTTCTTTTTTTCAAAATATCTCAAAAACGGCTGAAACTATTTTGATTAAAAGAATTGAGCGAGAACCATGGCATTTCGCTCTACTAAAAAGCTCTAATAAGTGACCATCGAAAAAGTTATATTTTTCGAGATAATAATTTTTTGTCAAAATGTCTGTCTGTTTGTCCGGTTGTCGGATTGGGTGTCCGTTAGTCTGTGCGTTACCAAATTTTTGTGGACGATCTAGCTCAAAAACTAGTGTGAATATCGAAACTAAATTTCACACGTAGTTTTAGTTCATTGAGATTAAGATCTGATTAGATTTTGGTGTATATCGACCCAAAATTAAGGAGGGTGGGGTTAAAAATTAAAAATCTAGGCTATTTGATTAAAATTAAAATTGGAGTCGAGTGCGAGAGTCCAAGCCGAGCGGTCGCATACGAAGTCCACACAAGTAAGTGATATATTTATATATAAATATGGATAGAACCGAGCTATTAAATATACTAAAGAATTGGAAAGAGGATATCAAAGATGATATTAAAAAAGCTTTAAGGAGGATATTGAAATACTTCAAAATAATATATTTTCAGTAATTGATCAAAAAATCGAATTACTAGAGAAAAAAATAAATTATGTAGAAAGTGAAAGTAAAGCTCGAAATGTGATACTACATGGATTAGAGGAAGATGAGGAACATTCGATGGGGTTGGAGGAAAAAGTGGTAACTATCCTTAAAAATAAAATAAATAATGATATTAATATAGAACATTTTAATTTTATAAGGCGAATTGGACGCCCCTCTGAGAATAAAACTAGACCAGTTTTAATATCAATGCTAGCATTAAGGATCAAAAATGTTATCCTAAAGAATAAAAATAATTTAAAAAGTACAAAATATTATATTACGGAAGATTTTCCGAAGGATATTCAATTAAAAAGAAAAGAATTGATACCTAAATTAATTAAGGCTAGAGAAGAAGGAAAATTTGCCATAATTAGATACGATAAACTTATTATAAGAGAAAATCAAAACAATTTGAAGGATAATAGGAACTCTAAAAAAGACCTCTAGGAGAATTAAATTCACCAAATAGTGATAATTCCAATCCTGGTATCCATGATAATAGAAGTAGTTTAAATGATAATACTAATAAAAATACTATAAATAAAGGAAAGAAAATAAAAAATAAATGATGGGAAAATCACAACATTTTTTCAAAATAAAAGTGAATCTCTTGGTGACTTGAGAAGACTTGATGAAAGAAAGGATAAGTAGGATAAGGACGGTGGAACTCGGATCTTGGAACATACAAAAAAATACAAACTCGCAATCTTGACTCCTGCCCAGTAAGTCTGGTCAACTCGGGCATAAATGACCACAACCTCCCAAATGATATAAATAATTCAATAAATTCAATAAATGCAATAAATGCAATTAATTCAAAAAATGCAATTAACTCAACTAATTCAACGGATACGATTAATTCAAATAATTCAATTAAATCCAAAAATTCAGAAAATGAATTTACTAACATTTCTGAAATTAAATCTTTTGTAAAATATAATAAGACAAATAAAATTAAAAATATTCATAAAAAGAATTTAATTAAAAATAATTTTATAAAAAGAAATGTATTTAAAAATAATTCTAATTCTAATAAAAATAAAATTAATAAATTTAAAAATCTAATAATAGGAACACTAAATGTACGTAGTCTAAAGGATGAAGAAAGATTAATTGAACTTGAAAATGCACTTGAAAATGTTAAAATGGATATTTTGGGCCTGTCTGAAGTTAGAAGAGAGGGTGAAAGAATAATTCAAAGGAAATCTGATTACATCTTCTATCACTATGGAGTGACTAGAGGTATGAGAGGAGTGGGATTTATGGTTAATAACAATCTAAAAAAACAAATTGTAGAATTCAAAGGACTCTCTGACAGGATAGCTATTTTAAAAATAACTTTTAAAAAGAAATGTACTTTAACATTAGTGCAAGTATACGCACCAAACAGCTGATTCAAAAGAAGAACTGTGCGACGAATTCTATAATTTGAATTAATAATATCCTAGAGGAAAACCCAACTAATCGAAATAATAAAACAATAATAATGGGCGATTTTAACAGCCAGGTGGGACAAAGGGAAGAGGAGAACAGAAAGATTATGGGCCCTTATGGATATGGCCATATGGAACGTAAGAGGGAAAGACTAGTACAGTTCTGCTAGGAAAACAATTTAAAAATAATAAATACATTTTATAAAAAAAGAAAAGGTAGAAAATGGACTTGGATAGCCCCAAACGGAATATATAAAAACGAAATTGATTTCATCTTAGCTCCTCATTTAAATATGATTTTGAGATTTGAGGTGGTGAATAACTTCACGTTCTATACAGATCATCGATTGATAAAAATTGAAGTTCCCATAAACATAATTATCAAAAGACCAAATCCAGATTGGAATAAAAATACTATATTTAATTTTCAAAATATACAAACCGATATGATTACAAAGTTCGAATGCGATATTAAAGAAATTGACCTCACTGAAAATAAAGAAATTCAAACCCAATACGACAATTTTGAAAAATTTATTCATGCTGCAATCAGATTCGTTAATTAAATGTAAATCTATACCAAGACTGACCGAACACACTAAAAATTTAATAAAGGAAAGGAATAAGTTAAAAACAGAGAGAAATTGTATATAAAAATAGAATTGAGCACAATATATTATGTAAACTAGTTAAATACCAATATAAAAAAAGATCTAAAAGATTATATTGATAATATAATAAAATTATTAATAGAACCACACACTTCAATTAAAAAAATTAAAAAGAATATTTCCTCTGATAAATCAATGATTCCATTCCTATTAGATAAAGACAAAAAACCTCAATATAATCGTTCATTAATTAATAAAATAGCAACAAATTACTATGAAAAATTATATAATAAATCAGAATCCTCTATAGAATTAAAAGATCAAAATATCCAAAATCAAAAAATGCCAGAATTCTTGGAAGGCGAAGTAGTAAAAATAATAAAAATTTAAAAAACAGAAAAAATGTCAGGGCTGGATGGCATAAAAAACGAAATACTAAAATTTTCTATTGAAATTATTAAAAGTCCATTAACGAAATTATTTAATAATATATTAAATACCCAAATAATTCCATCACAATGGAAATATTCTAATATAATTATTATATTTAAAAAAGGTGATCCTCATGATATCAAAAATTATAGACCTATAACTTTAACATCTAACATAGGAAAAATTTTTATGAAACTAATAAATAATAGATTGGAAAAGATACTAGACGAAGCACAACCACCAGAACAAGCCGGATTCAGAAAAGGATACTCAACTTGTGAGCACCTGCATTCAATTAACATTATCATCGAAAAAGCAAATGAATACAAACTTGATATCTATTTGGCTTTTATAGATTTCGAAAAAGCATTTGATTCTGTCCACCAAGAATATATATTCCAAGCACTGAAATCTCAAGGTGTAGATCCAACATACATTGAATTAATTAAAAACATCTATAAAGGCTCTCAAGCGCGAATTGTCCTAGAAGAACCTGGGCAGTTCTTCCCTGTCAAGCGAGGTGTTAGACAAGGCGACCCACTATCACCGGCCTTGTTTAATTGTGCTCTAGAAGAAATGTTTCGCAATCTGAACTGGGAAAATAAAGGTCTAAGGGTTAATGGAAAATATATAAACAATTTAAGATTTGCGGATGATATCGTTCTGATAGCAACATCACTAGATGATATGGTAATAATGATTAAAGATATGAACAAAGCAAGTGAAAATATAGGCTTAAGAATAAATAACAACAAATCTTTTATATTAACAAATGCTATACAGAAAGATATTGAATACGAGGCAAGCAAACCACCTATTGTTTGCAAAAGAAACATCATATACCTGGGACAAAAACTATCTTTTAAAGAGAAGACCAAACAGGAAGTTAACAGAAGAATAGGATTAGCCTGGAACAAGTTCTGGTCTTTAAAATTCATATTAAAAAATAAGCAAATTAAACTGGACACAAAGATCAAAACTCTAAAAACATGTGTATTTCCTACATTACTATATGGAAGTCAAACATGGTCGCCTACTGAATTAACGGTACAAAAACTCGAGATAGCCCAAAGAAATATGATCCGAAGTATCCTTGGCTACAGAAAAATAGACAGACATAAAATAGAAGATCTATATAGAATTACAAAAATGAGAAATATTAGCATTGACTTAAGAAAAAGTAAATGGAGATGGGCGGGGCATATTGCTAGAATGAAGGATGAAAGATGGCCAAAAATTCTAACTGAGTGGTGTCCCCTAGACAGGAAAAGATCGCGAGGAAGACCACCAAGAAGATGGAATGACGAACTAGTGAGAGTGACTGGAGTCGAATGGATGAGAGTGGCAAGAAACAGAGACACTTGGAAGACCATGGGAGAGGCCTATGCCCCTCGGGGCCTGGTTCCTTTATAACTTGTACATAGTTTAAATTAAAAATGAAAACAAATGTATTTTATTATAGTTAAAAAATAAAAATGATGATTGTAATAATAATGATACTAAATAATTAAAATGTATATACAATGTTAAATGTAAAATGTAATTTGAACCAATAAAGGCTTAAAAATAAATAAATAAATAATAAAAAATATTTTTTAAAAAATCGTTAGAGCTGTTTTTGAGAAAATAAAAAAAAAACGAAAAATCTTTCATGTAAATGTCCACTTCCGGTCTTCTGATTTTAATCAAAAGCTTGATGTACTCCTTCTAGCCTATATCAAGGTTAAGTTTCGAATTTCGTATCTCTGAGACTTATGGTTTCGAAACGCAAAGGGGGTACATTCTTACGTACGTAAACATAAACTTCCGGTTTTACTATTTTAGCTAAAATTTTGTTATACTTCTTGTAGCCTCTAGATAGCCTAAGTTTCGAATTTCTAGACTCTGCGACTTTCCGAAGACGAGATATGAACGATTAAAATATTTATTTTACGACACTCCTAATTTACAACTCCTTCCTTTAATTCAATCGGATTAAAAATTTGACTCACCTATTAACTCATGACACTTGATAAATACACTAATTTAAAAAAAAATAGTAAGAGCCGTTTTAGAGAAAATAAAAAAAAAACGAAATAAAGGAAGGGGGTGTAAATTAGTAGTGTCGCGATGACTTCAAATAAATGAAAATGTGAAAGTCGTGTCGTGAACACACCAGTTGATTTTCTTTATTCTTTGATGTTTTTTTTACTTTACCATATATGGTATGGTCAAGTATTGTAATCGTGCATAAAAAAAGTGTTTTTTTTCCTTATTTTTTTCAAAATATCTCAAAAACGGCTGAAACTATTTTGATTAAAAGAATTGAGCGAAACCATGGCATTTCGCTCTACTAAAAAGCTCTAATAAGTGACCATCGAAAAAGTTATATTTTTCGAGATAATAATTTTTTGTCAAAATGTCTGTTTGTTTGTCCGGTTGTCGGATTGGGTGTCCGTTAGTCTGTGCGTTACCAAATTTTTGTGGACGATCTAGCTCAAAAACTAGTGTGAATATCGAAACTAAATTTCACACGTAGTTTTAGTTCATTGAGATTAAGATCTGATTAGATTTTGGTGTATATCGACCCAAAATTAAGGGGGGTGGGGTTAAAAATTAAAAATCTAGGCTATTTGATTAAAATCAACCAAATTTTCTATACATAATCAGTGCGACCCCAGAAGTCTAAAAATCCAAAAACTAACCGCCAGAAATTGGTGGGGGGTGTAAGGTCAAAAAATGAAAATATAGGCTCTTGTACCAAACTCAATCAAATTTTGTATACATAATCAGTGCGACCCCAGAAGTCTAAAAAATGGAGAAAAAAACCCGCCGAAAATGGGTGGGGGAGGGGGTCAAAAAATGAAAATATAGGCTCTTATTCCAAACTTAACCAAATTTTGTATACATAATCAGTGGGCACACAGTAATCTAAAAATGCAAATACTACCCCCCCCCTTCCTACATGATTATAAATAATTTTATTAAATATTACATAGGCAGGTTGTATGGTAAAGTCAATTGGATGGCCACATCAGAGCACGTCAGCTTATTTTTTTTGGCTTTTCGGCCCTTCTAGCCATCAGGCAATTTACGATACTATGATGAAATTATGACTTCTATCTTAAGATCATATTTTTAGCCGGTTGCCTCGAGTCGAATTCGAAAATTTTTTTTTATTCAAAAAAATAATAGCCTCTCGACTAAAAATATTTTTGAGTAAGTATGTGTCTGGTGTGTTTGCGGCCTGATATTCTGAATTAGCTCAAAGAAATCATGTGTCTGACTGTGGTAGCAATAACTCCAAAAGATAAAACTCAAAGATAAAATTTAGATTAATTAAAAGTTTGAGTTATTTGCAGAAAGTTTTTGGTTCAACTCTACACCAGGAGTATATCTTCATTTACCAAGTTTTTACAATTAGGTTTTTTTTTCAAATGAAAGTTTTTTTTTATTATTATCAAAAAACACTTATTCTTTGTTTCTTTTTAAAAAATGCACGTCAGGACATATAGCTATTCACATTTGGTGTTTTTATTTTCTGTTAAGTTGCTTTTAAGATTTTTTTCAAAACTTAGAAAATTTTTTAAGAATAACATTTGTATATTGCCTATTGACGTTCTTTTGATTATTATTATTTATTATTATTCATCTTTGATGATAATAAATATGAGAAGTATTATATGGTATATGGTATATTTGTTGAAAATCATGTTAGTATTTTGTCTGTCTTTTAATTAAATTTATAAAATTGGTTTATTATTTATTTAAGCAACTATTAAATTTTAAAAAGTCATCAAAAAGAGATAAGTAAAAGTTCATTTATGTTCACGCCAGACACCAGTTAAATTAAATATAACCGAAACACTATTCAATTATATCATCAATAAAGGCAACAAAAAATACTACCCTGATACGCCTACACATTTCGCAGGAATCTGTTTGTAGTAAATTTCCTTGTGTGTGTATATATATGCTCTCTTCTTGAAAATATAAAGATAAAATTAATTATTTTCTTTTTAATTTACATTTTTAAAAAATGCCGTGTAGATTTTTTGATCATAAATAAAGATATCTTTAAGATAAATCTAGATTTCAATGGACATTTTTTCTATCTTAATAACCTTATAGATATAGGTTTAGTGAAATTGAGTGCATTGAAGCGATTGGTTTCCGCACCCGCCCTATATATCCACTCCTTCTCTAATCTATCCTCTATGTGTTTATAATTTAACCAATTTTCCTAAAAGTATCGTTGCAAATTCTCTTCGAAACTCTTTTTCTCAAGAGAGTTATGTATTATAAATTAATCTCTGACGTCAACACGCACACTAGCACATCTTCAAGGGTGTCGTACATTAATAATGACCATGAGAGAGAAATGGCTGTGAATATTCTTCAGGGAATAAGTGTGGGTGAGATAAGAAAGAAAAAAATTCTCAACTTTAAAGAGCCGTTTAATTATCAACTCCTTATTTCATTTGCTAATAATATTAATTAATCAGACAACAAACAACTGTCTTTATCAATTAAAACTCTCGTGGAATATATAGCTGAAATGGGAATAATCGTTATCTGAAATTAAAACGGAATCATGAAAAGACAGAGAGAAGTTTTAATTAATGCGCTTAGTGACGAATATTTTCTGAAGGTATTTCAAGAGGAAATCAATGAGGGTGTCCTCTACTGGATTCAAATAAACATACAATTATCAACTGTTATTCTCATTCACATAAGACATTAATGTAATATGTAATTCATACGGTTCCTTACATAAGTCAAACATCACAATGTCTGTCTGTCAGAGTAGTTTACTTTCTAAATTTTCTTTTGTTATTCTCATTCACATAATACATTAATGTACTAAATATAATTTATACGGTTCCTTACAAAAGTCATATACCACAATATCTGTCTCTCAGAGATAAATTTATGAATTATCAAGTGTTAGGCCATCTTCACGCTAGGCAATTCACAACTGACGCAACTGAAACTAGACTATCGTCAAATTGTGTTGCCGTTGCGTAGGAATACCCTCAGGCGACTTAGTACTTCACACTGAGAATACTAAAAGGAATTCAGGGGGATTTAATAATAAATTTTTAATTGTTTTTTTTAATTTTAAATCCCACTAAAAGTTCATTACAAATAGTATTATATATTAGAATTTGCCAATTTAATTTGATTAGAAAACTTTATGATTTGTTATTTAATTTAAAAAAATAGTTAATCTATCTACATTCATAGAAAAATATTCGTTTGAATTTTTTCATGAAATAATTAAAAAAAAAATTAAAACGAATGTTTAAAAAAATGTTAATTTGTCTAAAATTATAAAAGTAATAATTTTTGATTATTTATATTCATCGAAGGAGACATTAATAGAGTGAGTCTGTCTCAAAAAGAGACAATAGAGGTTATCCCTACTTCATGCAAATAAACATATTTATCGAAATTATATAACTGTATATCGTCATACTATTATTTATTTCAGGTTTGAGACTATAATTTCGAAGACTTGTCTTTATCATCAGTCTTTTAAATTATAAATATTCATTCTTAGCAAACACATATAGGGCAGTCATTGTGAACATATTGAAAATATTTCCTAATTAAATCTAAAAATATCTTTCTGTGTTTTTTCTATACATATACGATATAAACATTTTTATCATTTTATCCTCGTCAACAAAGTTGACGAAACGTTGGCATAAAATAAAAAATATATATACGATATATATGCTATGTGTGCTTTATTTGTACTAAGCATAGGACAACTTATTTGATTCATCATTTGTGAATCAATAACTCCGCTACTCATTAAAGGATACAATAAAAGAGTGTGTCTTCTGCTAGAAAAATAAATTTTAAATTTATTTATATCAGACTATTATTTCGAGAGGTTTGCCCTCTTCATCAGTCTATTACAAGCAAAGCCCTTGAAACTATAGTCTCGATATAAATAAATTAAAAAATTTATTTAATTTATTGTCTCCTTTAACTTATACATATTCTGCTACTCTCGGCAAAAATAAATTTTTATAATTATAATTATAAAACACATGTATACCAGTGGCGTGCGGTTCATGGATACTGTGGATGCGGCGCATCTCTAAAATTTCAAAACATTGAGAGTATTTTCATACCATGTCATAAAAAATCTACTGTTAAATTTGAAAAATAACTTGAAATTCTATGATCTGGTATTTGATGAAATTTTCAAAAAGGAGCGAAGAATAAAATAAAATTTAAAAAAAATGAAGGTTTTTTTGACAGCATCTCCTGGTTGAAAAGTCACCGCCCGCCACTGATGTGTACATATTTTGTAAAAATAATTCGATGAGAATTTGAGGTAAGTTGTAATTGTACAACTCAGGGAATTTTTCAATTTCACCCACAAACTTTATATTGAATGCGTGCTCGCCCGACATGATTCCTTCAATGACAGGAGGCGCACAAGCAACTCAACTGACGGGCGACCTGCCTGCCAAGTTGCCTGAAACTGCTAGAATACGCGTCTCTTGGGAATCGCTCCGTTTGTGTCTCCCCACTACTTAACATTGGAAGTGATTTCTAAGATACTCCCAGGTCACTCGAGTTTCAGTTGCGTCACCTGGGAATTGCCTGTGTGAAGATGGCCTTAATCTTATACATATACCATTTATAAAACATTAATATAATATTACTCGGCGAGCGCGCAAATCAGGCGATTCCTGGCTCTAATGGTTGATACAAATACTAATATTACACTTGGCCACTATAAGAAAAAAGTGCTTAGTCCAAAGATGAGTACAACTCAGAATTAGTTTGTATTAAAATTTCAACCATTATAAACATATTTAAATCTTTAAATTATCCAAAGAAATATCATAAAAAGAAAATTCTTTAGCAATAATTTATTTATTTATTTATTTAAAAAAAGAATACTAAATTTTACTTTTTTTTTATAAATATACATTTGAATATCAGTCTTTTAGATAGAATAAATATACATTTCAATATTTTATTTAGATTAATTCTATAATCTTCTGGTATTCCGTTTGGTGAACTTAGAACGCAAATATACATAGTCCGTATGCGGAAGATGTCAGCTTTTTATTCAGAGGCTGAATGTTATTTGGTGGGATACGAAGACTGTGTTTGCAGATATGATACTCGAACCCCACATCCATGAATCGAATCCGGATTAATGGGGATTAATCCAGCCGCCTTCATTTGCCAGGTTTCGAGATATAAATTATGAAATGGATCTGCAAATGAGACAGAGACAGAAATAACAAAAATACAAGTAAAAGAAGAACAATTTTTCTATAAGAATAATATAAATTAAAAATAATTGGGAAAAGTTTTGAATCTTGAAAATATGTACATTGAAACACTTTTTAGATATATAGTTAATTGAAACAATAATTTTTTCTTGTTTTTTTTTTTTTATATAACATGAACTGTTCCAACATATCCGTCCATATTGAATCTCGGCATACACTTGATGTGCCATTACAACCTCTTTATTGTTAAGGGAGAATGGTGTAGGTTCTTGGTGAAACATGTTAAATAAAGTAAAGAAAATTTTTGAAAATTTTTTTAGAAACTTTTAAAATTTAAAATATAAAATACTAGGTAGGTTTCACATAAATAAAAGATCAGATGCTTGTTTAGCACGACTCTATATTTATTTCGGTGTATAAGCCCATCTTCAGGAGTTCACAAAGGGCAAAGTCTGATCTTTTATTTATGTGAAACCTACCTAGTATTTTATATTTTAAATTTTAAAAAGTTTCTAAAAAAATTTTCAGAAATTTTCTTTACTTTACATCTGTACTTACCTACTGATCAAAAGCGACTCTAATTATTTGCCTTTTTTCATAAAAAAATGATGTCTAAAAAAACGCAAGAAATTGTCAAATACTGAATCCGAGCTATTAGGTATAATTTTTATTAAGTGCGAAAAATGCTATCCGTGCCATTGGTTTGCGCTTCGAGACAAACTGGTCTGACGAAATTTTTAATGATGAAGATTAACTCTTTAAATAAAGGATTTTTCGCCTGTTATTTATGTCACCCCGGTCAAGGCAAAGAAAGGCTCGAATAGCATTTTGACACTAGGGTTAATTTCTCGAGAGAATGAAATTCAACCCTTCTTACATATAATAAAAATCATCTCCAACATCTTGAATTCAGTAGTTTTCAATCTCTTGAGCTTTCTTTAAAATTCTTGACGCTTCTACTATAGTAATCTGATCTCCTATTTAAATCAAAAGTGAGGGCGCAACAGCTCCCCAAATATAACATGTTGCCTAGAGACAGGTCATTTACAAACAAAAATTCTACTTGTTAACTCAGTCCAACAATTGCAATGTGAGATTGAAATGCACATAATGTAAAGAAATTTGAATTTTTATTTTATTGATTTGTAAACAAGAATGCTCAACACACCTACAAGTCTCTGCCATAGGGTTGGAATTTGAATAATATAATTTTTAAATAAGGGTAAAAATGTTCATTAGAATTCGTCAATTAAAAACATGCATGGGATTATTTTCAGGAGGGTGCAACTGCATCTATACATTATACTAAATATTAACTAATAAAATATAATTTATAATAGTGCATCTTTATAATAACAATATTCAACAAAAATTTGCCCCCGTAAACCTAACAATGGATTCCAGTAGAGCTTTTATACGCTGATTACCATGCAATTTCCCGATTTTTTACACCACGTCAGAGTTTTGAGATATTATCCGTCAAAACGACGAAAAATGCCATTTTTACCTATATTTGAGTCCCGTTAGATATTAAACAGCAATATTTGAAATCAAAATATTTTGTTGCCGTAATAGAAAACAGCTTCCTCTTTCATTTTCAAATAACCACTTGTTTTTATCTTAATTAGAACTCGAGTTATAACTAAAAAATTAAAACTACGTGATTATAAAGGATAATAAACATAGATAAAAACGTAAGGTCCTAGTTTTTAAAAATATTGCTGTTTAATATTTAATTTTAATAACGGACTCGAAAATAGGTCAAAATGGCCTTTTTCGTCATTTTGACCGATAATAACTAAAAACTCTGACGTGTTGTAAAAAATTGGGATATTGGATGATAATCAGAGTATAAAACTCGATTGGAATCCATTGTTATGTTTACAGGGGCAAATTTTTGTTTAATTTTTGTCGAGCAGTGTAATTAAAATTATTATAGTTTGACATATAATATTAGACATTTATGTTATGTTAATGTCAATTTACAATCAATTCTTAATATTTTTCTGTGTATTTTCTTTCATCCACTCTCGGCGCCCATGACAACATGTCAACTAAGGTGTGTAAAAATTTGATCAATAATCACCTACTTAATAAAGTGATGTTATCAAATTTACTACTTTAATTTAAAAACATTATTTTAGGTTGTACTTAAATGTTAAAGGGGATAAAATGTCAAAATCATTTGATGTTGGTTGCTTTTCTATAAATAAAAATGAAGCATACCAAAAGAACGAAGGGAATCAAGAGGCAGGGCAGCAGCAACAATCGTGCCGGAGTGAGTAACGGATTGTTTTTCATCTCGAATTCGATACCAGCACCTCCAGCTCCAGCTCCAGGTCCAGGTCCAGGTCCAGGTCCAACACTGTTCGCAGGTGTCTGTCCCTTGGGGAATGTGCTCAACTCCATTCCACCACAACAAATGACTTGACTGTTCAATTCAGTCCGTCATTCCCTGTCAATAAATATCAATGATAACGTTATCACACATGGAAGGTTATTGCTGTATTTTTATTTCTTAGTTCCTTCACTGAAAAACAACCAACGTGTCCGTAATAATTTACTTTTTCAATACAATATTATCAACTTTAAATATAATTTTATGTAAAATAGAATTAGGTAAAATCCTAGAACTGTGACCGATACTAGTATTAGAAATAATATATCATATGAGAGATTAATAATATTTCATATGAGATATTGAAGCAAAGAGATTAGTGTCCTGGACTTGATAACCTTAGAGCTAATTAAGCCTTTCAAAAGTACATATTTAGAATAACAAAATTTCGCAATTTATTTGTTTACTCGCTTCGGAAACTTGGAGAAAAGAAATTTCCCCACATAACATGTTTTCTATCTGATATCGATCCCGAGAACAAAAACTCGTAGAAAGTTACTTCTGGTACCAAAATCATTGAATATATCCAATATGAAAAACTGATTTTTGGGCGTCTTTAAAATACGTACTCGACAAGGTGGGAAAGCGAAACATGAGGAGAGTCAATACAAACATGACGTCACATAGATACATCATCAATTCTAATTTTTATTCTTTTATCGACCATACTCAGACAACATGTGTAAAATATGACTGTGCTTATCAGTTCGATTGTGATAAATTATAAATTCGTAAATTAATGTCAAGGTCAAAATCGAAAACTTTCTTATAAATTGTATATTTTTATAGTTGATTTTCGTTGGATTTAAAATCTTAAGCTTTTTGTATCCATTACAAATACTAACAGGCTCATCGCCCCATTAACAATTTTGCAAAATGGTTAAATAATAATAAATTTAAATTGGCTCCTACCTGCATCTTGAAAATTAAGAGATTTTGATAGAAATTTAAGAATATTCAAAAGTTAGATTATTGTAGAAAATAAATGTGGATCTCCCTCCGCTCTTGAACTTAGTTAAATATGAAAATTAACGATCTATCCAATATTATTGTCTTTAATTTTAACACGAATCCAAAGCTGTTATTAAGGTAGATTTCTTTTGAAGGAAAAAAATGAAAATATAAAGGCCTGGTACGAATTTTGCAAATTTTGGAGATGAGGCAATTTTTTTGTCAGCTATCAAATTGAACTAGAAATCTGAAGCTTGATAAATAATGCAGCTTATTGATACAATCCGTTAGAAGCTTTTCTTTGGGGACGGACTGATACTATATTAATTTAGTATAGTTCAGTACTGTCCACATCCAATCCTGACCTATTAATAAAACATTTTATTTCGAATTTAATTTCCTTTGTTACAACTAAGACCTTCTATAATATTCAAGGATTTCATTTTCTCCTTCTGAATTATTAATGTCGTACGCCCAAAATTTAATCAGTTCTTTATTTTGGAAAAATAAACATTTTGACTTCTTGAGTTATCATGGGTATTGGAATGCAAACAGACAGAAAGAAAATAAAGAGGCCAAGTGCTACTAGTCGGACTCGCGTACCAATATACCCTTATATAGTAGCTGAATGACTCATAGCTTTGCTCGTATTGTTCTTATCTAGTGAAATAGGATAAAAAAGAGTCCTTCACCAATTTGGTTTAATGCACTTATGGTTTTTCTTGAGATACCACACATCATAAAACAATATTTTACTTTTTTGAGCCCACAAAAAACCCGACTCTCCCCAAAACAATCATCAAATCAAAATTTTAATGAAATCTTTTATTTCTGTGAAAGTAAATAGAGATAACGTAAATTTCAAGATGTCTAGATTAGTAACTAAAATTCTCAATCAGAAGTACAGAAAGACAGGCATACAGACATGTATTGGCAATGTATCGGGGCAATAGGTTCAGTTTTACTTTCCCACAGTATCTACCCTAGAAATCATGCTTGGAAACGTTTCCTTCTTTCTAACATAAATAAGCAAAATAAATTGAATTTTTACCTGTGAATTACCAATTCCGGTGAACTAAGCACCCAAACGAATTAAATACTTGGGCTTTTGGGTTCATCTAGAAATCTAGAACAATTTAGTGAGGTGATGAATTTACGCCTGAAAATACATTATAAATAGAATTCGAATAACATGTTCTAGTCGTCCTCAACTTGATCCACTTATGACTTCTTACTGAATGACAACTAAAATTCTTATTTAAATATATTGATAAGAAAGTTGCTTATGTTATCAAAATGAATTATATCGGCAAAACAAACGCAAAGATAATGCTACTCTAAATTCTATATATATTTATCTTAGAAGATATAACTTGTTTGATCACATATATAAATCAAAGTTGGAATTTTATTTTCAAAGCCCTTATTAACAGAAAAAAAACGTTTTATATTTAATTTTATTCAATAATATAAAGTACTCTGGAGGCACGCGAGCGATGCTCGGCAACTTCTTCCTTCAGTTAAAAGCTTTATTTTAATATTATTTTTAATTTATAATTCTGATAAAAATGTCGATTTTTATTTGCGAGTCGTTTTCAAATTAAAAAAAATACAAATATATATAATATTTGCCCACTGTACCCCCCCCCCCCCACCTCCACCCCACTCTGACCCCACTCCTGAAACCTCGCCCTACCCCCGGGTCCCCCACCACTGCACCCCACCTCCTGTTTTGATTCAACCATATGATTCATTTTTATTCATCCAATTGTTAATAAATAAAACCTATCAAAATGTGTTATTTTTTCAGAAAATTGAGTTCTGCTTATGCGAAATATATTTTTAAATAAATTCTTGATTATTTTTTATTCTATTAAATAAATAAGGTTCTTTATAAAAACAATTATAAAACGTTTATTAATAGTTCTAACGTTTAGGGAGAACAAAATATGTTAAAATCCACAATCACAATAGTTCTTCAAGGCCTTTGTGAACAATGGATTAACCCGACCCATTGTCTGTCTGGGTACAAAAGTAAACAAAAGAGAAACCTTTTTTAAACTCCAAGATTTGGATCTGTCTACCTGAGAATAATTAATTTGATTATGAAAAAACCCACCAAAAACAATTTTGTCGAAGATGAGACGGTGACAGATCGAATCGAAATCCCAAAAAACCCCTAACCCGTGAATTTCATAAAAATCGGTAGAATCGCTTTCAAAATAGAACCAAGATACACATATATATATAAATAAATAAATATATAATTATACAATTTTTTCTCGTTTAATAAGAGTAGATATATTAATTTGAAGCTGTTTTAAGGACTAGAGATATTGAAGGACGTGAAGGTTTACTAAACTATATATCGTGTAGTTTACAATTTATATTTTAATGTGTTTGGTATACAATCACAGTTGTTAAGGATTGTTTCGTTGAGACATTGTTGATGTCACCATCACTTAGGATTATATAAATGATCATTTATCATTTTACAACAGAAATAAATAATAACCTTGATTGTTAATTAATGTTACTATTTTGTCAATATATAATAATAAGTCAAGGTGAAAAAATTTCACCTATTAAACTTAAGATTTTTATTTATTTTTAATTATAATACTCATTAATTAATATATGAAATCATTTATGAACAAGAAAATTTAAAAGCAACCCAAAAATGATTATTAGTTGTCAGTTTTACATATTATGCATTTTTCTTTGATTGATTTATCAATGTCCGTCTGTCAGATCTGGTAAACTAAATTAGATACAAACTTGAAATTTACAAGTTATATGGATTTATTTTTCCTAAAATCAAAAATTGTATTAAAATTTTAATAGGAATATTATTTTAAGTAGTTTCAAGTTTTTTGTGGTGTTGAAAATAAATAATCTCTTTTTATCATGGCGTGTGAGATATCCGAGGGGTGATCCGCGATTGAAAGTAGGTGTACACCTCTTTGGAAGTATTTGGAAGTATTTGGAAATATTTGAAAGTACTTGAAAATATTTGGAAGTACTTGGAAATATTTGGAAGTACTTGGAAATATGTGGAAGTTCTTGGAAATATTTGGAAGTACAAGTGGAAGTAGTTGTACAGCATATTAGGTCTCGGTTCACCCCTCGGAGATATCTTTGAAAATATTTTTTAAGAAGAAAAGATTTTTTTTTATTTAATTCATTTTTAATTGTCTGTATGAGGGAGCTTTTTATACCTGCAGGCATACTGAAGTGTATTGAGACTTAAAATTCTGAAAATAATTATTAAAACTAGTTCATTCTCTACTTATGAACAACGAATAAGCACAATTTTGATATCCTAAGTATTTTAGAAGATACGATATAAGGTATGGAACACATTGTATGTGAGTCCGACTCGCACTTGGTGTCAATTTTTGTAATCATTTGGTGCGAGAATTCGCGGCAGAAGTAAATATGAACTTTGTATAGGGTAAGAAGGTGAGTAGACGTAAAAAATAGCGCCTGGGCCTGAATAAATAGACAAATGCAAAATTTTAATTTTTCCCGAAATGAGTTCTATAACCAACTCAACCAATAGTTGATGAGGTGGTTGTTTATTGCACATTCGGCAACTGGTGTTCGCAAGTAGCAAGTGTGGTTTGTATCTGTTCCACTTGCTTGACCTGAGTGGACAAATAGAGAATGAGCGAAGAAGGGAGGTATAATGAGGGTGGTTCGTTCATTCCGGAACACAAACAACGAGCATTTGAAGCTTGTTTCTCAGACAAGGCTTTTCAAAGGATGAGCGACACTACCAAGATGGCTGCTTGATTAATTATACAATCTTAGAACCATCTCGGTTGATCCTTTCGTCTTCTCACATCCCACAACCGCAATGGACAAATATCAGCTTGATAATAACATTAAGTTATTTAGTAAAATCCATCCATTATTCCTTTCCTATTGCCGCAGCATCTTTAATCATTAATGCTGGCTTTGATAACCACTCTTGATAGGAACGATTAACAGCTGCACTCGTGCCTTGTGTTGTGAATTATCATATATGTAGTCATATTATATGATAAGTTTATAAGATATCGAATAATTTAATGTTACAGGAGAATTATAGACATATTCAAAAGAGATACAAATTGTAATATTGAAGAAATAAATATATAGTATATTCTTCAAAAATAAACAGAACTAGTAGAACAAGATCACCTATCGAGTTTCCTGATGAAATTAATATTTTGATAGGATAATGTATTAATAAACAAAACTCGATAGGGTCGACATCCAATTTTCCCCCATAGCTATTTTTGATAAAAAATAAAATAAAATAAAAATAAATAAAAAATAATAATATTAATTAATTAATTAATTCGCAATGAAATTGTATTAAGGAAATTCTATAACTACAAATTACTAGTTCGAAGTTACCTGTTGATACCCTGTCTACCTAGACTTATGCAGGGAAAAAAGATGGCGACCCAACTTTAGCATTTTATGTACATATTTTACTCTCGATTGGTAATATATTTACCCGGAAATTCGATAACTACATTTATGTAATTAAATTAAAAACTTTCATTTTTTTATTAAAAATTGGGAAATTGGATGTCGACCCTATCAATTTTTGTTTATTAATACATAATATTATCAAAATATTAATTTCATTAGGAAACTCGATAGGTGAAGGTCAGGATCTTAGACTATAGATCTAGGTGTTTTTTCAGCTGAAGAAACATTTGGGAAAGGTTCTCCTTTTTAATTCCAAGATATTTTGTTAAGAAAAGTGAATAAATTAAATGGATTTTGGATTGAATTTTTTTTATATTGATAAAAGATTTTATTCGGTGTTCTCGAAAATAATTCAATTCAAACAAAGTTAATTCAATTTCCAGAAGTTCAGTTTTCAGAGTCTCATATCTCAAAAACTATAGGTACATGTTAATTTCAGTCTTGCTAGCCAAGAGGCTCTTTGTATAAAATTTTGGGATTTAGAAAAATCAAAATTGTTTCCCATGTTAGTTGAATGTCTAGTTAACATGGTAGATTCGGAATTTTTCGTTCTAATTGAATATTTATCTTAAATTGAAAGTTTTTTGCCGAGGGTAGCAGCATTTTTATATATTGAAGGACACAATAAAAGAGTGTGTTTTCTGCTGGAATTATAAATTTTCACTCTTTTATTGTCTCCTTCAAAATATTTATCTTCATAAACTTTAGATATTATATAGTACATTGTTTTGTCTATCTATATAACGTCCCGTCACGTTTAGAAAATTGATTGTTTACATTATTATATACCTACAGATATAGTGATCGAAACATCGTGTTTTTATATTTTTATGATAAAAATAAATTTATAATAGTAAAAAAAATGTGGTTTCTAAAACAAAGTTTTATTAAAATATTTCATCACAAAAGCTTTAATCCCTTCATAAAATGTTTGTATTTTCGAAACACAGAACTAATTATATGTATTTTCAAAATGTTCACGTGATAGGCTTCGTAGAAGACTGGGGTGAATTTGAACGTTGGCACAAAGATGAGTCCAAGAATAGGGAAATCTGCATAGTGTTCTCTATTTCACTCTCTCTCTCTCTCTATCGCTATGTTCGCTCTCTTTTCATGATGTTTTATAAAATTTTGTCGTTACCCCGGCTAAAGAATTTCTCACTAAAAAAATTGTAAATGTCAAGTTTGCATATTATTTAGTTTACGAGACACAGTGCTCTGACAGACACACATTGTAGCGACACTAATAGGGCCCCGTTTTATTTTTGAACAGAACCCTAAAAATTGAAAATCATTTTTCTCCAATTAATAACAAAGAAGGACCTCAATAAATTATTCGACTGGTAAAATAGAATAGACTTCTATTTACTATACTCACAAGTTCACTTGTCTAAATCTGTTCAGTCTGGGCTATTACTAAATTACCTTCTCGACCACTCGACTAAATTACTGACTGCCGTGTATACCAGGTATTAGCGAAAGCAAAGTTTGTTTGATTCAGATTACCCAAATGAAACCATTATAAATAATTTCAAAATAATCAGAGTTGTCTAAAATCTTTTATTTTTCTATTTATTGGTTTGTTCGAGACCGATTATTAAAACTATTTATTTAGAGTATTTTATTTTAGTGCTTTTTTTAAATAAAAAATTATTATGATGATTTTGATGAAAAATTTAAGTCAACAAGGCTTTAATTTCTTCAAAAACTTATTAAGAACATAGTCCTATTAATCATTAGTTATTAGATGAAATTTTAATGAAGAGATAGCCTCGGATAATTAAAGAAAAAATTATTGTTTTCATCCTTTCAGCTTTTTAAAAAAGATCAGTTTACGTTTCAAAGTATCTTCCTTTTTACTTTACCATACAGGGTATGGTCATGTAGTGTAATCGTGCATGAAAAAAGTGTTTTTTCCTTCTTTTTTCGAAATATCTCAAAAAGGGATGAAACTATTTTGATTAAAAAAATTGAGGGAAACCATGAGATTTCGCTTTACAAAAAAGCCCTTATAAGTGAACATCGAAAAAATTATATTTTTCGAGATAATAATTGATTTGTCAAAATGTCTGTTAGACTGGTTGTTAGTTAGTCTGTCTGTTTGTCTATGCGTTACCAAATTTTTGTGGACGAGCTAGCTCAAAAACTAGTGTGAATATCGAAACCAAATTTCACACGTAGTTTTGGTCCATTGAGATTAAGAGCTGATTAGATTTTGGTGATATCGACCCAAAATTAAGGGGGGTGGAGGAGGGTTAAAAATTAAAAATCTAGACCATTTGAGCAAACAAATTTTGTATACATAATCAGTGGGACCGCAGAAGTCTAAAAATGCAAAAACTAACCAGGGGGGGGGGGTTAGGGTCAAAAAATGAAAATCTTGGCCATTTATCAAACTCAACCAAATTTTCTATACATAATCAATTGGCCCACAGTAATCTAAAAATGCAAAAACTAACCGCCCAAAATGGGTGGGGGGGGGTAAAAAATAGGCTCTTGTACCAAACCCAGCCAAATTTTGTATAGATAATCAGTGGGCCCCCAGGAGTCTAAAAATGCAAAAACTAACCCTCCTCCGCTACATGTTTATAAATAATTTTATTAAATACTAGCTGCAAGGCCCGCCTTCGGCGGCCCTCTTGCTTCCCCACCCAGCACCACTCCCTGCACCTCCACCCTACTCCGCCTCACTCCTCACCCCCGCACCCAGTTTTTGCATTTCTAGCCTTCTAGTGACCCACAGATTATGTATACAAAATTTGGTTGAGTTTGGCCCAAGAGAAAGAATTTTCATTTTTGACTCTCCCCCCACACACACATTTTGGGTGGTTAGTTTTTGCATTTCTAGCTCTCTAGAGGCCCAGAGATTATGTATACAAAATTTGGTTGAGTTTGCTCCAAGGGCAAGAATTTACATTTTTTCACCCTCCCCCCCTTTTTAAGTGGGATTTTTGGGAAATTTTTTTAAACAAAAGTTGTCAGAAATTACATCCCCTACAACTTTGTTTATTATAAAATTTGCCGTAGGGTTAATAATTTAGGAGTTATTTGATAATTATTATTCATGCGCCCCTCAAACCCTCCTTCTGGGGTCAAAATATCAAAACGTTATATAGCTAAAAACGTAAGTTAGAAGACATCTGATGTAAATATGAAATTTCATAATAATCCCTTCAGCCGTTTTTACGTGAATCGTGAGCAACTTTTCGGAAACCACTGAAACAGACATACAGACAGGAATTTTGTTGAGGGTGTTTTCGTTCATAACTTTGCTTGAAACGTGTGCAACCAAAATTTGGCGTGATTTGGAGCAATGTACAGACAAAACCTTAATTTTATATATATAGATTATATATAAGTGAGGGGCCAGGTTGTATGGTAAAGTCAAGTGAATGGGCATATCAGAACACGTCCGCTTATTTTCTCAATGTTTGAAAGAGAAAGGGTCAAGGAATTAAGCTTGTAAGTTTTCTCTTTTTTTTAACAAAGTTTGTTCTGGTGTTATAATTATTTACTACTACTATTCGTTCTATTCGGCATTAACTTCAAAATAATTTTTCATTGACGTCTATCAGCCTGCTTCGAATTATTAATAATTATTTTTGACGAAGATTGAACATACATATTACCTACATATGATAAATTGTTGAAAATTCATTCTGAAAATAAAAATGTCTCTTGTTGGGTACCACATTATTCAATTAATTAATTTGAAAAATAAAAAATTTTCAATTCCCAGATCTAATTCTGATAATTATTATGATCCAGTAAATTTCATTTAACAAATTTACAAATTAATAATAATTATTATACTAATTCAATTCAAAAATAATTTTAACCACGATCTTCTCTATTCGACAATTACAATTCCATAATAATAATTAACATAAATAATTAATATTATAATTAATTCCAATGAGGTGTAATTCCAAAAGTGTTTATGCCTCTTGTTTCCAACTAAGTAGGTACCTATATATAATTGAAATACTATAATTATACAATCTAAAATCATCCAATTAAATTATGTATTATAACCAAAAATATTATTGCTATTTAGTAGAAAATACATTTCTTTATTTACTTATACATATTTAATAGATTTTTCTATTATATTTGATTTTTTGAGTAAAAAATTACTCTGGCTCCAGGTAAGAGTGAAGAGATAAAAAAAATCACTTTTTTGTTGTTGAAATAGCTTAGAAATAGTGAAACTTTGAAGAAAAATTTTTTCAAGGATGGCTCGAAAAATATAAAAGTCGTAGAAAGTTCGTTCTCGCGATGAAACGTTTAACGAGAAACTAATTCGATTTTAGATTTTGTGCTTACAAGCTTTAAAACGTTCGGTTTAAAAAAATGCAGAAAATAAATTAAAAATCTATTGTCCTAAGGAGAGTTATCACACACGCTTGTAACTTAGTTGAAATTGGGTAGACGTGTTTGTATTAATAAACTACACCACTCCACCAAGTTTCAACATATTAGCTTAAACATTTTGCTGAAAAAAAAATTCCCGAATTCTAAAAATTTGCTAAGATCGAGTCTTAAAATTTTTTTCACCTTTTCTTCGAATTTCAATTCAAGTTTGAAAAAAGGTTACTAATAAATTGGTTTTGCCTGTTGAAACATCATTTAGTTAATCCTAATGGCTTTTGTACTTTTTCGCCAAAAACTCCTACTCTATTTTTAGGCTTTCGTTTATGAAGTAAAACCGCTTAAATTTTGAATTCATTTGCAAAAAAATTAATGTCGAAATTAAAAATGGAGGGAAAAGTTAAAACTTTCCAAGATCCCGGTACAATCGGTAGTTAGAGCCGCCCAATAATATACTTAAATATAATAAGCTATTAGAAATTTCTAATTTTTCTGCATTTTTGAAATAAAAGTTTTAAAGTTAGAGAGCCTAAGATCTTAGAATTTCTCCTCTTGAAAATACAAACCGGCCAGACTCAAAATAGGGTGGTCACGACCACTGGCGTAGTTAGAGAGTTTTGTTTCAATTTTGGTAATACGATTAGAGATCAACTAACTTTTTAGTGGAATTGACACATTTTGGAAGTAACGAAATAATTTAATGAAAAATACATATAAGTGATGCCTCGTAATAATTAAGTTTCGATTTTTCTAGGGGAAACAATGAGTTTTTTAGGGAGTATTTATCTTAATTTCCACTTAAATTTCACCATTACTGCCTAACACTTTGAGATAAACAAATTATAACAGTATATAAACATATATAAGGACTTTTCTCCTGTTCGCTCGTGGTATCCGGATACAAATTTTAAAAATTTTAAGAAAATCAATCGTTAACGCTCGATTTCAAGGCTCGCTCTAATACTGTCTTCATTGCCAGCTCAAATTATACAGATTAAAAAAGATATTCATTGATCTATATTAAATTGCCGAGAAGTAAAGTACATCCTGTTCGCTCCTGTTACCCGGATACAAATTTTAAAATTTTTAAGAAAATCAATGGCCAACGCCTGATTTCAAGGCTCCAATTGGCTTCTGTAATACATGGCTTCTTTAGCGGGAAGGAGAGTACACTCCTGTTCGCTTTTGGTATCCGGATACAAATTTTAAAATTTTTAAGAAAATCAATCGTTAATCGAATTTATAAGATTTTTTAAAAATTTCCGAATTTTTTGTCTTTAAAATCTTTAAATGTCTCTATCTCCGTAAATAATAGTCTGAGAGCCTTAAAACAATCGAATTTATAAGATTTTTTTTAAATTTCTGAAAATTTTTTGTCTTTAAAATCTTTAAACGTCTCTATCTCCGTAAATAATAGTCTGAGAGCCTTAAAACAATCGAATTTATAAGATTTTTCAAAAATTTCCGAAACTTTTTTGTCTTTAAAATCTTTAAACGTCTCTATCTATATGTAGGTATAGTTATTTATAAAAACTAAGATTTTTACTAGTAAATCATAAAGGAATTTACAATATTTTGAATCAAACAAACCTATCTATTATACAGGGGATTCCACTAACCCCTATCTTCATGACACCCCTTACCCCAGTTTCATGAAAAGCACTCCCACTTTAATTAAAATTACCTCCTCCTTCCATTTTATTCACTTCTAAAGAATTATAATTTATTTTATTAAAGAAGTCTTTTTCCTCCGTTTTTTCGAAATATCTCAAAAACTGCTGAAACTATTTTGATAAAATAAATTGACCGAAATCATGGCGTTTTTTCTACAAAAAAAACATTTGTGAATTAACCTCAAAAAATTATATTTTTCGAGATATTAATTGTTTTGTCTGTCAGCTAAGTACGTACAATATGTTACCAAATTTTGTGTACTTACACTCTAACTCAAAAACTAGTGTGAATATTAAAATGAAATTTTAAATGTAGTTTTTGTATATTGATATTAAGAACTGATTAGATTTTGATTGAAACCGAATCAAAAATTAAAGGGGGGGGGAGATTAATAAATTTGAAATTATAAAATTTTTAAACTAATAAAAAAAAAATTGAAATTACTATAAAACAGTCATAATATAACAAAGAGAGTAATTATTTTTTTGAGGACTAAAATTGGGGGGAGGGCTCCCAAAAAGTATAACTATCATCCTTGTGAAATTGATAGTGGCTCAGAGAGAGGAGGGATTCAAAAATAGGAGAGAGGGGCCAGGTGTATGGTAAAGTCATGTGCATGGCCACATTCCCTTATTTTGAATTTATTTTTGGTTGCTGCCCAATATAATTTTTTCATTGTCATTGTCGTTGTATGTTTTTCCACCCCAAAATTTAGTTACGTGACTCAAAATGGGAGTGGTCACGACCATTGGCGTAGTTAGAGAGTTTTCTTGGGGGGCAGCTTACCAGCAGATTAGCCCCACAAGGTTTCAATTTCGGTAATCCGATTAGAGATGAACTAACTTTTTAGTAATAAAATTTAGGGAACGCGATGTTGGTTTATAGTGAAACATTGTTAAAATTAAATTTTTAGTAGAATTTTGGAAGTAACGAAATAAGTAATTTAATGAGAAATGCCTCTTAATAATGGTGGCACGATTTTTTTAGGGGTAATGAGTTGTAGGCGCGGCACTGCTACCACTTGCCACCCTCACCCCATAATTAAGCCCATGTAAATCAACAAAATATCCCAAAAGTGTCTTTAGTCTTTAAATTTAAAATTGTAAGCTGTGGCACACACGTTTGAATTATATTGTAAATAAACTGGACTTCTGATCCAAGATTCAACTTGAAGTTCAAACAGTTCGCTTGTGACAAAACTACAAAATCATTCAAATTTTTGAAAAACGTACCTTGTCTTGCAAAAGTTTTTTCTTTTACTCTATTTTTAAAATCAGAAAACGAATCAAATCACATTTAATCTTTCAATTATTATTCTCTGATTCGAATTTTAAATGTTTGTTTTAGCGAACATAGATTTTTCTTTTTTTGATGAGGACTTTTTTCTGTTTTGTTTCGTTTCATTTTATATTTTAATCCCTCGCGATGATCCATAGGGTATTAAAAGAGAAAGGTCTTGTTTTATATATACTACCTACACATATGATGTAAAAAAATGTTGTTTTTTTCACATTATAAAACAACTCGTTTATCAAAGTAATTACATTTTTGTAAGGTTCCCTTTACTCACTTTATGATTTATTGACAACGAAATAAACAAAATGAAATAAATAAATAAATAAACTTTACTGATTGGTTTGTAGTATTGGAATAAAAATATCCATTTAATTGGATATTAAAATTGATTATATATGTTGCTTTTTTTATAATGATACTGATACAAGAAGAAGTTGCACCAAGAAAGTACAACCTCTGTAGTCCTTGGTGGACCCTTGTAACGTGAAGATAAGGGGAGATTTAGGCATTGGGTAGCAGTCGAAGGTATCTGTGGATGCTAGTCTTGAAGGATTGAAGGTTATAAGTTGCTGGAAAGACGGTCGGGGGAAGAGAGTTCCAGTCTCTAGGTGTCATAGGGATAAATGAATAGGCAAATGCGTTTGTTCGATTAGTATCCAGTTTAAGCGCGTAGGGGTGTTGAGTTTTAGAAAATCGTGTATTTCGCGCAAATGAACCCCTTGGTGGGATTATCGATTTAATATCGTCAGAACAAAAGCCATGGTAATATCTATAAAAAAGGAAAAGAGCGGAGACAGATTACTACGATGGGCTAGGGAGTCGAGAGTGTCAGTTAATGTAGGATCGCCTATCAGTCTGATAGCTCGCCTCTGAATTGCGTCTAGGGTATTAAGAGAATACTTGGGGGCCCCTCTCCACAAATACGAGCAATATTCAAGACAGGGGCGAATTTGAGCCTTGTATAATATAAGGAGTTGATGGGGGTAAAAAATCGTTTGGTTCGGAAAAGAAAGCCAAGCTTACATGCTGCAGCTTTTGCTACTGAGTTAATATGGTCATTCCAAGAGAGGTCAGAACCTAAGGTGACACCTAACAACGATATTTTATTACGAAATTCCAATGAGCTCGAATCAAAGGAAATGTCCGGAAGGTTCCTATCTGCGCGCCTAGAAATTAGGCAGCATTGTGTTTTGTCAGCATTAAAGTTTACCAAGTTGTGAGATCCCCATTTTTTTAGCATGCTTAAATCTGAATTTATTGAGGAGGCTATGTTTGCGCGATTGTCTAGTAAGGATTGAGCGTTGTGGAGGGTGCTTATCGTCCACAGCGTAACAATGTATTGGATTGGAGGGCAGATTTAGTAGGTCATTAATATAGATAATAAAGAGCGTGGGAGAAATGACTGAGCACTGAGGAACTCCAGCATTAGTATTAAAGGACGAGGATGATATTCCGTCAACCTCGACTTTAATTGAGCGGTTTGAGAGAAAGCTCTCAAGCAACTTGCAGAGGTTCGGGGGGAGACCAAATGCAGTTAATTTGGCAAGAAGATTTTTGTGCCAGACTTGATCGAAGGCCTTTGAAATGTCTAAGCCTATTACGAAAGTCTCTTTACGAGTCTCTAGTGCTTTATTCCACATATGAGTTATATATGCGAAAATATCGCCGGTGGACCGAAATTGTCTAAAGCCGTATTGACTATCATGGATTAGTTTATTAGATTCTAAATGGTGAAGAACTTGCTCATTAATTATTTTTTCCATGATTTTAGAATGAACCGAAGTTATGGCGATCGGACGATAATTGGCTACATTTGAAGAATCTCCTTTTTTTATTGGTTGAATTCTTGCTATTTTCCAGCTCCCCGGAAATGAGGCAGTGGTATAGAAAGTTTGAAAATTTTTGAGAGAATAGGTGCAAGTTCAGGCGCGCAATTTTTGATTATATTGGTGGGAATGTTGTCATGGGCCAGCGGCTGAATCAACATTTAGGTTTTTATTACCTTTAATATTTTTGGTATTCTGAATTTAATATCCGACATAATATTGGATGCTAGGGGTTATAGGGCGGGAGGTCAAGTCCATTGTCGTCTAGGTTGGCATTGGTCGCGAAGAATGAAGCGAATGCTTCAGCTTTAGCGAGGGCGTCAGTGGCTATTGAGCCGCTGGCAAGATTAAGGGGGGGGACGCAGATTTGGAGGAGTTCGTGGTTAATTTCCTCGTGAGATGCCAGAATCGATTTTTATTAGCTGAGGCATGCTAATAATCGGTCAGCCCATTTTTCGTCTAAAAGATTTCTTGGTTTCATTAATAATATTTGTTACACTGGTTACGTAGATTTTGAAAAAGCGATTCGTTTGATGTCCGTTTGGCAGAAAAGCCATTCATTGAATGCTTTATTTTTTCCCGAACAGCTTCGGCGCATCGCTTGTTAAACCAGGGTTTTGAATAATTTTTCCCATTTGCATGAGGGAACACACTGTTCAATGCCCATCTGAATTACTTCTTCAAATGACGGAAGCACATTCGGAAGCATTTTATTTTTAATGCGTCATTCCACGGGAATTGTCAAAAAAGCTACGAATCTCATCGAAGTTGGCTCTCTTAAATAGCCATATTTTTTTATTTATTTGTTGGCTCTTAGGCTTAGACAAGTTGAAAGGAAGATTAATTTTTAACAGGGAGTGTTCGGATTTATTCAGAGGAGCGGATATAGAGAACGTGAATGTCGATGGGTCGGTTGTCAGGAATAGATCAAGAAGATACGCTGTGTGTTTGGGATTGTCAGGTATTCTAGTAGGACAGTTGATAATTTGAGTGAGATTGAAGGCTATAGAAAAATCATAGGCTTCGCGACCAGCACGCGTGTTTGAGCTGGAATGGGTCAACCAATCTTTATTATGGACAATTATCTTTAGCTTATCTTTAAATATTTTATTATAAATCTATCAGACTAAAATAAAGTTGTTTTTTTTGCCGAGAGTAGCAGAATTTCTATAAATTGAAGGAGACAATAAAGAGTCTAAATTAAAAAATTATAATTACAGCAGAAGACACACTCTTTTATTGTCTCCTTCAATTTATCGAGACTAATTAATTTTGACTTTATGGGAAATTTAAAATGTGGGACCCCTTTCTGAAAAAATACATAGAATTTTATTTTTTAATAACATGTTTTTTTCAAAATTAACCTAAAATTTCCATACTCACATGACGAAAAATAATATAATCATTTGCCCATTCTTGAATGCGGAAATATTGATTTGTATCTAATTTTTTGTGACCTTAAAACCTGAAACTGTTCTCTCTTGAACTAAATTAAGAAAAGACGAAATTGCTCGCTTTTAATCCCGAACTTGGATTAATCTTTGAAATCGACCGGATTCATGAGATTTCGTGGTTGGAAGCCCTACGTATGACCAATTCTGGAAAATCTGAGTATCAAATCACCTCTCACCTGGTTGGAAATCAAACAACCCGATTTGATGTTAATTGCAAACTACCGCAATTTCAGTTTATTATCCGTGGTAATTTAATTTCTACGTGATTATAAGTCATAATATTATTAGTAACCTTCGCCACGATAACAAATATCATTAAGTGAAGTTATCAGGTCATGCCTTTTGCTACATTTGCAAGTAGCTTGATTCTATTGTCGATGATTATCAAATGAAAAATTCGAATTTTAATGACCATCCCAACAAGAGAAGCATCTGAATTAACTATCCAACTACACCCTGTTGACTAAATTACTCCCGCATGCCGGGCAAACCGGATTATTGAATTATTAACTCTAATCAGCTTCGGCTGTGCTGCTCTGATAATGACCGGAGTGGCCCGAAACGTTGGCAAAAAATTAACTTTGGTATCAATTTTATTTAATCTTGACTGCAAATAGAAATGGAGTTTTTTCCTGAATATAAAATTAAAAAATAAGCTGCAACGGATCGTTGCTAAACTTTATCCAAATTCATTTGAAATATTAATATGTTTGTTCCTTTATTATTAATCAGATATCACTTGCAATTTGTAGTTCATATTGACATTAATTCAAAAATAATTCTCATTTAATAGTCGAGGAATAACCATTCTACATTGGATTTTGACATTTCGGTTATTATTGTAACCATTGCTGAAGACATAGAGGAATCGACTTAAAATCAAAAATAGCCATCGATTCTCAAGCTTGAGTTAGTTTGCCATAAAAGAATTTAGTCTTTTTGATTTTAAGTCGATTCTTCCACATTTTCAGTAGAGGTTTCCATTAATGGTCAAAACATCAAAAATGGAATGCAATAAGGTTTATTCCTCTAGTATTAGATAAGAATCGATCGTTATTTTTGATTTTAAGTCGATTTCTCTCATGTCTTCAGCAATGGTTACCAATAATAACCGAAACGTCAAAAATCTAATATAGAATGGATATTTCTCAAGTATTAGATGAAAATCAATCGCTATTTTTGATTTTAAGTCGATTCCTCCATGTCTTCAGCAATGATTACTAATAAAAACCGAAACGTCAAAAATCCAATATAGAATGATTATTCCTCAAGTACTAGATGAGAATCAATCGCTATTTTTGGTTTAAAGTCGATTTCTCTATGTCTTCAGCAATGGTTACTAATAAAACCGAAACGTCAAAAATCCAATATAGAATGATTATTCCTCAAGTACTAGATGAGAATCAATCGCTATTTTTGGTTTAAAGTCGATTTCTCTATGTCTTCAGCAATGGTTACTAATAAAAAACCGAAACGTCAAAAATCCAATATAGAATGATTATTCCTCAAGTACTAGATGAGAATCAATCGCTATTTTTGGTTTAAAATCGATTTCTCTATGTCTTCAGCAATGGTTACTAATAAAAACCGAAACGTCAAAAATCCAATATAGAATGATTATTCCTAAAGTACCAGATGAGAATCAATCGCTATTTTTGGTTTAAAGTCGATTTCTCTATGTCTTCAGCAATGGTTACTAATAAAAACCGAAACGTCAAAAATCCAATATAGAATGATTATTCCTCAAGTACTAGATGAGAATCAATCGCTATTTTTGGTTTAAAATCGATTTCTCTATGTCTTCAGCAAAGGTAACGGATAAGAAAACAACTCAGTTGCTATGGTTACTTATAAAATTCCTCCCAAATTTTTAGCATTTCACAGAGAGAAGCCTATCCATTCTTACTTAAGCAAGGCTAAATGAGCTATATTAAAACTTTCAAATGAATAAATTTTAAAAAAATTAAAAAAAGTACTCTCTTACTCTAGAGTAAAGTACTTTAAAATATAATTTTACTAAAAACTTTATTTAACCTTTTTTGTGGTCCCAAGGTACTTAATTAGGATATTAAATTTCATCAAAATTGGTTAAGTCATTTTCAAGATATTTAGGAAAAACTAAAAAAGTACTGAAATAAAGTACTAATGTTTGTGGGCCGATATATACCAAAAACTAATCAGCGCTTCATTTTGTTAAACTAATGGTAGGTTTTCAATTTCATTTCAATCGGTGCAACGGTGTGGAAAAAATCGTGGGCCAAAAAAACGATAACATACATCCATCCATACATACATACATACATCCGCACGCACTAAATGAAAAAATCGCACTTTTTGGCCTCTCGACGAGACCCCATGTAATTTTTGGCAAAACCGTCACGTGCTAAAATTCAACCTAATTGAATACTACAATTTCTGACTTTAATTGAGTCCATGGGTTCCGTAGTCTTTACCTGAGGACCCTTTGAAGCCACGCTTGCCCCGAGAGCGATTACAATACTTTACCCATGCTTTGCATTGGATAAAGTAATAATAATAATTATTCTAATTATTGATTTGCCACAATTCAAATAAGTATTAATAATAATCCTGTCCTATAAAGTTTTTTTAAAATTAAATAATTCAGGCCATATAGAGAGCCTAAGATAAAAGAATTAGTCGAATGTATTTTCAGAGAATTAGGGATAATTGATTTGATTTTGAGATATGTATACAACAAGTGTACATCTGTTTATAGTTTTGTAATTAAAGTATAATCATTGAGACTGTATTAGATGTTTTATTGAACCCAGTGATCTTTGGCTGATACCTCCTCCTTCATCTAATACAGTCTCATCACAGCCACGAACTGTAACAATAATCATTGAGACGCCTGATGAAGCCTAAATAAAATTGGTCTGCCCTGCGCGCGGGAGTAATTTAATCAACAGGGTGTAGATGGATAGTTAATTGAGATGCTTATCTTATTGGGATGGTCATTAAAATGCGAATTTTTCGTTTGATAATCATCGACAATAGAATCCACGTGAATTCTTTGATTTTATAGTTTCTTGTCTAAGTACCTTCAAATGTACCTACTTCAATTAATAATATCAATATACCACTTTTAACTAACATAAAAAATTATCAAGCAACGCTTGATCTATCCCATACTTCGTGAAATGAACGAATAAATTTATTTCTTCCCTGGATAATTTATTTTTTACTGTTATGTCACAACAAATGCCATGCGAAAATAGCAACATAGTCATCAGTCTTAACGTTTAAATCATTGATTTATTTGTACTATTTTTGACTAAATGGATTCCGATACCCACCATAAATCAACAACTTAGAAATTTCCTAGTAAGTTTGTTCTAAAGATTTCTTAAATGAAAAACTGATTAGAATTTAGCATTTTAGGCTTTCTGTCGGTTCTAGCTAAAGATCTGATCTGTTAATATTAATAAACTGTAACAAGTTTCAGCTTCCTTGATCTAAGCGTTCGTAGACAAAAATTGTCAAATCACCAAAATTCGCGGGCATCTTAAAAAGCTATTCACTTTTTGCTCTATTTAGATTACAAAATTTCTATAAATATCTGAAATCTTGGTGGCTAAACACCCACATGCTATATATTCCAGGGCCTCTCTTTACCACTAAGATTCCTCCAAATTTCATCCTGAGGTCCATTTCATTTTCTATTCACCGGACAATCTGACTCAGTAAGTAGTTTACTTCAAAAAGTTGCTTTTTATTAGCTTTTAATAGTACACAAAGTGCTGAATAGCATATTCAATATTGATTTTACTTATGGAAAGTGGTGTAGGTTTTAGGTGAAACATGATGTTAGTTAATAGAGTAAAAGGGTGTTTAGTTTCACAGTGAATGAAATAAAACTCAAAGAGGTTTATACAAACTCAATATATTTCGGATTATTAGTCCATCATCAGGAGTTTACAAGTTAACTTGTAAACTCCTGATGATGGACTAATAATCCGAAGTATACTGAGTTTGTATAAACCTCTTTGAGTTTTATTTCATTCACTGTGAAACTACACACCCTTTACTCTATTAACTATTCAATATTGTTTTTAATTTGTAATTTGTTCACACATTTATACACAATTATTTTTCATCTATTTTTTCATATTTTTTAATTAACTTGAGGATTAAATATATCTATGAGTAGTCATTCAGAGTTTATTAAATTTTTTTAATAAAATCCTAAAGAAATATAATATATATATATATATATATATATATTTCTATATTAAGTTTTTCTGCTAGATTGCCTCTTACGGGATTATTATTTTATATAAAGTAAATTTATGAATATAATTTCTTGGGAGGATGGTATATTTTCTTCACTCTTTTCAACGGATTAAACTTGAATGAGAAGATGTTTTTACTAAAATTGAATATTTTAAATTAAGAAGAAATCGAATAATTTATTTCTACTAAAATCTCAATAGTTGTTTGTTCTCCCAAAAGAAAATTTGTCGGACTCGTCTAGCTAAAACTAGGTTTAACAAAATTACTTCATTCAATCATTTTCATGATTCCTGCCCTTCCTTTCCCTAGATTAAAACTACATTATGCCCTTCTAATAGTATTACCTGAGTCAGGTTGCCCGAGTAGTTAAATAGCATGACTTCTATTCAAGCTAGCGCGGGTTCAAGCCCGACATGCTGCAAATATTTGGCCGCCTCTGACTCCTTCAGATGAAGGCAATGGGAAACCACCCCTGCCCAGGAAAATTACAATGGATAGGATGCTCTTGGAAATGAGTATGCCACCCATCTACTTTCTAAAAATGTAATCTTCTTACCGAATTTCTAGTTTCTAGCCTAAGTAACCCCAGAGAAATCATAAATTAATAAATTAGTGTTATCTGGGTTATATATAAATATAATCTTAAGAGAAATATTCTTTTCAATAAATCATTTTTAGTTGCAAAAAATAAAAAAATAAACTATTTTCATTTGGATAGATTGTTTTTTCTTATTTTGGACTGCATATAATTCACTTTGAAATATTTTTTTCTATCGATTGAAGAAACAGATTTCTTGAGAGGAAAATAAAAAAAAAGTAAAAGATTGAGTAAGGCAAGAAGAAATAAGAGCAAACGGGGAAGGCTAATTTCCGATCTACAATTTTATGGTTCTTTAACGAATTATTTAATTTAAAGACGATATTTTTAAGAGCTATTCTATTGGGAAATCAAATGGGTATAAATTTGTTAAGGGTAGGTTTTGTTATCGCTTTGATTTTTGTTTCAGACCACTAGGAGAATATAAATATAAAAATAGTATAAATTTTTTTTAGTATTCTACAGAATGAAGCTAAAATACGCTGTGTTTATGGATTATCGTTAAACACTGACGTAGATAATTTATTTCCGAGGGGGGGGGGGAATTAGTTCGCTAGATACTATTTTTTCGTTTCTTAACTCTGAATAGCTCTTTTTGCTTCAAACCAATGAATGATAGTGGTTTATTTACACTTCTCTTAAATTGATTGAGAAAATTGTCACATAAAACCTACAGTCTTCCAAGAGCGACATCCACGGGTACTTTGAACCTAGACCCAATCTATGAAATTTATTTCTAATCTTCTTCTTTTCAAATACACAATGCAAGGTTTCACCCCGGACTACAGGAGTTGCACCTTTTTGGTACAATACCAAAATTACAATTCTTGTTTTTTAATTTAATTGTGTGTTAATCTTCGTTGATAGGTAAACATCAACTTTTTTCCGTCCTATATATTCTAGAATTAAACCCCCGGACTTATTTTTCTAGAGGGCATCTAAAATCCTTATAGTTAACTCCATAACGTTAACATACAGTTAACGTTTCCATATAGTTAACAAATAATTACTTGTTATGCTCGGAAGATGCTTTTTTGCTGTTAGAATTTAATGAAAATGATGAGAGAAGGAGTTACACCAAAAAAGTGTAACCCCTAAAGGCCTGGGTTGGCCCCTCCATCGTGAAAAGAAGAAGAAGAGAGAATTTTATGGGCTGGGCGGGGGTGGAAGGTATCTGTGGATACGGGTCTTAAACAGCTGAAGGATGGTGGCAGGGAGCGATTTCCAGTCTCTGGAGGTCATAGGGATAAAAGAGTTGGCGAAAGCGCTTGTTCGATTTTTATCCAATTTGATCTCAAAGGGATGCTGAGCGTTCGAAAACCGTGTGTTTCTCGTAAAGAGGGCTTTAGGGGGGATAATTGATTTCAGCTCGGCTGAACAGACACCATGATAGTATATGTAGTACAGGGAAAGGGCAGAAAGCCAGGAAGTCGAGTGAGTTGGTTAGAGCCGGGTCTCCTATTAGTTTAATTGGTCGTTTCTGAATCGCATCCAGTGTAGCAAGAGAATTGGAGGCACCCCTCCACAGATGAGAGCCATATTCTTAAACGTGAAGAAAAATCCCATGTCTACTAGAGACTGGAACTCTCCTGTCTCCCTCATTCCTGACTATTAAAATCTTCAATCCTTCAAAACCCGGGCGCACAGATTATTATTCTTTCCTCTTATCCTTTTCTTTTCGCTATTGAATGGGTTTGTTTGTTCTTAACTTATAGGTTGCGACCCAAAATCGGGTCGCGAAGCATATTCTTTGGTTCGCGCTTAGTCGTTAACCAAATATTTTACAACAATTTATTTTCAATAACTTTAAAAACATATTTTACTTTATTTAATACTATTAAAATTAAAAATATTAATAACACGTTTTTTCATTAAATTTTTCATGGATAGAAAAGTATATCTTGTATTAATCGTATGTTTCCTATATTTGATTCAATCGCAAATCGAATGCAGGTAATTTTTGTCAAATATTAAGTGAAAATAATATCTGAACTTATATATTTCTAACTTGAAATAATGAAGTTAAATGAATTTATAATTTTCTCATTAATATATTAAAGAATAATGAACACATTAACGAGAATTGTTTTGATCGCGCTTTTTAAACAAGATATATATCGCGAGATTATTGCTGGTTGAAGCTAATGGAGTCTGCTGATTTTTAAGTCGGGACCAATGGTGATCCATCCAAGTGTTATGCGGGCTAAACGCAAAATGACGTTTGATTATAGCTAAATGGATCATATCTTTTTCATTCTCTCTTGGACCAGACTTAAGACTCAGCAGACTCCAAAAGCTTCAACCAGTAGTAGTCTCGCGATTATATCTTGTTTAAAAAGCGCGATCAAAACAATTCTCGTTAATGTGTTAATTATTCTTTAATATATTAATGAGAAAATTATAAATTTATATATCTTGTATACCTTATTTGTTAAAAAAATCATATCTGAGTTTAAAAAAGGGTCATCATTGTAAAATTGTAGAAAATTGATGAAGTATGATCTAAAAAAATGTAGTGGAAAAAATTTGGCTTCTATTGGGTCGTGACATGAACATTGAAGATATTTACCAAATTTGGGTCGCGGCTTAAAAACGTTAAAAACAACTGGTTTAGAGGGGCTGCATCCCCTCGCATTATTTCTTGCATTTTAATTCATTAAAATAATTACAATTTTGGACTTTACCTAGAATAAGTTACTTTTTGAAAAAAATAACTTATTGTAAGGCTAAGCTCCTTTGAACTTAGGCCATATATTGTAGGGGCATGATTTGTAAGAAAGAGGGATGGAGACAAAGAGAGAAAGAAAGAGTGGACGTCGCCAGAGACGCTGATCCATGGCTCACCGGATAAACTCTGGAAGAATAACGTCTTGGGTTGGGAATTCAGACACAAAAGCATTTTTCAATGAGGCTCTCAATGAAATAATAGCTGGCATTCGTTAAATATCACATTAAAAATATTCTCCAGAGACTAATATATACCTTCGTATTCTAGACCTCTAATCATTTGCTTTGTCTTATGAGCAAAAGAGGCCATTTCTTATTTTCATTAAGCCAGCCAGGATCAGCCTGCATAAACCAGCAGCTGAATACATACATCATGGATACACACGAGCTGCAACGGCCCCTGCTCAATCATCTTGTTGGAAATCACACGAAGACATGCAAATACAGGGTAGGGAAAAAAGTTCTACCACATTTTGAAGAGTTATAATAAAATGAAAAAATTTAACTAGAAAAAAACTGATTATATTTTTGAAAAGAACATAAAATAATTTTTTTTAATGCTTTTAAACATTATATCAGACAAATAAAAAAGGGGAGGGGTCAAAATGAAAATTCTAGCTCTTTCGACCAAACTATGTATACAAAATTTGGTCGAAAGAGCTAGAATTTTCATTTATGACCCTCCACCCATTTGTTTTGGTAGTTTTTGCATTTCTAGCCTTCTGGGGGTCCAAAGAACATGTATACAAAATTTGGTTCAGTTTTGTCGAAAGGACTAGAATTTTCATTGTTGACCCACTCCCCATTTTGGATGGTTACATTTTCCATTTCTAGGCTTTTGAGACCAACAGAATATGCATACAAAATTTGGTTGAGTTTGGTCGAAAGGGCTAGAATTTTCATTTTTGACCCCCCCCCCCCTTTTTTTTGTCTGATATAATTTTTAAAACTCATTTAAAAAAATATATTTTATGTTCTTTTTCAAAAAATATTCAGTTTTTCTTAGTTAAATTTATTTCATTTATTATGCCTCTTCAAAATGTGATAGATCTTTATGCCCCACCCTGTACATAAAAATCATGACCATCGTTTGTCGTGAATAATCCATCAATATGTAGATACCTATATAATTTTCTGTTTAGTTTTTTTTTTTTTAAGTTTCTTGTTTTTCTTTTTTGCATTGTTTTTAAACTAATAATGATAACATCTATTGTAATTAAAAAAAATATCTGATGAGCCAAATTTTGGCGAACTAGTAATTTAACCTTTTAAACTTGAATAATAAAAATGTTTTAAATATTCATTAATTTGTTTTATAATTTGTATACGAAGAAGTTAACCCGAAAAAATCACATAAAAATAATAATTTTTCACTCCTAAAAATGTAATTTGTTTCATATTAATGATTCATATTCCAACTTATTTTCTAACCTTCGGCTTAATTCAGCTTATACATATAAATAAATAATAATTTATATATAATAGATAATTTGAATAAGTAATTTCAAGCCTTACATTTATATCTATTTTGCATTATTTATTAATAAAATAAAAAAAAATAAAAATAAAAACACGGCAGTGCATCCTACCCCATACAATCAACCATTTAAGTCTAAGAACTCAAAATAGAAGAAAAATTCTATTAAAATCCTAATAAATATATTTTTTTAATATACATATTTATTTTCACGTCTCAGGATGTTTGTTTATTTTTCTAATGATATTAATGAAAAATTTCCCAAGAAGGGGAACTCATGTAGACTGTAGTGAACTTTTGCAGAAAAGAAGATGTAGAATAGAAGGAAATTTCAGCGTTTGGTTCAAGTTGAAAGTACCACTGGAAAGTCTTGAAAGTTTAAATGTCACTGGGAAGAAGGATGTGGGAAGATAATGACAGTCTCTAGATTCTGGGGATTAACGAGTTGAAAAATTTGTTTGTTCAGTTAGTATCGGTAAGGGGTTGATTGATTGAAATTTGTGTGTATTTTGCGCAATGAGTTTAAAATAATTCCTATCATTGTGTTCCATTTTACGAGAACCTAGTAGGTGCCCCAGCTTATTTTATAAATATATATATAAATAAATAGAAAATGGGAGAAAATTCTTTGGAAATAAAAATCAAATAAAAGGAGAAAGTGAATAAAGTGGAATCGAGATAAGCTAATGGTCGATTAGTCAAGTTTCAAACAGTAAGAATTCTTAACACCAAGAAATAAGAAAAGAGCCCTTTCTAAAAGAAGAACGACTGGAACCATCCAGTAAGGGTGGATGGAGAAGGGTTGCTTGCTAGAGTGTAGTAGTAGTAGTAGTAGTAGTGATGGACGACAAACAACATCGGTTCCAATCACCCTCACGCCTGCACACACACCCTTGCATTTGCTTCGATAAAATATTTATCACCCACTTCCTCTCCATTTATTCATTATATACTTATTTCACAAGAGTAGCAATAGAAAGACACTTCTACTTTTTTGAGATTTTAGCATGGCGTTTGTTCTGATGACATAAAATCAATAATCCCCTCTAAAGCCTTATTTGCCCCAAATACAAATATTCAACATCCCTCCACCATAAATTTGATTGTAATGTTTTTATTATTTCTTTTTTTTATATTATTTTGTATTGAATATGTTTTTCCTTTCACTGCTCATATGAGGCAAACTCCCTCAGAACACAATAAGTTTGTAATGCATAAAATAATTAAATAAATAAATAAAAAAATTAATTGACACGTTCTGATGTGGCCAATCCTTTTTTGAGGCACCTTCTTGGCGCAACACTTTCTTGCATCAAATCATTAATAAAAAAATATATATGTTGCAGTAAAAATCCGATTTTAGTAAAAACGGGTTCTTACTAGTTAAAACGTGTTTCACTGAATAACTATGTAGCAACTAAAGTTTAATGTTGGTTGAGTTTGGTTCAAAGGTGTAGAATCTTCATTTTTGACCTCCGCCTCATTTTTCAGTGTTTATTTCCAAAAATGTTTGACAAAAATGTCAAAAATTACTTCCCCTACAACTTTGCTTTTAATTTTTGACATTTTCGTTTAAAATTTTTTGAAAATAAACACCCAGAGGCGACTGTGGGTCAGTGGATAGAGTGCTGACTCGCTGACTCGAAGATCGCTGGTTCGAGACCGAGTGTCGGCAGATAGATATTTACAGTCGCCTCCTATTGGAAAGTAATGGCAACCTACCAAGAGTATAATTGCCTAGTAACCTCTCCAAATTAGCCGTTCGGAACCGGCGTTAAAAAGTAGGTCCCGTATATCTGTGTAAAACAACGAAACACACTCAGCACAGGTATATGTGGAGAGGAGCCGACACCCGTTTCGGGTATGGCACTCGAAGAAGAAGAAACACCCAAAATGAGACAGAAGCTCAAAAATGAAGATTCTAGACCTTTGAACCAAACTCTACCAACATCAGTAAACTCTAGTTGCCACAAAGGTATTCACTGAAACGCGTTTTTAACTATGAACAACCCGGTCTTACTAAAAACGGGTTTTTACAGAAACATATATTATATATACTTCTGCAGGGTTTTGGGTGCATTTGACATTGCGATCTCTTAGATTTGCTGCCGAAGACCCCAGAGAAAGTATTCGGTCGTTTTAGAAATCACATTTAGTCACGAAAAAATCAACTAACAATAAATATCAATAACTTTCTCTGCACCATCTAAAATAATTGATTTCTGGATCACAACACTGTCTTTCTTTTCTTTATTTATTATTTCATTATATGTTTTGCTATTGTATAGTGGTGGATAAAAAATATCCGTTTTTAAGACGAGAGGAAAATAGAAATGAAAGAAAGACAGCCGATATATGAATTTCTCGTTCGTAAAAGCATCTGCCACCGCACCGAATATATATTTTTCACCCACGTTCTACGTTTTTTCTCTCCCTATTTTTTATTCCCAAACCATTTATTACCTTTCACACTCAACAACAAAACAAATCCAGAAGGATATTGGAGGCCGAGGGGGATACGGAACACCGGCAGTGTGTATAGAATCATATTTTTTTAAACCGATTAATATAGATTTTAATAATCTCGATGAGATGGTCTCTTTTTCAGGCCGATTTCCAATTAAGCGATGGATTGCCACCAGAGCGCGCGCGCGTCGCAGTATGTGCTATATGTTGGTCAGTCCATCTATCTCGCTCTCCTCATACGTGGTTGATGACATTTAATTCAGTCTTGTCGACACAAACCCTCTCGACAGCCGCACCTCAAACCACCCTTCTCATACCTGCTGCCTTTATTGCCGTGTAGATTCAATTATTCAATAAAATACAGCCGAGCCAAGGGAGAGAGCAAATCACTAAACGCATTTTCGCATGACGAATTGGTATTAAATGCCTTCTACTTTATTACCTAACGACAATTTTGGAATGTTTTTTTCATTTCCTCTTTTCTCTTTTATATACCTAATAAAATAAATTATTTCTAATCAGTTCAAACTATGCTAGAATTAATTTTGTTACTTTTAAATACAAGGCTACACTTTAATTCTTTTAATTACTTCAAAAACGAAAATTTGAGAAATAAGTGCAAAATTTTAAAGACTTGGTACTCTGTCCGATTTGACGATTTTTGTCAACGGTTTGAAGAAGAAAGTTGAAACATACAATAAATATATAGTTCATTAAAACAAACTTTTTTGGCAAATTTCAAATCATCAACCAGGGCAGGATCTAAATTTGGTAGGTCAAAAGCATGAATGGAAAAACATTACATAACACGAGTATATGTATTTTTTTTAATTTTGACATATAAAATTACGTAAAAAACTTAAAATAAAAGTCGACAATATTGGGTTTCTCAGATAGTCTTTCGGAATCGCTCCTGTCACAAACTCGATAAAAAACCAAAAAATAAATAAATGAGAAAGAAAAGAAAACATAAGCTATCTTATTTTATCACTTTTATTTATCTGCAAGATTCATAACAACAAATAGTATTTCAATTAAGAATTGCAGTTTAAATGAAATTTTATAAAAGCATCCAGTTTCATCTCTCCGGCCGCAAGTAAACTAAAAATGTTAAAATATTTTCTGGAGTAAAAATAAAAGCTAAGAAAAAGTCCAAATTCCCTTGTTGATAAAGAAATTCATAATATAAAAATTAAAAGTATTAACACGGCGTTGGAACTTAAATAAATATTATGTAAAAAAATAACAGACTATGAAATGTGGGTGTTTCGAAGGTTCGTTCAAAAATTTTGGAACTACAGGAATGTTAACATAACGTGAGTTGATGCATCAGATAAGAAAATTAGAATATCTTGGACACTCGTTGAGGAATTTTCTTTTTCAACTAGTGAACCAAGGTGAAATAGCAGTCAAAATATCTTACGGAAGAAGAAAATAAGAATAAGAAAAATTTTCATTCCATTGCATATGATATTTATAGAAGCCTAGAAGGAATTAGTGAAATATTCAGAGATTGTTTAGAATTGTGATAAGGTAATTGTAGAATCGTGTCTTTGAAGAAATGAATAATGTAGATCAGGAGAAGTCTAAGCTTAAGGGAATCGGAGAAAAATTTCCAGTCTATGTTAAAAGACGGATGAATAATTGAATTGTCTATTCATATAGTTCACTTTGAATATGATTTGACCAGGAAATGGTCTTGAAAGTTTGAAAATGTACTTTATAGATTTGTAGAGTTTCAATCCCTTTCTGAATAATGAACTTCTAAAATGTAATAATACTCTTCCGTCCCTTCTATCAAGTTGTAATTAAAAAAAATAAAACTTTTAAGTAAATGAAAATGAACTTTTCATTTTTCGATATACCATAGATGCCCATCCCTTTGATTTGTTTTCAAAAAATAATCACTCCAGTTGCAGATGAATTGATCTCTTGAATTTAGTAATGGAAGAAAAAAACCAATATCTACCATTTCCAATTTTAATTTGAAATAAAAAATATTCTGGAATGATTTGTGCACGCCCCAAATTGCACTTATGATTTTGTAAGACTGTCTTAAATCTCATACATTCATGTAAAACCTTAAGAACTGATGATCGAAAAAAGTTTCTCCGAGTGACAAAAAGCTTATATTTTCAAAACTAAGAACTAATGACAATTCAGGATTTTTAGTTTATGAACTTTCAGATGATAAACGCTAAAAATCATAAAGAAATAGATTTTTATGGGAGCTCTAAAACAGTTATACTTAAAATAAAAGATTATATATAAAATTTATATGGTATATATATTTTTTATATATATTTGTTTATTTACTATGTTTCACTTACAACCAACACCGCTTTCCTTAGCAATTCTACTTAGCTTACAAATCTCTACAATTTTCCGAGAGCATACTGAGACTTGAAAATTTTTTCACTTTTTCCTCCAATATTAAATTTCAATTTTCTGAGATTTTCCATTTTTAAGTTATCGTTATAACAAACAGATCAAATGGCTCTGGAAATTACAAAACACGTATTTATATTGAAGATCCGCATTCTAAATATATTCTACCATATATAAATTACATAATTTCATTAAGAAACAAAAATGTCAAAATTAGTGCCTGTAACCTTTACGCGCCATTGAAGTAAAACTGTTAGGTGGGAGATATTACGATTAAACTAAAAATAAATTAGTCATGTTAGAATTTAATATGTAGTACCTATCTATTTCTATAATTTTTGACTTGCGCGATGAAATAAAATTGTTGCATAGTTTCAAGGGGCAATTAAAATGAATGATATTTCCGAAAAGGGTTCGGATCAAGCATGTCAAAGACAAGTTGAGTCGAGTTTTAGTCGAATAAAAATTGTTCTCGCTGCGGAACTATTAAAATAGTAATAATATAAAAAAGTAATAAATAAAGATGATTCGGGAATAGTTGGACTAATTCATTTCTAAGAACTCTCAATATATAAGATCGAAAAAAGACTAGCTATGTACTAACTTACTTATAGCAATAGAATTAGTAGAAATTTAAGATTTTCTTATAGAACAGGCTTATTTATCGTGGAAAATGGTTATTTTCCACCTCAGGGAGTGTGGAGTTTAAGTCACAAGATTTAATTTCTGACTCCTACTCACCCATACAAAGCAGTACAAAGCAGTATCCATTTGGAGCGAAGGTCCCAAAATATATTTTTTTTTATATCTAATGCTAAATTTGAAAAATAATGAAAATGATGCCATATTCGATGAAATTTGCAAAAAAAAAGCAAAGATTAAAATAAAATTTCAAAAAATGAAGGGTACTTTTTGGACAGCATCCTCTGGTTGAAAATTCACCAACCGTCTCTGATATATAATATATATATATATACCGGGTGAGTTTTTTATTGAGACAGTCTTATAACTCAAAAACAGTCCATGATATGGAAAAAAGTTTCAAATAAAAATTTGTTTATATCGAGGGGGAAATTAAACTGCGCTATTGTTTGTCGACATAGAACAGGCTTTCAAGGGTATTTCAATGTCAAGTTCTGTTTTTTAAATGGAACCCTATATTTTTACAAAAAAAAACTGAACAACTTTCATGAGAACTATTTTTTATACGACATCAAATAAACAAAATACATGAATCAAAAAGTAAAAATCTTAATAATTATTTTTAACAATTATTTAACTTAATTATCACGTAATAATGATTAAATAATTAATTATTAAATAAATAATCATTAAATCGAAAAGTCACAACAATGAAAATAAGTGTTTATAATGAAATTGAAAGTTCGTTATACTCAGATTTAAGAGATTATTTTCTACTTAATAGAACTACTTAAAATTCTTGAGTTTAAAAAAGTTTATTTCTCTTGTCAATCCAGTGGATAGTTATATTGTATTACCATAATAAAAATGGACTATTTTTTTTGTTGAAGACAGAATTGAAATGGTCTTAATTTATGCGGTGATGTGGAAGAAGTGTTATGAGGCTGTCATTGAAATAAATGCCTAGCGTTTTCCTGATAGGAATACACCCTCATGAGCTTCATTTTATTGTATTGTAAAATCGGTTAAAAAAAAAAGGAAATGTAAAGGCTACGAAGAAACTGGAACAGGCCAAAATAAGGAAATTGGAGCTGGAATTCATCCAGAAGACTCTAAATACAGTCTGGAATGTCTCAGAACAGTTTCGAAAAATTATTATATTATTAACTATTATTAAATTATATATTTAATAATTAATTATTTAATCATTATTATTTGATAATCAAGATAAATAATTGTTAAAAATAATTATTAAGAATTTTTTTGAGATCTAATTGATTCATGTATTTTGTTTATTTGATGTCGTATAAAAAAATAGTTCTTATGGAACTGTTCAGTTTTTTTTTGTAGATTAAGTAGACGTATAGAAAAATGTAGAGTTCTATTAGAACATGACATTAAAATACAATTGAAAGCTTGTTCTACGTCGACAAACAATAGCGTAGTTTAGTTTCCCCCTCGATATAAACAAACTTTTATTCGAAACTTTTTTCCATATATTGCACTGTTTTTGAGTTATAAGACTGTCTCAAGATAAAAAATACTTACCCGGTATTTAATATATAGGTATATACTCGTATTAATCATAGAAAAAAATTAAAATTTTCTCCAAAATGAGTTAAAGATTTTTACCCACCCTAAAAAACACTTTTTGGACATCCTGTTATATTATATCTGGATAATTAGGGATGATCTGGTACGTATGCTTACCCTCCCCTCATTTCTATTTTCACTTTATTTATTATATTTCTTTGCAAAAACAAATATTGGAATTATCATTTTCCCGGAATTCGATAAAGGCAAAAAGTCGACCAGTTTATCAAAATATATTTTACTTTAAAACGAGCCTTCCTCGCGGCAAGTTGAATTCTTTCTTGTTCATTATAGAAGAATATTCGATGTTTTCCAAGACATCTAGCCTGAAATAGAGTAAGTAAATGCTTCTAACCTTCTATTTAAAATTGTTGACTCTATGTTACGACAAAATATTATATCAATAATTGATTTACAAATTAACGAAATCCAGTGCTTCACTTACCCTTTATAAGTGAAAGTTCAAATTATTGGCGCCAGTTATCTTTGCTTTTTGGCTTAATTCTTATTCCACCAATAAATAAAATAATAAATAGATAGGGTCTATTTAATCATTTCTAGTGTATTATTTGGAGTGTCGAGGGGGGCGACTTGTGCTGATTTATTAAGCTCAAGTTCTCTTCCCTCTCATTCTCTCGCTAAGGACTTTTGATGATTTAGCACAATTTTCGTCTCACTTGCTCTTCGTGCATCTTTTCTGGAATGCAAGCTGACATAAAAGGGGTTGAACGGGGGTATAGTGGCGGAGGCGGAAGGAGGTACGGGGGTTAGTGATGCTGGTGGCGAAAATGGGGCTAAGATTTACGATTTTGCTTGGACAGATAGATAATACGATTTGCCCCTTTACGCCTACCCTCCCCCTCACATTCTACTTATGACCTTCTTCGTTTCGGTGCCCTTTATGCCTCCACCATCCTGTATATATTCGATATATATAATAATGAGCTGAAGGTATTTTTGACGAGACAAATAATAATTTATTATCTTAGGTATAATTTAAATTTTTCTGTGTGGGTGTCGAGTGTATTTTGGTTTTCAACACGTGCTGCAGGGTGGCTTATTAAGTTTTTTTCAACCCTCCTTAGACTCTCCGCTATTCTAATGAATTCCCGAAATAACTCCCGCACTCCTCTTTTCCCTCTTCATTAGGTGCAATAACCATAAAGTTCTGAAACATTAACATTTTTGTTATGTAATACCAAAACATCTAACTTATTTATAACGAATTTTTCGAGGGTGTTTTTTTTTTATCTTGAAATGGTTCTTATTTTTTATTTTTTGTTGACCATAAAACACGGTTTTTATAATTTTTTTTGTCAGAAAATGACGTTTTGAACACATATGTGTGTCATCATCAGTCTTAGGCAATCTTTCATTTTTACATTACTTTTGTATGTTAGTTCCTTTTTTATTTTTAATAACTCTTTTTGAAGTCAAACATGCAAGTGTTTAAAACATCATTTTATGACAATAAGAAAATTACAAAAACTCTGTCTAGTTATGTTATCCAAAAAAAAAAAATAACCATTTAATAAACATCCTCGAAAAATTCATTAAAATTTTTTTTAAAAAATTCTCAAAATCCAATCTTCTTCTCCTCTTCTTCTTCTTCTTCTTAATAGACCTATGGTCTGTTTATTCTAACTCGTCGTGCCAGCGTTTTTTAGGTCAACCTCTGCTTCTCTTGCCTGCTGGTTTATTCGTTAACATTTTCTTAAGAATCCGGTCTTCGCTCATTCTTTCCACGTGTGTGTACCAATTTTCTTTTCTACATTTGATCCAGTCATCGATCTTTTGAATTCCACATTTTTCCCTGATGTCTTCACTTCTTTGTTTATCAAACAGCGATAGATCAAGGATTCTTCTGAGAGTCTTCATCTCGGCCGTTTCCAACATCTGCCTAGTTTTGGCCGTATCTGGTCTTGTTTCGGCTGCGTAGGTCAGTATTGGTCTTATCATAGTCTTATATATTCGTACCTTGGCTTCTGTTCTTAGGAACTTATTCGACCAGATTGCGTTATTAAGACAACCTTATAGTTAAATATAATAGGTATATTATAAAAGCGTAAACCACACGACTTCCACTTTACTTTTTTAAATTACCATTGATAGATTATTCTTTTTTACTTGAATAGGTACCTCAAAGGTTTACTTGAAAAGACATATAGATAAATAAATATATTTTTCAATGACAGTTTTGGATATAATATTAAAATTGTTCTGTCCGGTAGATCACATACAAACCTGGGACACGACTTTAATAATTTAGACATGATTTCAAAAGAACACTAAAGTGGTCTGGCTTATAAAATTTCATGAAATAATAATATATTATATTGACCACACAGAACAATTTCTAAAAAATAGATTAAATGACGCAGATGTGAAGCTCAGAAGGAATAACATGGCACTCGCATAACACTCTAATAACAATGAACACAAATTCAATTTCGAAAGGATGGAAATTATAGATTTCGAAAAAATAAAAAAATACGTGAGATCCTAGAGATGTGCTATATAGTAAAGTTTAATGAAAGTACATCCATTCATATAGGTATGACATAGAGAAAATGAATTAGCTTAATTGGCGAATGATGATATGTCAACAAATTCATATACGGTATTATGTAATATAAAATTAATAATTGGTTTATTAATTTATTGTCAAAGAAAATAAGCTGACGTGTTCTGATGTGGTCATCCAGTTGACTTTTCCATACAACCTGGCCCCTCACTTAGATTTAATATTTAATAAAATTATTTATAATCTTGTAGGGGAGGGGGGTGGTTAGTTTTTGCATTTTTAGAATACTCTGGGCCCACTGGGCCCGTTTGAGTTTGGTACAAGAGCCTATATTTTCATTTTTTGACCCTAAACACCCCCCCCCCCACACACACACACACATTTTGCGCGGTTAGTTTTTGCATTTTTGACTTCTGGGGTCCCACTGATTATGTATACAAAATTTGGTTGTGTTTGGTATCAGGGCCTAGATTTTCATTTTTTGACCCCCCCCCCCCTTCATTTTGGGAGGTTAGTTTTTGCGTTTTTAGACATCGGGGGGTCCACTGATTATAAAAAACTTGGTTGAGTTTGCTCAATTGGCTTACATTTTTAATTAGAAATACATGAAATATATGAAAATTTGATAAATAATATTCGTTATTTAAACAGCAAATTGAAATATATATATTTGAAAAATAATTCGGTTGGGAGAAAGAGCTTAAAAATTTCAATTAATTTATATTATACGGTTTTGAAATATGGACGTTTGGAGAGGCAGAGAGAAGTGGTGAATTAGAAAAGTTTTGGCCTATAGAAGGACGTTAAAGATTAAACGGGTGAATAGATTTACAAAGAAGGAAAATCTTAAAAAATTGGAGAAAATAGAACACTGAAAGATTCTGGAAGAATAGGAGAAGAGCTCAATTGATAAGGCACTGCATAAAACACGAAGGATTGCTAAGGTATATTTTAGAAGGCGAAATGGGAAAGAAAAGGGAAAAAGAAAGGCCTATTGGAGTATTTTCTTCACTTAATGAAACATATGGGATGTAGGACTTTTAGAAAAGTTGATGAGTTTTGGCATCAGCTAGAGATTAGCGGAGGTCGGTGATTGCGTCAAACCAGGTTTAGGCTATAAATATAATCACAAAGAGAAACAAAGAGGTTGTCCTCTGCTTGATGCTTGATAGGTTAGTTTCTAGCATTCCAATGACGAAGGAACACCAAGTTTTCAATATCCATATGATATTGACTCCATGGAAAACATTTATAATTGAAGAAAGACTGATGATGAAGACCAAGTCTTCGAAACTATAGTCTCAAACAAATAAATAATATATATACAGATATATCATCTTGATATATATGTGTATATGTTTATTTGCATCAAGCAGAGGACAACCTCTTTGTTTCTCTTTGTGAATCAACAACTCTGCTACTCTCGGCAAAACAAAAACTTTTCAATTATATAAATATATCCTATGATGATGACATATTCTTACATTCACTTAAAATCTAATGTCAATTATATTTTTATTTTCACACTAGCTGCAAGGCCCGCCTTCGGAGGCCCTCTTGCTAGCCAGGAGGCACGCCCCCTGGACCCCCAACCCACGAATCCCACCCTCACACTACACTCCCCCCGACCCATCCAGCAGCCCTACCCCCGCACCATGAACCCGTGCCCAACCCCCGCCCCCATACCACAGAACCCAAACCTCACCCCCCACTCCAACCCACCACACTCCCCGAAACCCACCCAGCACCCCAACCCCCGCCCCCCACACCACCACTTCAAAACTCTAACCTGCACCCCCACCTCGGACCCCCACCCCGTACCACCCCACTACGCCACTGGACCCTCACCTGAACCCCCGATCGACCAACCTTGCACCCCCCCTACTCCGCCATACTCCCTCACTCTACCGCCATTCCACTCCGCGCATCCCATGCCCTAACCCACCCCCACTCCACCCCCGCACCCAGTTTTTGCATTTCTAGCCTTCTAGTGACCCACAGATTATGTAAACAAAATTTGGTTGAGTTTGGTCCAAGAGCAAGAATTTTCATTTTTTGACCCCCCCCCCCATTTTAGGTGGTTAGTTTTTGCATTTCTAGCTCTCTAGAGTCCCACAGATTATGTATACAAAATTTGGTTGAGTTTGCTCCAAAAGGCAAGAATTTTCATTTTTTGACCCCCCCTTTTTTTAAGTGGTTAGTTTTTGCATTTCTAGCTCTCTAGAGACCCACAGATTATGTATACTAAATTTGGTTGAGTTTGGTCCAAGAGCAAGAATTTTCATTTTTTGACCCCCCCCCCATTTTGGGTGGTTAGTTTTTGCATTTCTAGCTCTCTAGAGGCCCACAGATTATGTATACAAAATTTGGTTGAGTTTGGTCAAAGAGCAAGAATTTTCATTTTTTGACCCCCCCCTCATTTTGGGGACGCCCCCCATTTTGGGTGGTTAGTTTTTGCATTTCTAGCTCTCTAGAGGCCCACAGATTATGTATATAAAATTTGGTTGAGTTTGGTCCAAGAGCAAGAATTTTCATTTTTTGACCCCCCCCCATTTTGGGTGGTTAGTTTTTGCATTTCTAGCTCTCTAGAGGCCTACAGATTATGTATACAAAATTTGGTTGAGTTTGCTCCAAGGGCAAGAATTTATTTATTTTTCTCCTTCCCCCTTTTTGGGTGGTTTTTGGGGGGAATTTTTTTAATCAAAAGTTGTCAGAAATCACATCCCCTACAACTTTGCTCATTATAAAATTTCCTGTAGAGCTAGTAGTTTAAGAGTTATTTGATAATTTTCATTCGTGCAGCCCCCCCAAACCCCCTTTTGGGGTCAAAATATCAAAACGTTATATAGCTAAAAACGTAAGTTAGAAGACCTCTGATACAAATATGAAATTTCATAATAATCCCTTCAGCCGTTTTGACGTGAATCGTGAGCAACTTTTCGCGGAAACCACTGAAACAGACAGACAGACAGACAGACAGACAGACATACAGACAGGAATTTTGTTGAGGGTGTTTTCGTTCATAACTTTGCTTGAAACGTGTGCAACCAAAATTTGGCGTGATTTGGACCAATGTACAGACAAAACCTTAATTTTATATATATAGATGATTTGGACCAATGTACAGACAAAAGATTAATTTTATATATATATAGATTTCTATAGAATATAGTAATGTGAAGTATTGCGATAGCCAGTCTGGGTCTTGATTATTTGAGAACTTGTATCTCAGAGATGAAAAAAGTTAATTTAATTAAATTAATAAAATCGGATTTGGACATAAAACAGGAAATTGTAGTCCCCAGAGGCCAAAAGGGTACAAAAATCCATTGGTCAGTGCGTATGTATGTACGTATGTACCCCCCTGCGTTTCGCAACCATAAGTCTCAGAGCTACGAAATTCGAAACTTAAGCTCAATATAGGCTAGAAGAAATACAGCAAGCTTTTGGCTAAAATCGGAAAACCGGAAGTGGACATTTACATGAAAGATTTTTTTTTTTTGATTTTCTCAAAAACGGCTATAACGATTTTTTTAAAAATTAGTGTATTAATCAAATGTCATGAGGTATTGGTTTTGTCAAATTTTTAATCCGATTAAAAAAGAGGAAAGTGTTGCAAATTAGGAGTGTCGTACAATAAATATTTTAATCGTTTATCTTGTCTTCGGAAAGTCGCAGAGCCTTGAAATTTTAAACTTATCTTATCTAGAGGCTACAAGAAGTATTACAAGATTTTGGCTAAAATTGAAAAACCGGAAGTTGATGTTTACGTACGTAAGAATGTACCCCCCTGCGTTTCGCAACCATAAGTCTCAGAGATACGAAATTCGAAACTTAATCTTGATATAGGCTAGAAGGAGTACATCAAGCTTTTGGTTAAAATCAGAAGACCGGAAATGGAAATTTACATAAACATTTGTTTGTTTTTTTGATTTTCTCAAAAACGGCTCTAACGATTTTTTTAAAAATTAGTGTATTTATCAAATGTCATGAGTTATTAGTTGTGTCAAATTTTTAATCCGATTCAAATAAATGAAGCGGGTGTAAAGTAGGAGTGTCGCGGCGCAATTATTAACTCATGACACTTGATAAATACACTAATTATTAAAAACATTGTTAGAGACGTTTTTGAGAAAATCAAAAAAAATTCGAATTAAAGGAAGGGGGTGTAAATTAGTAGTGTCGCGATGACTTCAAAAAAAAATTAAAATGTGAAAGTCGTGTGGTGAACACACCAGTTGATTATTATTGTTTTTTCTTTATTTAATAATACAACTTAGATTATTTATTTTTAATTTTTTCTATCCATTCTCAGCTTGAACCATTAACCTTTATAATATTTATTTTTATTTCATTATCTATTTTCTATTTTTTCACTAATCAGCTGATTCACCCAGTACTCGTTTAATCATTTTAATTAAGAATAGCCTCATTAGATACCCTCACATGAGCCCATTCTGATTTATTATTAATTTTTATAGGAAAAATATAAATCTAAGACGGACTGGTAGGGATTTTAATTGTTAAGTGACGGAAAGGCAGCAAATATAGTAAAAATATAATAAAAATATAATAAAATATAGTAAATTTATTGGTTATTCATTTTTTTCATCACTCAAAAACCAATGTTTCGGAGGATTTTCCCTCCTTCTTCAGGGTGTAAAGGGATCATTGATGGAATAATGCAAGATATTTCTCCCTTCTCTCCTCTAGCAGTGCTCGAAATTTGGCTTTTCTCAAAAAAGTCATCAATAGAATTTTTAAGAATGTATTTTTTTCTTTAATTCTATATACTATAATGTTTTTGTTTTCTGAGATTTTGTCGAGTACTTATTTAATATTAGCAAATTGTGTTTAATAAAATTATAAGATTATTTGATAAAAAAAAAATAATATTTTGTTAACTCAATAATATTTTGTTTCTGACTTTGCCTGTACTACAGATACTATCATGGTGTCTGTTCAGTCGAGCTGAAGCCAATTATACCCCCTAAAGCCCTCTTTACGAGAAATACGCTCAGTACCCCTTCGGTGTCAAATTGGATAAAAATCGAACAAGCGCTTTCGCCAACTCTTTTATCCCTATGATCTCCAGAGACTGGAACTCGCTCCCTGCCACCGTCTTCCCCGCGACTTATAACTTTCAGCTGTTTAAGATCCGTCTCTACAGATATCTTTGACCCCTGCCCAGCCCATAAAATTCCCTCCTTCTTCTTTTCACAATGGAGGGGCCAACCCAGGCCTTTAGGGGGTGCACCTTTTTGGTGTAACTCCTTCTCTCGTCATTTTCATTAAAAAAAAAACTAACTTTTTCAACACAAAAATTCCAACCTGACGGTTTACCGTTGAGCTGGCTGGTCCTTTATGGTTCATTCATAAAATATAAAAAATTTCATAATTTTAATTAATATTTTCATTTGACTTTGGGTGGTCTAATAGAAAAAATCCCGAATAGTCAAAGTTTCAACTGTAAAATTTACTCACTAATTTATAAATTAAATCGCAAAACCTAATCAGAGACACGAAATAATGAATTACGTAGGTTAATTAGTTTAATTAGGAAGTCAATATGTAAACATCAAAGGAACTACTTAGTGATTCATTCGAATGGGAAAATATTTTCCTTTGATTATACCCATATCAAGCCTCTCACTATACCTATATAAATCCTATATGGATGGATGGTGAGTATAAATTCAGTCGGAATCAAAGTTACTTGGCTGAAATTCATCGTATCCTGTGTTAATCAATAATATATATGATTAAGTTGGATAACTCTAGTTAATAATTAATCTACAAGTTGTTAGAGTATATGTGAGTGTTAGTATTTGGAATTCTCTAAATTAGTAACAGATTCAAGTTATCTATTAATAGTTTTTGCCTTTGATATTAGCTAAAGCTAAACAGGAGAGATCAAACGTTATTATTTGATATTCAAATTTACTGGGTTGCTATTTGAGGAGAATTGAATTAGAAAAAAATATCCTATTATCTTTATGAAAACCTAGACATAAAGTAAATATTATACTTAATTTAATTGCAACGAAATTTTCTCTGAAGAGAGACGGACTAGTAGAACGTTTAATTGAAAGTAACGGACGGCAGCCCAGAGGTAGTGAGGAAGGAAAAAATTAACGCTATATCCAAATAAGACGTAATTTATTGGAATCCTTCCTCCTTTCCTTTCAAACCGACATTTCCCTTTGAAACCTTGAAGAAGAATCCTCCGAAATAGAAGAAGGATTCCAATAAATTACGTCTTATTTGGATATGTGTTAATTTTTTCTTTCCTCACTACCCCTGGGCTGCCTTCCATTACTTTCAATTATAGTTAATTATTTATTCATCGCGATTTCTCTGGATCTACTGAGGTTTATAAATATGGTTTAAATTAGTTGAGTAAATAACGCCCTCGAAGCCCTGTGATGCTAGGACGCAGTCCAAACAAGCCAAAAATATATTTAAAAATATAGGGGCTTGGCGAGGTGCGCACCCAAGATGTGGAGAGTGGACCCCTTGGAAAATTTTCTATCTGACAAATATATTTTAACAAAATTAGATTCATCTCTATACAAAATACCCATTTAAATAAAAGTATAATTTTCATGAAAATGAAAATTTATTTTCCTATCAAAGTAGAAACATTAACTATTAGGGAGACCCTTTGTAAAATTTTTCCATTCAACGAAGAGTCAAAAAAGGGTTTTTACATCGCTTTATAAAATACTTATTTAAATAAATGCCTAACATTTCAAAATATAGAGGTTTGGATGGTCACTTTAGTAACGCCGCTGATTGAAGTGAATCAAAAAGAAGAATGATTAGTCAAATAAAAATTTTCTCTAACTCAATTTGAGTATTATAGTAAGTTGGAGATAAAATAAAATATAAATGAGCTCAAGTAATAAAACATAATATAATATAATATCTGTTTTGATATAAGGGTCTCGAGAATAACAACTCGATTTTTTCTGATTTTCTGCATTTGTCAACCTGAAGGTCTAAAGTGAGAATGCTCAAAATATAATCAGTTCTTTTTTTTAGAAATATAAACACAAGAAATGACTTTCTACTGCATTGATGTGAGTCTTACCTTAGAGCATTGTGGTATACAAACTTTATTATATCTCCGATCTTCTTTCTTTGCTAAAAAAATTGCACCTCACTCAATTTTCTTCACAACTAAACTACGTAAATAGTTTCATTAAATATAAGATCTTAATTTATTGAGTAATATAAGAGAATTAGAATAAATAAAATATTTTTTAGTCATATCAAATCTAATTTATATAAAAAAATACAAAAAATCTAACCAAATAAAGAAATTAACTACAGAGATTTATTTAAAAAAATATTTATTTGGATCACACATTTTTTTCAATGTAGTATACAATGAAAATGCTACTCGTTAATTAGTCTCAATATTTAGCGCCCCTCCTTCAAGGGCTCCAAACTTGGAAACCATTGCCTTAAGGAAACTGACTAACGCCGCCTGGAAATATGCAACTATTTCGGCGGTGCTGCTTTAAGGTTGCGTAACTGTTAGGAGCTTTTAGAGAATCGCCCTCAAAGTTTGCATGCTTGCTTGCTAGATGAGAAGTGTTAAATTTAAACCTTGATAAAGCAGATGACTCGTGACACGAAAAATGAAATAAAGAAAAAATAAATATGAAGAAACTTTCTTCAAATAGAAAATAAATATCTGGTAACCTTTTGGTGTTACGGCCTATAGCTCATTGGTAATAAGAGGTGTCTGTGTTCAATTCCCCGCTGGCTCGGACGTCCAAATATTATTATTATTATATTTTTTTAATTATCTTTTTAACTGTAATTTTTTATCTAGAATTAAAGAACGAAAAGTCCTAGAAAGCAAGCAGCTAAAAATGTTTGTATATCTACAAAGAAAAACTGATAACGTTTTGGACATGCAGAAATATCTGATTTAAAATTGCAAAAAATCAGAAAAAAAATAAAATAATAATAGATAATTAGCTGAAATTTGGCAGACAAGTTTGAATTAATAAATTACACATCCGAGCTAAGTTTCAACTTTCTATCTCAAACCATTCTTGGACAAAAAAAAGTAACATTTTCAAACACCATGAGCTAAAAAAATAATTAATTCACTTTTAGTGCCGCAAGATAGGCAGGCTAATTTGCCTAACTTCAGAGAGTACCCAATGATTATGTTTTTTAAAACCACAAGGGACTTTTCCTTCCCTTAATTTGACCGCTAGAGAAGTAGGATTGGCCCTGGAGATTCAAATGAGTGCGTAAAGACCTGGGGAAAATTTATCCATAATATTATTGTAATCTTTTTCTCTCAGTCTTTTTCTTTATTTTTCTATTTTCTTTTTTTCATTCACATTTATTTGAAATTGATGGATTGATTTGACACCGACTTTGAACTAGATTGATAGATAGATAGGACAGAGAGAGAGACTTAAACCAGCATGGAACCTCCGGTGACCTCTCTTTAACCAATGGATATATAACTACCACACATACACACAGACATTTGATTAATGCCTGCCAGATGCTATCAAATACAAATGTGTGTGTGTGTGTGTGTTAGGGTGAGTGAAGTGGAAAGTGAAGAGGAGGTGGGTGGGTGGGTGGCATTAATTTGTCTTCTGGCTTTAGTTTCCACTAGACAACGCCAAAATGCGTAAAGGTAGGGGACGAGGGTTAGGTTTAGATGAACGTCGTCTATTATATTCGGGCCTCCTCTCTTCTTACCTTTTCAAGTGGATCACTCCGATAAGGATAGAGATGACATCCACGATCAACTAATCTCCTCCCTCTCCTTCCTTTATACTCAGATCTATTGCTGGTACTTTGTATTGTATTATATAATAAACACGCTTTGACTATTTTACTTTACCATTTGTAGTGTATGAACTGAGAAGTATATAATTATTGTAATCATCAGGAAATTTTCCCCATTTCTAATATAACGACTTAAGGAGGTTCGGAACAGCTTATCTATCCGGTTGATCCAAGAAAAAAATCTTTTGTATTTCTGCAGAGTGACAACTTCTGCCTACTAAATTTTTTAATAAAAAAAATTGATAATGAGATTAATTTCGAATAAAAACCTTTGTTTTAATAATATTAATAAAAAGAGATAAAATTTTTCTCATTATTTGATAGAGTTTTTCTTTAGGAGACTGACTGGTATAAATATGCAATTGGATGTTGATGAAAGCAGTCCACGGTGGTTGTAAAAAATAAGACTATAGAGGTTTTATTATTTTACATTTATTTGTTAAACCGACGTTTCGGAGATTTATTCTCTCCTTCTTCAGGGTAACAAAAAGTCAATGAAAGTAGTTCAAATCATAATTACTTTCTGTCTCCTTTGACAATGCCAAAAAAAACATTATAAAAAATTTTCATCTCGAATAGAAATAAAGTAAAAAGCAATTGATGATCAATATGTTAATCAATTTTTCTCATTATATTTATTTACACAAAAACGATTTTAAGAAATAGAGTTGGAATTCTACATTAGTGCTTTTTGTATATTCTGTTGGATGCAAATAACTTTTTATTTTTTACATTTATGAATAACTAATTAACTGAGACTGTTGAATCTATTGAAAAATGTATCATTCGATTCATAAAAGTTGAATTATTGATCTGTATAAATTTATTGAAAATGGTATAATTTGTATAGAAGTTATAGCCCTTTTAAAAGCTTGGTCCATTTACTTCCATGCTAAAGGACAATTTTCAATAATTTATTTCTTGGTAATGGGACAGACGATCAACATCAAATTTCGGGAATAAATATTTAATACATCAATGATTCGATGGTAAAAATTTGAGAGTTTTCTTATAAAAATGATAAACAGTCACGAACTCTCTTAAGAAAAAATGTGTGAAAAATAATTATAAAAAGAACAATCGATGGTGGTCTCAAATTCAAATTTTAGTCTTCAATAAAATTATTATTTGATTTTTACTTTACCACGCATCGTATGGATAAGAATTTTATCGTGCATGTGTTTTTTGTTTTTGTTTCGTTTTTTCAAAATATCTAAAAAATGGCTCAAAGTATAATACATATTTAAAAAAAAAAATGAGCGAAACCATGGCGTTTTGGTCTACAAGTAATCCTACAGAGGGAACATCAAAAAATTATATTTTACGAGATGTTAATTAGTTTGATTGAAGTAGTTTTTGGAGACGGGCTGAAAATAAGTGAATTGAGTAGATTTTGATGAGACAGTCTTCAAGATTCAAAAAGAGAGATAATTATAACTATCTTTTTATTCAAAACCGACGTTTCGGAGGTTTATTCCGTCTTTCAGGGTATTGCAAGGCCAGTGAAGGAAATTCTACCCAAAATTCTGTATAATATTGTTACTGCCTCTGAGAGAGGAGACAGAGGGGAATGTCACATTGAATTTCCTTCACTGACGTTTCAATACCCTGAAGAAGGAGGGAATAAACCTCCGAAACGCCGGCTCGGTTTTGAATAAAAAAGATAGTTATAATCATTTTATTTTTATCGAACTTAGTTTTATTTTTTTTTGTAATTAATTTTTAAATAGCGCACCCTCGGCTAAAGAGGAAGACGCGGGTTCAAATCCTGCCGGATGGTAACTTTCATTTTTCCTTTTCAAAAGAAAAAATAATAATGAAATGATTTATTGAACTGCAAAAATTCGCAGACTGAATCTTGAAAATTATTCAAATTTATGCGGTTCAATTAATTAAAAAAAGATAATTATGATTATTTCTCTTTTTGAACCTTAGACTGCTTCATCAAAATCCACCCAAGTTAATTAGTTTATCGAAATGTTTGTTAATACGTTAGTTAGTACATTAGTAGTACAAAACTAATGTGAATATCAAAACGAAATTTCATTAAAATATGTGATATGGGACTTTTTTAGAAATAATTAGCATGGGATAGACTCGAAGGCGTCAAACCAATCTTAGGACTCTATGCTCAACGATGATGATGATTATGACTTTACAAAGATTTTTTTAGGCTTTAAAGAAGTAATTTTTTTTAATTATTTTCATCAAAATATTTTCACCCGTTTTGGAAATATTTTAAAAACAAAAAAAAATAGCAAAAGCACCAATTTTTTTCGTCACAATTATAATAATTCACCGTACTACATAGTGCATATGGTAAAGAGAAAAATAGCTGCAAGCTTATTTTAGTTTTCCTTGTACAGATGATATCATTTTTCACGTTATAAATGTTTATAGAAATACGATATCGAGATAGCTTTTTCTGATTTTTGCATTTGATATAAAGTTTTATTTTATTGGTGCCTTTAAAACGATCTGTCTGTTAATTGAATAATCAATACGTAAAAACCTCATTCATCTTTATTATTTAAAAATTAATTGTTTTTTTTTTTAATTTTTCCTGTAAATCTTATAAATCATTTACAAGATACACTCAGCCAGTGAAACAATCCAGGCTGTGCTATACTATTGAATTACATTTTTTACTTATTCGTGCTTAGAAAATATAACCTAAGACGTTGAGAAAAATAATTTCATAATTCAATTTTTGGTCTGTTTGTGTGTCTATGCTGGATTTTGTAAAATTAAAAACGAAAGCTCATACAAAGTTCGTTTTCGTTTTCAAAATACACACAAAAAGGCAGAAAATATTATTTTTTGAATTATTCTATTGAGATTTTAAGATGATATTATAGTATTAGCCATAAATGAACAATTTATATTTAAGTTTATTAATAAATACTTGGGAACTCTAGTGTGACGAGTTTTGAAAAAGTTTTCACTTTTTTTATTATTTAATGTGATGGTGAGCGATTCTTTCATTAGAATCTGATCCATGAAAATTAACTACAAAGAGCGCGGATAGAATCTCTTTCTTTAGAGCTAAGGTGTGGTATGGATGCCAAAAATACAACCTCAAACCCGTTTCAAACTAGTAGAGATTAATTTCTTAATTTTTATTATTCTTTGAATACACTTTTGCACTAGTTCCAAAACAATACTCGTTATAGAGAAAGAGAATATTCAATTGGACTTCATTAAAATTCGAACAAAGATGTACAAAAAATTACTTGTTGTGGCTCTAACTAGCAAGCGTACCGAGTCTTGAAAAAAATTATACTTTTCCTTTTATTTCCTTGTATTTTTAATCGCGTAAAGAAATCCATCAAATTGCTTGCCATCTTCAAACGTCGTAAACTGAAGTACTTTGGACATATGTTACGAGGACTGAATATAGAATCTTGTATACGATCATGCAAGGCAAGATAGAGGGCAACAGAAGAATTGGTCGAATAAATCGTAGAGATTTTGCATCTTTACAGCTTGGTCAAGATACAAAATCTATACAATTTTTATCAATTAATCAATTGATCAAATTTTTTTATCAATTTTTAATCAAGAAGAACTTTTTAGAGTTGCCTTCCAAAGAGAATGATCGTATTTCGAGCTCATCAAGATGGCCATTTCAATTTAAGTTTGACTACAAACACGACATCAGAAAAAGAAGAAGAAGAATTTTTTTTTAATATAATCGAATACAGATACAGAAGGGGCTCACTAGAAAGATGCGGCCCCTATAAATCTCGAAAAATCCCTGTATTACCGAAGAGAAGGAGTAATAGATCAAGAGAAAGGGTGGAGGCGCAAGTATTTATGCACCCGGATTTTGAAGGTTTGAGGGTTATGAATATCGGGAAAGACGGAGGACGGAAGAGAATTCCAGTTCCTCGAAGTTATGGAAACAAATGTTTTGGAGAATGAAGTGGTCCGGCACTTTTCCAATTTAATTGCGTGTTGAGAATCGGCAAAACGCGTGCTACGCATAATGCACTTGCCGTGATAGTACCATACTTATAAAATAAGGAAAGCGCGGGAACACTTAGGATTAATTAATTCTAAAACCGAAATAATCATTAATTATAGTCAGTTCATATCTTTATTTTTTTGAATTTTCTCAATTTTATATTTATTAATCTTATTACGAAATCTACTATCCCTAATTCGAAACTGAAAAGATTTAGATTTTCCAAGTCTATATGTAAATGATTAATTAATCCAATTACTGGGAACGAATTAAAGAAATGGGAAATTCTTGAATAGTGCAAAAGCAAGGAGTGAACCGCGACCTAATATGCTGTACACCTACTTCCATTTGTACTTCCGAATATTTCCAAGTACTTCCAAATATTTCCAAGTAATTTCAAATTTTTCCAAGTACTTCCAATATTCCCAAGTACTTCCAAATATTTCAAGTACTTCCAAATATTTCCAAGCACTTCCAAATTTTTCCAAGTACTTTCAAATATTTCCAAGTACTTCCAAATATTTTCAAGTATTTCCAAATATTTCCAAGTACTTCCAAAATACTTCCAAAGAGGTGTACACCTACTTCCACACGCGGATCACCCCTCGGCGCAAAGTGACAGTACTAATGAGATGAAATTCGCCTCATAAGTTTCCTTTAATAAGATACCTCTGTGCCAAGTTAACTTTCTATCTATAGCTCAAACCATTTCACTGATTTCCAAAATACTAAATTTTTAAAGTCTTAAACAATTTTTCACTTTTTTCTCCAATCTTATTAAATTAAGTTTATTTCGTCATTCTCCTACTTATATTTGCATTTTTTAATTTTTTCGTTTTGTTGTTTTGTTTTCCTCTATTTTGAAATAATTATCCCTGGATTTTATCTCATTTATGGAAAATGTCTGGGCAACACTCCCACACACACTCACGCTAAAAGTTGAGGGTATTTTCTAATTAAGAAAGGGCCAAAATTAGAAACTCAAGTAAAATATTATTAAAGGCCTCTGAGATTGTTTTAATTAAAAGATAAAAAAAATGTAGGTAAAAATAACAGGAAAATTTAATGAATCTCTACTATTTGATAGTTTTAAAAAATACATAGTAGCTGTAAAACTGTTTTTTTTTTTTAAGTTCATATTAAAGAATTATTATTTTTAATTTAAAATAATAATTGGAATAATAAACCTGCGCTAAAAAGAGAATATTTATATACATAAGAAGAAAAGACAGGAAGAGAGATATTTTTTTAATTTATTCTTAACATCAGATCTCTTTGATTATTTTCGACTTATAGAAAAGGGATTTTTGTTTATCAGAGAAGTCACCAACTGTTTCTCGAGGAAGCCTTAATATTTCAACTCCCATCACAAGATCAACAAAAATAAAATAATTAAAATATAAAAAAATATTAGTAATGAAGCTGTTGAAGCTTTTATTTTTGTGATTAATTTGATTAAAGTTTGAATTTTTATTTAAATCACACATGATTAATTTATAATTATTTGTTTCAATAAATAATCATAAATTAATCATGTGTGATTTAAATAAAAATTCAAACTTTAAAAATATATATATATATATATAATAATAATATAGGACAGAAGATGCGCAATAGAGAAGGGTTGATAGTCCTTCACTTAAAGGTGAAAATTCACTCCTTGAATGGATTTTTTTTTTTGGCGCCTCTTGGCATCATAAATTATAAACATCGATCGGCTTATGATAAATGCAAAAGGAAAAGAATTAGATGAGAGATGAGATTAATTATATACAAAGAGTAAGGAGACCGGCATTAATAATAAATAACGCCCGGCTCGCTATTTAACAGATTCCAAAAGACAAGTTAAGCCCAGTCAGCAATTTTACTTTTAGAGTAGCTTTGGATTTTCCGGAATTTCAAAATTATTCTATATAAAATCTGTGGCATTTTTTCTAGATGAAATGTTATCGAAATTTTAGAATGAATGGTTCAAAAAAAAGTTTCAAAAAATAAAATAAAATAATTAATTAAAGTCAACGTATTTCTGAATTTTAGTCTCTCTTGAGTTATAAATGAAGCTCAAATTATATAAACGTTAACTTAAAGTAATAAGTAAAATCAAATAAATTTTTAAGGTGTATGACATCACAAAAAATTATTACATGGCTTCGTAAACGGAGTCCATTACCAACTAGGATGAGGACGCGAAAGGTTTTTTAGATGGGTCTCTGAAAAATAATTAAAAACCTTGTTTGCTTATTACCCAACCAAATTAAAAGAAAAATATCTTTTTATAAGCTCTTTGTTATTATACCAATAAAAAAATCTATTTTAAAATAGATATTTATAACTGTTATTATTATATTATATTATAGCTCTTTATTGGTTCCAAGTTATACATTTCTTAGAATACAAGTTTCTATTATTAATTTTATAATTTGGAATTTATAATTTTATCTACAGTAGTTTACAACAGTTTTCATAATAAATATTTAGATCTGCATATACATACATATACATATATTATATATATATATATATATATATATATATATATATATATATATATATATATATTCACACAGACACATATATATACATAGTATATATTTTATTTTAATTTTTTTTTCTCAACTTTTACAATTTGAATTTTAACATTTATAATAAGTTCTAACTAGTTAGTTAGTTAACTGTGGAACCAGACCCTTAGGCGAAGGCCTGTTATTAAACTATATTCAAACCAATCATGTAAAAAGCGTCCTGCGTTCGAAACCCGTCTGATCATTTGTCTATAATAAAAATCTTTTCATTATTCTCTAATTTAATATTGCTATTATGTTAGTAATTTGTTAGCTTACTAACATAATAACAATATTAAATTAGAGAATAATGAAAATATTTTTTATTATAGACAAATGATCAGCCGGGTTTCGAACGCACGAGGCTTTTTACATGATTGGTTTCATTATAGTTTAATAACAGGCCTTCGCCCTAAGGGGTCTGGTTCCACGATTAAACTAACTAACTAGTTAGTACTTATTATAAATGTTAAAACACCACATCTACGAAAATGCCACAACAACCGTAAATCTGCATTCAACAACAAATAAGATAAACATCAAAAGAGGAGTTAGGCAGGGTGGCACTATGTCACCAAAGATGTTCACCACTGTACTTGAGCATGGGTTCAAAATGTTGGCATGGCAAGAGAAAGGAGTAACTATCGATGGAGAGAGGCTTAGTCACTTACGCTTCGCGGATGATATTGTCATCATATCAGATAATTTAGGGGATACAAAAAATATGGTTCAAGAGCTCGAGAATGTGTCTCGAAAAATAGGATTGATGATAAACTATCAAAAAACAAAGATGATGACAAATATGGTCTTCAGCGAGGAAATCCAGATTGAGGATCAGGTTATAGAAGTGGTGGAAAAATATGTTTACCTAGGCCATGAGATAAGAATAGGTCGAGATAACCAAACCTACGAAATGTTAAGAAGAATCACTCTGGGATGGGCAGCCTATGGGAAATTGAAAGACATTTTTAAGGCAGATATCCCAACAACGTTGAAGCGGAAAGCCGTCAACCAGTCTTGCCAATTTTGACTTATGGAGCAGAGACTTTGACTCTCACAAAAATATCATCAGAAAAACTGAGAGTAACACAAAGGCGAATGGAAAGATCAATGCTTGGTTTGACCTTAAAAGACCGCGTAAGAAATGATGATATCCGTAGAAGAACTGGAGTAGACGACATCAATGAACGCATTGCAAAACAAAAGTGGAGATGGGCTGGACATATCGCTAGGATAGAGGATGGCAGATGGACAAAGAAACTCCTTGAATGGAGGCCAAGAGAGGATAAGCGAAGCCGAGGTAGACCTCCCACACGATGGACAGATGATATAAGAAGAATATCGACAAACTGGATAAAAGCTGCAAAAGATCGAGAAAACTGGAGACATTTGGAGGAGGCCTATGTTCAGCAGTGGACAAGAAAAAGGGCTAATTGATACTACCAAAAATTACGCGCCCGAGTTGCCCACATTTGGGGCAATCGCACGGGTCCAACCCGTCCTTAGTGCAATGGACAGGCCTCGCCATGAGGCAACCACCTTTATGATCATGGTTTGCCCTGCGCCAGGTAAGTATGATGATTATGATGATTATGTTAGTAAAAACTAGGGGGACCGCGAAAATATCCTTTTTTTAGGGTCCGCGAGAAGTCCTGATAACTTTTAAGAAAAATATTTTTATTATTTTGTTTTTGAGTATTAATATTAGTGATGAGCAAAGCAAGAACAAGACCAAGACCGATTCTACTCATCACTACCATTTAGCCAGATACAATGTGTTACGTTTTAAATATGTGTTTAAGTGTGTGTGTGTTTGGGGTGGAGGGGGATGAATTTCATTTTAAATTGATGTTGGGTTCAGATAATAGCCGGACAAAATTTTGAAGTGATCGGGTCTGTAACTTGGGTCTATGTTCCATGAGCAGTGACGCTACTCTTTCGGCCAGCCTGACTTCCTACTAAAGTTAAGAGTGGAAATGGAAGAAATGGATTCTTTTTTAGTTTTCGTATATATTTTTAAATTAAGTGCATATTATTCCATATTTTGTATAAAAGTAAATTTAATTAATAATATTATCTTTTTTTCTGGTCTTTCACATTGAAAGTGACTAGTATAATGCTAATATTTTATATTATACGAGCCCCGTCCCATCTCAATTGGCTCACCAATATTTTTTTCTTTTTAAATAAAATTATTCTAATTTTAATTTAATTTAAATATTTATTTTTATTATCATTTGGAACAACATTTTAAACAATTTAAAACATTTTATTGTAACATTTAACTTAAAATTATTTTTTAATTGTTAAAAACATATTTTTATCTAAAAAATAGTTATTTGCTTTTCACGAATTTTTTTTTTAAGAATCTTTGAATATGTGAAATAATCAAGTAGGCTTTGCCTTTTTCCAACAAAATAAAGTTTTTTTGTTTTTTTTGACTTTTCGACCATCTGTCTAGCCACTCGATCTGTTCTACGATAGCTATTTAATTTTTCTAAATTTTGTCTCTACCCAGGGGTCAGATTTCAGCCGAATGCCTCGAGTCGGATTCGAACTCGGGTTCACTTGGTTAGCAGGATGATCACGCTACCGACTAGCCTATTTGACCCCAACAAAATAAAGTTTGTTTTATTTATTATTAGCAAAAATGACTCGTGGAAAGGTTGTTAATGAAAAAATTCGCTCAATTATTATGAATTTATTTAAAAAGAGAAAATCAAACGCGGAAATTGGCGATCTAGTTAATTTATCAAAGTTTACTGTCAGAAATATTATTTGAGTTTATAAAACAACGGGTACAATAGCTACAAAACCTCGGTATGCGTCGAAATCCAAAATATCAGATGCTGATAGACGGGCATTGAAGAAGATTATTAGAAAAAACAGGCGTTCGAACTATGGTAAATTATCTGATCTTTGGAGCGATGCTGTGGGGCGAAGTGTTTCAAGATCCACGTGCCAAATGGAAGCCCTTAAGTTAGGTTTTAAAACTTACAAGTGTAATTTTATTGCAATTTATTCCGAATTTTTTTTTGTAATTTTACTAATTTTTTTAGGCGAAAGAAAAGCCACTCTTGACATTAAAACAAAAGAAAAACCAGCTTAAATGGGCTAAAAGTCACATTAATTGGACGAGTGATGAATGGAATAGTGTCCATTGGAGTGATGAGTCTCGTTTTGAAATTTGTGTTGGGGACAATCGAAGCAGAGTTATTCGTCAGAAAAATGAAGCTTTCGATTCAGATTGTTTAAAAAAAGAAAGTAAAATTTCCTGCTTCAATGTCTGCTAGAGGTGTTGGAAAACTTCACTTCATTGATGGAATTGTAAACACCAATAAATATTTAGAGATTTTAAAAAAATCGTTACTTCCAACAATGGCAGAATAATAATAATTTTGTGTTCCAACAAGACGCGGCGGCTTGCCATACATCAAGAAAATCTTTAAAATGGCTTTCTGATCACAATGTTCCACTTTTGGAGTGGGTGGCAAACAGTCCCGACTTTTCACCAATAGAAACTCTTTGGCACACAATGCAAAAGCTATTACGAATACAACCAGCTAGAAACGTAGTCGAATTAAAACACAAACTTCAAAATATTTGGGATACTTTCACTCAAGATGAGTGTCAAAACTTAATAAGTACGTTGCCCAAAAGAATTCAAGCCGTAATTAAAAATAAAGCCGACGTCACACAGTGGTAAAGGTTTTGGATTTTGTATGTTTTCCTTGTTTTTAACAATTAAAAAATAATTTTAAGTTAAATGTTACAATAAAATGTTTTAAATTGTTTAAAATGATGTTCCAAATGATAATAAAAATAAATATTTAAATTAAATTTACCGTGAATTAGAATAATTTTATTTAAAAAAAAAATATTGGTGGGCCAATTGAGATAGGACGGGTCTCGTAGAACTGAAAAATATGGAATTTCGTACGATAATTAATGTTATAATTTGATTTAAAATGCTTCAAAAATTTTATATGGAGAATTAAATCAATTCAATTAAATCTCAAAAATATCCTCTTTAACTTACTTAATATACTAGTAAGTATATTAAAATTATGAAGGGTTTTTGAATTGCAAATAAAATTTTAATTTTCAACAAAATTTACCCACCTGAGAGGCCCACTTGGATCTTCAATGAAAAATCCTGGCCACGCCCAGGTTCCTACTACTGTTGTTATTTCAACGCTTGATGAAAAATGACTGTTGTCTATATACGTAGATAAATAGGATCGCAGGCGAGAAAGAAAGTATATTAAAATATAAAATATGACCTCATATGTGACCTTGGCATTGATCGATGATTTGAAATTTAGAAAAATGAATTAAATAATATTACTATTAAATATATAATTGATTGGATATTCCCTTCCCGCGAACATTCTCCAATTGGATCATAATATATTTGAATAAATAAAAGAATATATATTGCTAGCGAGCTGATTTTCGAAATGATTTATGAATTATAGAAACAATATCCTTTTAGAGAAGAATATGAAATATAGAAAAGGGAAACCTTTAGAGGATTGGACTGACTCGCAATATCAGAATCAAATGAAACGAACAATCTGAGTACGAGTCACTTAATAATCCACTACCTTCAAAAGAAAGTAATAAATATTATATATAGAGAAAGAGATGACAGCCCAAATATACAATAAAGAAGATTTTTATATTTATATATTTGTTTTCATTTCAATCATGAGTGGGAGGATAGGAGGGCTATAAGGGGAGATGTGGGGTCCCTTAAAAAATATATAAGTATATATATTATTTTATTTTGCAAAAATACAAACGTTGCATATAGTCAAAACTGTAGGATAAAAATTATTAAAGAATGTGTTCTAATTTTCTTGTTGAGGATTTGGTGACCAGACGCATAATCTTTCAGGTTAGACAACTCATATAATGGAACTAATAAATTATGTAGTGTTTTCTAAGATATTTGGTCTTTTAATTCTGAACATGTATATGCCCAGACGCAATTTTACGGGCACTCAACTTCTTACACTGACAAGACCCGAATTCGCTTCTCTCTCGAATATGACTATACCAGGTAAAGTCAATAATCCCCTGAAGCCTCATTTGCACAAAACATGCAATTCATCACTAATATATTGTCAAATTAGCAAATTAGCTATAGAGCAAACAAATATATTTCCAACTCATTTATAATTATGAATTCTAGAGTCTGGAACTCACATCCAGATTACAACCCATTACAACTACCTACAAATACTTTAAATGTTTGAGTCTCGGACCCACAGGTATCTTTCTTCAAGAAAGTCATTTGTCATATAAGTTGCACCTTCTTGGTGTCCATCAAAAAATGTTTGTATGCCAATCTAGATTCCGGTCTTTGGCGATTAGGTACTATGTAGAGCGTAGAATATTATCTCCATATTCATTTTTCCAGAGAAAGTGTTTACAAAGAGGAAGTGGTCTTCTTCTTCTCCTCAACACACAGGGTGATTCATCGGTCTGTCCTCTTTTTATAACTCTTATAACTATTTTATTTTAAGTCAGAGATAAAAACTCTTCAAATATAATTTATGATATATTATTGTCTATCTACGTACCATATACAGGGTGCTCCGTTTAAGCGCAACAATATGTAACTTTATATTTCTTAATGGAACACCTTATATATATATATAATATTTATATGTAAGTTTGAAACTGGCGGGAACGGCGAGTGGAACGGACATGAGCTGGACAACACCATTACTGATTGAAAGTCTAAGCAAGACACATACAGATTAGATTAGATATATTACTATTAATTAGATTGTAAAATATAATTTATTATTGTAAAGATAATCGAGGACCTGAAATTTCGAGTCTCATATTTCAGGTAATAATGTTAAATAACAAAACCTAATGTAAATAATTTTATATACTTTATATTAATAATCAGCGGAACACGATCTTTATCTACCTCACCAATAAGAACTTCCTTATAACTCGAAATTACTCAAAAAAGATGTCTGTTAGAGTCAGGCTGCTTCTGATGAAAGAAGAGGTTGATGGTTTATTAACAAATACTATAAAAACAATCAAACTACAATATGATGATGAAACGTATGCTTTTCCAAAGGAATATCAAGGTGAGCAGACACATATTGCATTAAAAGAAATCGGGATTGTCAGTTCAGCGTTTAAAAGTATGACAAAAAAGGATAATTACAGAAACGTAAATATTACATTAACAGATGAAGTAAAGAAGCATTACTTAGATGAAGAAAATAATTTCATTTTTAAAGATTTTCTGTTAGAAGAAAAACCAACCGAAAATCTAAATATATCAAAAAATTTTAAAAACGAAAATGAAAAAGATAGTTTAGATTTAGAAGATTGATAGCCCAGAATATCAAAATGAAAAAAATATATTGTTAAACATTGAAAAAAATTTTAACATAAATAAATTCAATGGCATTCAACAAAATGCTAACGAATGGATAAAATCATTTGAAACGGAATGCGAAAGACATAAAGTATGAAATGATATCTTAAAAATTCAAATCATGAGCTTATTTCTGGAAGCCAATGCAAAAGATTGGTATATGATTAACAAAATAAAAATACATGATAATAACTGGTCAAAATGGACACATTTTTTCAAATTAGTGTATGCAAAAAAAGGTTGTGCTGAAATCAAGTATGCTTACAAATATAGTAGTTATATAAATGTATCGTTAATCAATTACAGTCTAAAAAAGAGAAGTTATTATTAGACGCTGAACCTTCCATCTCAGAAGAATCCAAAATAAATCACATTGTAATTGGTTTACCCGAAAAAATCCAAGATAACTTAGATAAGGAAGAATTGAAAAATACTGACGAATTAATGAATACCCTCAGAAAATATGACATGCGATATTTTTTAAAATGTAAAAAAATATGAATTCCAATATCCGCATGTGAAAACAATTGAAACGACAAAGAAAACTAAAAATGCCGAATATGTAATAAAATCACCTTGTTATAAATGTGTTAAATTGGGATTTAAAAATAGATACCACCCCATTGAAAAATGTCGCAATAAAAATTTATATAAAGAGAAATTTGAAATACATTTAAATGAGAACATGTCTGAATTAAACGAAAAGGAAAACCCAAAAAACTAGTAGATCCCGGACAGTTTAATCCACTAATAAAATTAAATGTTTTAATTAATAAATTTAAAAAGGTAGAGGCTGTATATGATACAGGCTCCAATTGTTCATAATTTAATTACAAATTATTGAAAGAATTAAAACAAAAGATAAAAAACACAATATTTCAGACAATAAGTGGGTTAAATTTCATAGAAGGTCGGGCAAAAATACAATTAGAAATTAATAAAATTTCGGATTTTTTAGATGTATATGTTATAAAGAATAATAATTTCTCGTATGACATGTTACTAGGCTTAGATGCCATAAGTATTAAATAATAAGGGGTCTAAAATTATAAATTAAGAAGTTATTTACCTTTATTCGTTGAATGATATTTTTGTATCTATCATATAATTATTATTAACAAAGTATGCTATGGAACTAATAAAGGTAAATAACTTCATAATTTATAATTTTAGACCCCTTATTACTTAATATTTTTAAAGGAATCTAATTTACTATCAAAATAAATATAATATATATATATAGATGTGTTCCATTAAGAAATATAAAGATACATATTGTTGCTCTTAAATGGAGCACCCTGTATACAAATGCATATGGTACGTAGGTAGACAATAATATAACATATAAATTATATTTGAAGAGTTTTTCTCTCTGACTTAAAATAAAAGAGTTATAAGAGTTATAAAGAGAGGCCAGACCGATGAATAACCCTGTATATTATTTTATACCTAAATCATTTAAAAAGATCATAGTTTTATAATTACTAGTTCACCAATCTATTCTGAAAATTTATAATTCACAAAAACACATTAGATTTTCTAAAAACCACATTTTTGGACTTTTCAAATATAAATGAACTGTAAAATCTCTACTTTCAATTTTTGATGAAAAAAATTACCATTTCTTTATAAAAAAACATTTCTACATATTTATTTAAGTAATAGAAATGAGAGATTAGAACATGTTTTGTTATTCACCCACTAATTTAAATATATATACTATATACTACATATATAGGGTTTTAGACGAGAAACGTGTTGCCTCGTAGCACGAGGTCCAAGTGGTTGCATATTAAAGTGTAAACTTGTATGGCTTTCGAAAGCTGTCTAAGCACCTTCCTTGTTGTTGTTGTTGTGCTTTTGTTGTTCTAGAGAATGTAAGACGTTGCCAGCCACCCCTTCGCCGTCTTACATATTAATATCATCAAACATATTGGCGCTTACGTCTAAGCCGACTCTCTAATTATCCATGGCGAATAAGAATGACTCGAACTCGAGGTGAGAACGTGAGATAACCCCGAAAACGTGGAAAAGATTCAATGATAATTTGTTATTAATGTTAGAATACAAATTTGTGGGCTTCTTTCTCTGTTACTGGAGGGTGATCTATTTTTAATATTAATCGATTCTCATTTAAGAAGAAATTACTGATAAAATAAAGTATGAATGAATATTTATGAAATGAAGTTTCCATTTTTAAGATAAATAAATTTTCAATCAACATACATTCAGAAAAAATAAGCCGACATTAAAATAAAATAAAATAAATTGAAACTATTTTAAATATATTATTGTGGATTAGGTAATTAATCATTTTATTAAAAAAGGGAGTCCACATGAGAGTCCAGCTCAAAAATCAAGGCATCTCTATCTTTTTTTAATTTCTTATCTTAAACAAAACAAAATAATTTTCATTAAAATTATTCAACTCCAGCTAATTTGATGAATTTTTTACATATTTTTAAATCAAAAGATTTCAAAATAATAGAGCTAAGACATTTGAAGAAGAATTTATATAGCGAGCAACGGGAACTTAAAAATAAAATTTACAAGTGAACATATTCAACAAAATATAAGTATGTAGTCAAAATTTTCTTAAAAAGTTTTTTTGAATTCATTTCATTTCATTATTAAATGTCGATTTTTTGTTGCTGTTGTAAGTAGTGAATATTTTTTGACGTGACAACGTCTTATAATTCGATGGAGCCGGCTGCGCGCACGAAAAAACATGACTCATGCGGCGTTACCTCGCTCTGAGGCGTTCCATTTAAGGCTTGAAGTGCAAGCGAGAGGGCGGAACGAGCGACAAAGATTGAGGCGGGCTTTTAAAAGCTTCAGTTACAAAAATTTTAATGATGTTTCCAAATTTTAAATTTTAAATTTAAGATTTATGAACAATAATTTAATCACAGTTTATTCTTATAATAAATTATTCAAAATTATTACTTTTTTACAACAAATTACAATTAAATTTGCAAAAATAATTAAGTAACTAATTGAACAACAACTTTTATTCAGTTTACTTGCTGAAAGAAATAATGTCAATACAAAATTTATTATTATAAAATAATAAAATCAAAAATTAAATTTTAACAGTCGAGTAGAAATTTAAACAATAAATTTTATTCAAGTATTTTGTAAATTTAAAATGATTTTCTGAACGAAGAATTTTATGAAAAAAATCGGTTGTCTGTAAAGTCGGTTTACTGACGATAGTTGAACGTGACAACGTCATAAGAAAATACTGATGGAATGGTATTTTCTTATGACGTTGTCACGTTCAACTATCGTCAGTGAACCGACTTTACAGACAACCGATTTTTTGTTTTGAAAAGTATATTGGTTCTCGAAATGGAATAAAATTGTTGCAGAGTTTCAAGGGGAAATTAAAATGAAAGATTTTTCCTAAAAGGGTGTTGATAAAAGGTCCCTGCCTGGTATATCTTCCAGTTCAATTATGTCAAAGAGAAGTCTAGACGAGTACTAGACGAATAAAAAGAGAACTATTAATAATACAAAAAAGAATAAATAAAGATGATTCGAGAATTTTTAGAATAATCCATTTCTACTAAGAACTCTCAATATATAAGAACGGAAATAACTAAGACTCTTTTAGACAGACAATTCATAGCTTGTTTATAGCAATAAAATTAGGAGAAATTTAAGATTTTCTTCTAGGACAGGCTGATTCATTGTGGAAGATTGTCGATTTCCATCTCAGGGACTGTTTAAGTCACAAAATTTAATTCCTGTCGCCTACCCTCACACAAAGCAGTATCCGTTTGGGGCGAAGGCCCAAATTATATTTTTTAAAAATCTAATGTTAATTTTTTTTCAACGAAATTTTCTCTGGAGAGAGACGGACTGGTAGAAATTTTAATTGAAAGTAATGGAAGGCAGCCTAGGGATAGTGAGGAAAGAAAAAAATAACACATATAAAATAAGCGTGTAATTATTGGAATCCTTCCTCCTTTCCAAACCGACGTTTCGGAGGATTTTTCTCCTCCTTCAGGCCTTTTGTTACAAATGAAGAAAGTTTTTGAACACTACTGTGGAGAGAAGAAGGAAACATTTTATTTGTTTCATTCATTGACCCTTTGAAACCCTGAAGAAGGAGGGAAAAATCCTCCGAAACGTCGGTTTGAAATGAAAGGAGGAAGTGATTCCAATAAATTACACCTTATTTTATATGTGTTAATTTTTTCTTTCCTCACTACCTCTGTGCTGCCTTCCATTACTTTCCATCTAATGTTAAATTTGAAAAATAACGAAAATGATACCGTATTCAATTGAAATTTGCAAAATAAGCGAAGAAAAAATAAAATTTCAAAAAATGAAGACTACTTTTTTGGACAGCATCCCCTTGGTTGAAAAGTCACCAACCCCGACTGATATATATATATATATATATATATATATATATATATATATATATATATATATATATATATATATATATATATATATATATAAAATACGTATATATATATATATGTGTTTATTTGCATCAAGCAAAGGACAACCTCATTGATTTCTCTTTTACTCTTTTATTTAAATTAAGAAATTTGCTTTTCCAATTGAAACAAAACAAGTTTTTCAAATTGTCAGAAAAGAAAGATTCATCTCAGAGGATAAATAATTGCCCTTTTAGGTCTTGAGTTCAATTTCCTGAGAGAATGGCAAACCTTTACTATATGACAACACAATTAAATATGGTATTTCTAAAAAAATATTTAATAAATTTTAGTCAATTTTTTATTTAGATACTTATTTAGAAATTTCCTAATCTGTTTTTTTTTCTTGCAGGTAAGTTTCTTCATTTTTGCATTTGATTGTTCTCGAAATGTAAGTATTGTTAATTTTTTATCTAGGTAGGAAACCATGGAGAATTGAGTAGTCTTAGTCGTAATGGGAAAGTTGTTTGTTGAAAATGTTAGTGAATAATTGAGTGTTGCAAGGTTGTATTACCCTTTATATTAATATTAATATGTCTCTATGCTGCAAATGGAGGCAGCAACGTGCATGGAAAATCACGTGTCAACACCTTGACTCCAATATAAGGCCTAAACCTAAGAGAGAGAAAGACGGAGTTCCACCCTTTACTCTTAAGGGAGAGTAGGATGAAAATTAATTCTGATGAAATAGAGTAGGAGAAGGGAAATTGAGTTAGGATTATGAAGGGGTAAGGGCGGCTAGGGGGATACTCTATCCACCTACTCTACTTTACTCTACTTTACTCTCCAAGCATATAAAGGGCTTTAAACTTTTGTTTCCTATATATTAATAAATACGATATGCAGGTTCAGATTATTTTTAACAATTCTTTCCTCATTTTCATATCCATATTCATTTACTTAACTTTTATGTGAGCCAAATTGGAATCGAATAATTAAATGGTGGTAGATCAAAGAATTTTCCTCTTTAACTTATTTTATAACAATCTGCTAAATCAGTATATAATTTTATTTATTCACAATTATTTTTTTTGACTGTTTAATTTTGTTCAGGTTGAGAAACCGGAATTAATTTTTTTCATTGAATTTCATCTATCACATATTCAAATTTATTATAAAACACAAACAAAATTATAGGTATATAAATACATTTTGTGTTTTTATTCATATTGAGTGTGAGATTAAATCGTAGTTTCCGATAAGCTAGAGCAGGGGTCTCCAAACTTTCCAGCCTTAGGGCCATACTGATTACTCCAGTAAGTTCCGAGGGCCAAAACCATATTATCATTGTTGCCGGTGGTAAAAAGTGAAATAGTCCACTGATGAAAAAAAGTCCGAAAAAGTACGCAACGTTTAAAAAAGGCTGCAAATCGGACTAAAGTCCGCAAAACGGCAACACTGCATATTATTAATTTTCCTGTCATTATCTGTAATTTCTAGATTAGTCGTAGAGTACGAGCCATGAGGAGTAACGTGACACGACATCTGGTGGACACAAGCGGAAATAGGTAGTACCTTCTATCGCTAACAGATGGCGCTAATAGCACGTACAGAATAATCTCGTTGGTTCGAGAAAGTTCTGGTGTCTTCCACTCACTTCTAGATGGCAGTAATTGGAATATATAAGAAGGCTAGTGGCGCAACCACAAGTCAGTTCCTATGACACTGTTGTGAAATAAAATAGTGCGTACCTCCTTAAAACGTGTTTGTGCGTGTTTAAGTTTAAGACATCTTTGTAACAGTATTTTGATTTGAATTGTTGCTTTTGTGTGTGATTTAGTAGTATGGAAAAGAAGCGAAAAATTGATAGTGAATGCAGAAAATTCAAAGATCAGTGGAACATTCAGTATTTCGTAATTGAGTCCAGTAACAAGGCGCTATGTTTGATTTGCAATGAAAGCATAGCCGTTCTCAAGGAATATAACATTAAACGTCATTATGAAACAAAACATTTTCAAAATTACTCAAAATATACAGGAAGTTTGCGGACAGAAAAATTCGAAGCTATGAAGCGCGGATTGAAATCGCAGCAATCTTCATTTACAAAACTCAAAACTGAACAAGAGGCTGCAACTCGTGCCAGCTTTCGTGTGGCTCTTGAAATTGCAAAACGTGGAAAACCATTCACCGATGGAGAAATGATCAAAGAATGCATAATTGCAGTAGCCGAAGAAATGTGCCCTGAAAAGGTAAATTTATTAAAAACTGTCAGTATGTCAGCAAACACTGTGGCTCGAAGGGTAGAAAACATCGCTGAAAATATATCCTCTCAACTGTTCGACAAAAATGGACATGTTGAGTGGTTTTCTTTGGCCTTGGATGAGTCAACGGATGTGTCAGATACTGCTCAGGTGTTGATTTATATTCGAGGAGTAGATAAAAGCTATGAAGTGCATGAAGAACTTCTTGATATGTATAGTATTCATGGCACAACTACTGGTACAGATATTTTTAAAGGAGTTGAAATGGCCATTAATCAAAAGAACCTTCGATGGAAAAACTTGAAATGTATTACAACTGATGGAGGCAAAAACATGAGTGGGAAAGATAAAGGAGTGGTCGCTCTTGTGTCAAAGGCTGTAGAAAATGACGGTGGTTCAAAACCATTAGTCTTACATTGTATCATTCATCAACAGTCTTTGTGCGGAAAATGTTTGGATATGTCTGAAGTTCTGAAACCAGTCATATCAACTGTTAATTTTATCAGATCTTTTGGGCTGAATCACCGACAATTCCGACAATTTATTGAAGAGATTGGAGAAAATGACTTACCTTATCATACTGCCGTACGTTGGCTTAGTTGTGGGAAAGTCCTTCAGCGCTTTTTTGAACTTCGAGCAGTGATCGAAATTTTTTTGAATGAAAAGCATCGCCCTCTTACTGAATTACAAAACAACGCATGGCTGTGGAAGTTAGCATTCTATGTTGATTTGACAAAACATGTGAACGAACTGAATTTGAGATTGCAAGGAGAAAACCAGCATCTTCCTGATTTATACACTAATATCAAATCATTCCGGAAGAAATTGATACTGTTTCAATCACAACTACGAAGTAAATGTTTTTCACATTTTAAAACATGTGAAATATTCAGCCACACCACTGAGACTGAGTTTCCTATCGATTTTGCAATCGAAACTTTGAGTGCTTTGAAAATAAATTTTGATACTCGTTTCTCGGACTTTGATGCCATTGCGAATCAAATTAAGATTTTTCAGAATCCTTTTGATACTGACATTGAAACCCTAGCCCCGGAACTTCAAATGGAAATGATTGATCTACAGTGCAGTGATATAATTAAGAACAAATATCAAAACTCATCTTTGTTGGAATTTTATAAGAGTCTTCCACTGACACAATTTGATAATTTGCATAAATTTGCTCGTGGGCTGTTTTCTGTTTTTGGTACTACTTATTTGTGTGAGAAGACCTTCTCCAAAATGAAGTACACAAAAAATGTTTACAGATCTAAATTAACTGATGAGCATCTTAAATCTCTTTTAATAATTGGTACAAGTAAAATTAGTCCACAACTACAAACTATTGTCAGTGGAAAATCTCAATTACATAAATCTCATTAGTATTTCATATGTCATTATGCTTGTTATAAGTTATGTTTTTATTTAAAATGTATAAAATGTTAGTTGGATTCATTTCAATAATTTGTTAGTTATTATATACTGAAGTTAAATTTTCTGCATATTATACATGTCTTTACTCATTACAATTCTGTGTTTCTTTATCCAACTTATCACAAAAACAATAACAATAAGCCTACAACAATGTTATGAGTAGTTAGCCCATGACCATATCAATGTAGATGTCATATTAATAATTATTCAACATAAAATTAGAATACTTCAGTAAACTAAATTTAATTTGCTATAAAAAATATGTTCTCTAAAAGGAGTTTTCAAGTATGCTAGCTCTCCGCGGGCCGGACAAAATCTGTCCGCGGGCCGGATGTGGCCCTCGGGCCGTAGTTTGGAGACCCCTGAGCTAGAGCAGTGCGGCGCGGAAACTTTTTTATGCCTGATCCCAAATTTCTTCTAAAATTTGATCTGTTAGAGGTCTAACAAAGTAGAATAGATATTTATTCTATAGATATATACATAGTTTAAGTAAAGAAATAATAATGTCAATGGATTCAATTTTGTTTAGGTTTTCACTCGGGTTTTCATCTAGAGCAGTGTTTCTCAACCTTTTTTGGTTGACGGCACATTAAAAATATCTGCAATCATTTGGGGCACAGAATAAAAAAAAACTAAAAGTTGTATGATACAAAAAAGTAATTACAAATACTATTTCAAAGTTACAAAACCGATGTAATTTGTAATTATTTGTCAAAAACTCTAGCTTCATACAGGTTGAGAAACATTGGCTTAGAGAGGCCAAAATCTAAGCCGTTAGTTCTCCGCATTGAAAATACAAAAATTTTGTTACAGAACAAACTTTCTAAGACGATTTCTTTTTATGAATTTAATTTTTTTATTGAATGATGATAAAAATGAAGAAAAAGTAAAACGACCCAGTACATTCGCCAGTTAGAACAAGTATTTTTTCACATTATTATCTGAATTTTATTGAAGTTCAATTAAATACTTCCTCTCTCTATAACGAGTATAATTTTGATCCAAGAGCAAAAGGCCATTCCTAGAATAGTAGAAATTAAAAATTGAATCTTTAAAAGTCTGAACAAGTCTTGACTTTCATTTCCTTCGCTATAAAGGAAGAAGTTGTTAGATAATTCTATCCATGCCCTTTTTAGTTATTTTCCTCGACCGGATTCTAATGAATGAATCGCCCCCTCCCCCCACCGCACGCACATTAATTAATTAAGAAAAAAAGTGAAAAATTTTCTAAGACTCGGGTCGCTAGATATGCCGTAGTAATTAATAATAAACTTAAATATAAATTTTTTATTTATGCCTATATTACGACATCGCATTAAAATCTTAATAAAAAATTTTCTTTTTGCATTTTTGAACCGGAACTTTTAAAGCTAGAGCAGTGTTTCTCAACCTTTTTTGGTTCATGGCACACTAAAAATATCTGGAATCATTTGCGGCACACCTGAATATAAAAAAAATGTTAAAGTTGTATCATAAAGACAAACAAAGCGGTTGTCCTCTGCTTTATGATTCAACAAATCTGCTAGTCTCGGAAAAATAAAAACTTTTCAATTAAAGCTGTTTGATACAAAAAAGAAAAGAAAATGGAAGTAATTAAAAATACTATTTCAAAGTTACAAAACCCATGTAATGTTAGTTATTTGTCAAAAAGCCTCGTGGCACATTTGACAATCTCTCGCGGCACACAGGTTGAGGAACACTGATCGAGAGATTTTATTCTGGATCTTCCTAAAATTGGTTATATGTTAATATTTCATTTTTATTTGCTTTATATTGTATTTGTACCATACTTTTAAAATGTTAAATATCTATAAAACAGTTTTTTCACTGAATGTTTTTGAGTGAGATATTAACTATATTTGGTGTGTATATTAGTTTTCTAATGAAATATTAATTCTACAATATTATAAAAATTTTCTGGGGATCCATAGATTGCGCACCACTGAGCTAGAGGACTGAAATTTTATATACATATAGACAACGAAGTACAACTTAGAGAAATAAGATGATGTGCCTCCCCCCCCTTCTCGTATATTAAACATCAAATGTTCTTTTTTGAATTCCCTGTCCCCTGCATTTTCCCTTGGTCATTATCAATTTTACGCAAAATTAGCTAATTAATTTAGAAAATTTTGAATATTTTATTATATTTAAGTTCATTAGTAGGAGAAGTTTAATTCTTGCTTGATGTGGTAGTTCACTCTTCACACAAACATTTACGAAAAGAATTCGGAGACTTGAAAAAGTTTTCACTTTCCTTTAATTTGTATACGAAATACAGGCTCAAAATTATGAAAATTTAAATTTTCCATGTTCTTAATTATTTGGTATATTTATTTGGATGAAAATCCTATGGTCATATTATTTGTTAACATTTCTATTTTTTTCTTGTTTGTTAATTGTTAATTTCTTGTAATTGATTTGATTGATGTTTAATAATTTCTGTAGTTAAATTATATTGATGTTTGGTTGACCTAGACACCGAGGACTTGTGCTTCTAAGTAGTTCAAGTAGTAAAGATTTATTTATTTATTTTTATATATTGTTGTTCAAAATAACAGCCCAAGCGAAGCAATACAAAATCGATGATAAATCTTAGATATTATTTAGAAACACCGTAGCAAGAAAGAACTTTTGGCATACTAAAATATTTAAGTATAGATTTTATTCTAGATCTTCCTCAATTTCGAATTAGGTGAATTTTAAAATAAAATAACCGGCATAGTTTATCACTTAAACCAGCCTTTTTCCGAAAAGTCTATAATTTCTCTCGACAAAAAAAAGTCAGTCACGCCCTAACATTATTATTCTTTTATATATATCTTTATTATATTTTGTTTAAATTTATAAACTCTCATTAATGGATATTTAGGAGAAAGAAGAAAGCAAAAGAGGGTTGAAAAAAATTAAAGCTGAATTTCAATTATTTTTTATTACCGTCATTTTTCTCGATTTTTAAAAAAATTTTATTTCTTCTTTTATTTTAAATTTATTAGTATTTATGCTTAAATTTTAAATCTTCATGAATGCAAGGAAATTGTTAAATTAGACTATAAAAAGTTATATAAATCGTTTTAATAGTATTATTATTAAATATTTTATTTCTTCCCATTAAGAAAGAAGCTGAGGGTGAGAGGATTAAAAAAAATTAAAAAAAATAAGTTTGAGTATTTTTTGATCGAATTAAAAAGATTTTTACGAGACCCGGTGTGGTATTCTTATTTGAATTTTTATAATCAGCCTTATTCTCTCTTTAATTTATTTTTCATTTTTTTTTTTTTTTTTTTTTTTAATAACAAAAAGTAACGAATATGTAGAAGAGAGAAGATTCTTTGAAAAATACATACGATATTTGATGACAGAAATTTAGAAATATAAGATATTAGGCTGGGATCGTATGTGTGTTTTTCTGGAGTCTGTGTTTAATACGATATTTGATTTAGAGAAAATGAATACATAAAACTTGTAAATTTCAAGTTTGTATCTTATTTAGTTTACGAGAAACAATGTTCTGATTGATGGCCAGACAGATATACATTTCATCGAGAGTAAAAGATGTTTTTTGTTTTCATAAAACCCTAAAAAGCGATACATATAACCATATATATATACGGAAAAACGTCTATAAAACATTACGACTCTATAATTTATCTCATCTATACTTAATAATAATCGGTTTACGAGGGCGACGTCGGCGTGATCTCTCTGATTAGCTAAAGTGATCGAATGGAGGTCAGTGATTGGCAGTGATTAAACAATCCGTTAAATAAATACGTGGGAGTTTAAAAATAATTTAAGATGGTCGGGTCAAGCCTGCTAATCAAGTGGACCCGGTTTCGAATCCGACTCGAGGCAACCGGCTAAAAATCTGATCCCTACATAGAAAGCATAATTAAATAATAGTATCGTAAATTGGCTGATGGCTAGAAGGGCCGAAAAGCCAAAAAAACAAAAACAATAATAATAATCATTTTAAAAGAGGGGTCGGTAGTGCAATCGGTTAAATCACAAACTTTTCTAATCCGATTAGGAGAACATCAACCTAGAATTCATCAGTTCGATCCCAGCAAGAAGCAAAGTGAATTTATTTGAAAATAATAAAAAACCGGCCCCTCGGCTCCAGAAACTGACAATCTCTGGTTCTACAAAACCTCGCGCATGCGCAGGACAAAATTTCGTAACAAGCAACCATGAATCGTGAGAGGCAAAACAAGATTACCCCAGGTGGTAACCAATCCACCCACTCTCGAGTGGCAACCGGGCATTCAGATTCTGGGGGACCCGGACCATCACGAAATCAAGGAAGAAACAATGGAAGAATAACGCCAAAAATCCATACATACCTGGGCACCTTTAACATCAACACACTCATCCGGCCAGGAAAATTACATAGCCTGACCATGGAACTCGATAACACGTTCCGGAAAAAGATAGAGGCGTGGAAGGTCCAACCAGAAAGAGACATCAAGCTTTGCGTGATCCCAAGGGTCCAAACGAAAAAAAAAAAAATTTAAATCTAAAATTTTCAAACACGTCACCTAGCCAGACGAAGGCGGGCTTTGCAACTGGTATTATACGTATAAGTACCTACCTACTTAAAAAAAAAATCAAACCAAAAATTAAAAATTAAATAAATGTTTTTATTTTAAAATTATCTATTTAAAATCCTCACAGAAAAAACAACTTATTTTTTGTAAAATCTCGGCTTGGATAGAACTTCTTCACTAGATACGTTAGTGTTAAAGATTAGCAAGAATCAGATAAATTGATAATTGATATTTTTTCAATTAAACATACAAATGATTTCTATTTAGTGGGGGATATATTTTCTAGGAAAATGATGTTTATGTTTTTGAAAGTTTTTTTTTGGAGATAACAAATTGCATGTTGATGGGAAATTATTATATCTTTAAGTAAATGATAAGTAAATGTACTTTTATGCAAAGAAATCAAACTAACTGATTTTTTTAATCCTTATCTCAATTATGCAGTATTAACCTTTTTTAATTATCTAATTTTTGAAATTTTTCCAAATCCACGAATGATGAATTTTTTTATTCATGAGGGTGGTGGACATGTAAAGTACAGTGGAAAGCCATTAAGCTGGCAATACAAGTGGGCATGTTCTGTTAAGGCCATTTAAGACCCTCTCGTGTTGGGTGCTAGCGGTTGTCTTGATTTATCGAACCACACGTTGTATATCTTTAGAAAAGAGAGAAGGAAGGCTCAAGTTATCTTAGCCCTGGACGCTTAACGTTAACGGGAAATCTTCCTCTCTCTCTCTCTCCATTTGCAAATATTCACATTCGCACTAGATTCCATTTTGAAATGCAATATTTTACTCCCTCGGGGTGAATTTATTTCAATGAAAATGTCAACGAAAGGAGCACCATTTACATCAATAAGTAAAGAGACGGAGTTTCCAACTAGATCAGAGGAAGGAAAACAACTTAAAGGATATTCAAGCCCTCCTGCCAGGGTAGGCATAGTCCTTTTTTTACTCCTGACTCTCTCAGATATAATTGTATTTGGCAATAATTTTAGAATCCTACAAAATGAATTAACTTTACATTTAACACTTGGTTAAATTTAACAAAAAATATCGTTGAGTGTTTAGTCACATGACTTTTACATATCGTCGCTGATCTTACAAAAGCTCGTAAGTCCGATTTTTTGTCAAATACTTAGTATACGTTTATACTGACCATCTTTTCACGGCGCGTCGGTCTTTTGATACCTTATTAGTCTATTCCAATTGAATTTCGAGCTACGAACATATTCCCAATCTTATCTTTCTTTTAAACATATTCTTAATTGTTTAAAAAAAATTTCTTGTTTTCTGGGCAAACTTTGAATTTAGGACTTACGAGGTTTTGTAAGATCAGCGAAGATATGTATATTGCATTAAAATAAAATTATCAGAACAAATGTTAAAAATAATGTATAATATTTTTTGAATTATTCTATTGAGATTTTAATAGGATATTATAGTATAGCCATAAATGAAAAATTTACATTTAAGTTTATTATTAATTACTAGTGAAGCTCTAGCATACCGAGTCTTAAAAAAGTTTTCACTTTTTTATTATTAAATGTGCACGTGAGCGATTCTCCCATTAAAATCCTATCGATTCAAATAACTACAAAGGCCACGCATAGAATGATCTATCTTTCTTTAGAACTAACGTGTTTTGTATTGTATGGATGGAAAGGAGTTCAAACGTGTTTCAGACTGTTAGAGATTAATTTCTTAATTTCTACTATTCTAGGAATGACCTTTTGCACTCGGACCAAAACGATACTCGTTATATAGAGAGAGAATATTTAATTGGACTTCATTAAAATTCCGACAAAAATCTACAAAAAAAATTACGTTTTTCGGCTCTAACAAACAAGCTTAACTAACGAGTCTTGATAAATTCTTTACTTTTTCTTCTATTTCTTTGTATTTTTAATCGCACCGAGTAATCCACCACAATTTAATTCACAATTAACTGTGTTTCGAGTTGGAGTACTTGTACTCCAGCTCGGCAGGCAATAGAAAGCCAGACATCGTGGCAAAAGATGCGTCGGGGGTGGTGTGGGTTTTGGACGTCCAGATCGTCTCCGCGCTTGCAGGACTGGGTGTTGCCCACCGAAACAAAATAGAAAAATATAGGGGCAACTCCAGTCTGGTGGACAATATTGCGGAGCGATTTGGCGTCGGGGCGGGCTCGGTCAGGGTCGAGGCCATCACACTCTCGTGGAAGGGAGTGTGGTGGCATAAAGCGGTGGGGCCCCTCATCGCCCTGGGTATATCGCAAAAAACAATTAGCAATTTGACATATAGGGCGATGAGTGGATCTCTCCTTAATTTTTACACTTTCAGCAGAAGAACATATAGAGCGGGTGGCGTATGATTATTAATTGTAAATACAACAAAAAAATGTGAAATATGAGTCAGTATTAATCCTGGCTCTCTCATCCACCCGCTCTGAATCTGAATTTATTTGTTCTGAAGCTGAAAGTGTGAAGTTTGTGGAATGAACTTTATCTTTGTAAGAGGTGGCCCGCTCCTCGGAGGCCCAATAAACAAAATAAAAACTTTGCCGAGGCAGCACTTAATATTTTTTTCTAAATAACCGAGACAAAATGACAAACTGTTCGAGACACCTGAACCATACCTTCAAACCGGGACAGTATCTACCGATCAAACCGAGACGTATATGGTTTGTTTAGGTATCTAAAACTTATGTGAAATTCTTCAGAAATTGTAAAAATTTAAATGAAATATATGAACCCCTTTTCTTAAGATAAAAGAAAAAATTGAAACCAGATAAAGTAATGGAGTAGTTCTATTTTTATGGTTCCGTTTAAAAAGTAAAACTGTCTTATTAGTGACGTTACAATGACTATTTGTCGGTCCGTCAGTCTCTAGCTCGAAAATTAAATATGAAATTCGAAATTCACAAGCTTATATTTATTAATTTTCCCCTAAACCAAAAATTGTATTAAAATTTTAATCAAACGATTACTTTAGGAAGTGTCATATTTTGTGTGGGGACAATAATTTTGTTTATAATGGGGTGTGAGATATTTTTGTAAACATCTCTTTAAATAGAATTCGACTTAACTTTTTTACAATGTGCTGGGTTTGACATGCCTCCATTTTCGTGAACAGAGACGCTATACCTTCAACCCCCCCCTGCCTCCATGTAGAAATTAATTGTACTTATTTCAATTAAATAAGATTATTATGAGCTTAAATATAAAAACATTGTTGAATATAAAGGTCATAAGCAGCAATTATGTTCTTAATAATCTAATGAATAATTGGAGAAAAAAGTTAAAAAGTTTTTAAGACTCTGTACTCTTGGCAGTTAGAATCGCTTTGGTGGAGCTGTTCGGGAAGGAAATTTAATTAATTAGCTGATCAAGATGACCAGCCAATGTTATATTTTAATTCTCGAAATTCCAGTAAATAAGCTGATTGGGGCTATTCTTCTTAAGGAAGAATTCCTTTGAAGAGCTTATGTGTTTATTAAAATTAAGTAAACTAAATAGTTCAATTATTATGTTGTGGTTTCGATATGTAATTAGTGAAATGTTTAATAAAAATAATTAAATATCTTCAAAAGGTGGTAAATGAATATGTTTAGGTTATCAGGTAAAGAAATTAAAAAGAAAGCAATTTTATTTAAATGAATTTATTAAAAATGGAAAAACAAGTAAGGTTTGAAATAAGATAGAATTTTTTAAATTGACTTTTAAGATAAAGGTCTAAAGGTTTGTGTGGGTACCCAATATCCTCAGTTTGCAACGAAAGCGTGGGGGGTTAATTATCCCTGAAGGCTTGATAGCGATGCAGTAATGAAGATGGTCCCTCGAAGATAGTTTAATTCGGGATAGTCATTCCCGGTATAGCAAGTCGGACCTTAATACATAAAACATTTATAAGTAAGGATCACAACATAAAGAAGTACTAAACATTAAATAATATCAATTAAAGGCCTACCTTATCATTCGCTTATGCCCAAACTCATTCAATCAAAGGCAACGCGACAAACATTTGGTTACAACCCATAGTGTATATGTGTTTGTGTGGAAGATTGAAATGATACAGAGGCAAATAATATGGGATTTCGGGCTTATATAAGGTTCCCAGGGGTCAAAATAAATATTTGAATAATCATTTAGTTTTCCCGGTCAATGTTTTTAATTAAATTTATTATATTAAAATTATTTTAGAATTAATTATATTGAAGTTAAGACCGAATAAATGTTTAAATATATTAATAAAGTTTAAATATATGTTTAAATTTAAATTGAAAATTCGCGCGGGGTTTTTCGAATTTTGAAAACCTTTGGACTTTATTACCAATTTGTTGATAAATTATGTTGATTAATGTCCATTATAATTAGTAGATTAAAAATTCAGTTTATTGACAAGTTTTTATTGAAGTTCTTCTTCAATTTTGTACAACGTTTCGTCTCTCTCGAGACTTTTTCAAGTACTCAATTGGCTACAACAACATTGGTTGAAATAAAGATAAAAATAACTGAGCCATAGTAGAATTTTTTCTTTCTAGATTGATACCATAAAACAATATAAGTATAGATGTAATTGACAGGTCATAGATATAAACATAGATAAAAGTTCTACTATGTCTCAGTTATTTTTATCTTTATTTCAATCCAATGTTGTTCTAGCCAATTGAGTACTTGAAAAAGTCTCGAGAGAGACGAAACGTTGTACAAAAATTGAAGAAGAACTTCAATAAAAAAACTTTGTCCAATAAACTGAATTTTTAATCTATTTATTACCAATGTTTTTAAATATAAAAAAAGAAAGCTGTGATATATGCAACTCCACTTGGTATAGTAATAAAATATTAGAAATGTGATTTGTAAAATAAAATAAATCTTTAAAGCTGCTTCTACTGTAAATAAACATTTCTTAACAGGATTCTTGTGTTGATTTGTGATCTTTTTTGACTATTTTGCGGGTTATCCACGGAATCGACTTATCCGAGGTTACTGCGCCACCCAATTCCTCGAATAAACTAGAGCCTACTGTAAAGAATAATTTAAAAAATCGTTCTTTAAACTTTTCTCACATTTTAGTCATAATATTTCAATTCGAAATTTCATAATATTGGTCTAACCTCAAAAAGTACGCATACTCACAGAGACAGACATTTATTTTCAAAAAAACATTTTTTTAGACTTAGGTGACCCTCAAAATGCTAACATCTGTAAATTATATCAACTTCAGATTTTCGCATTATTGTTTTCAAGATTGATTACTCATATAGAAATTATATTTTATTTTATTCATTTTTTTTATGTAATCGAAATAATAGAAAATTGACGAAATTAGGTGCTTGAAACACTCTTGATCTCTATAATAATTTGGCCAGGAATTGTAGGTTGATATCTACTGTGGGTAATAAGCAACGTTCCCACGCAAATTGCTTTTTCCATGTTTGTTAGAGAGGGCAAAGTAGCAAATCTTTTCATTTGTTTCGCTAAAAAAAGAAAAGTCAAAATCTCCGTTTTCCAATTCGTTTTTCTTTTTCTTTTTCTCTCATCCAGCAAGATCCTAGATAATTAGATTGAAGGTGGATGGGCGGGCTGTGCGGAAAGACTAGCGGCCATGGATCGGAGGCTCTGAATGGACCATGAACAAGCTCTTCAACTTCTTGGTCAAATACAATTTAATTTGAAAAGTTAACTAATTGGTCCCCGGCAGCCCTTAGGTCGGCGTGAGCCACTATAATTACTAATCCTCTCAGCGATGATAAAAAGAGATTTTTCATTATGTCCCACTTTTAATGATGTCCATTCAAGTCAATCGCGTATATATTTCTATCTACATGCACACACACACCCTCTAAACCTTTATTTGGTCATGCCCCACTTAAGATTCTCTAAAATCCTGAGACCCCCTCTTCCGCTCCTGTGATATATAATTTTTATTATTCAAAAAGTGAACTCCTATTCACTTTAAAGAAGCCTAAAAGCCCATTAAATTGGCTTAAACAAGTTTCGAATACCTTCTCGAATTTCCCCCTTAAAAATCAAATTTCCCCTCCTGATAATAAAAAATATGTTATTTTTAATTTACGACCTACAATGCTGTTGCAGACAGACAGACAGCAAAGGTCGTTGTACGGATCCATAAAAATTGAATCTGTATATGTGGATCGCTTTTACTGTTGAAACTAATGAGTAGAAAAGTTTGTTCCTTTTGTGGAAAATTTACACATACCTAGGTACTATTTCAATCTGACAAAAAATTGGCAGTTCTTTAAAATTGCAGAGTTTACCGAGTCTTAATAAAGTCCTAATTTTTTCTCTATTTAAAAAATCCATTTCAACGACGTTAGAATTTTCAAAATTTCAATTCTTAAAGGATAATAATCGAAGCTAAAAGCCATCTGTCCTAGTTTGTTCAGTGGTTGATCTCTTTAGATACAGTCCGTTAATGGTATTTTTACAGATGTCCCAATCTCAATCACGTTGCGTGCATTCAATTGGAATTGATTAAGAAGGTCCAAAGGAAAATGGGATATAGATACCACTAGAGTAAAGGATAAAGCGATCGGATACCCATCGCGCTTACTCGGGATCGATCTCAGAAAAGTTTTCACCCCCGACAAAAATTCTAGGGTAGGCAACGACCAGCCCTGCCAACAATTTTCTTAGGGAAATTATTATAAAGAGTATAGTCTTCATAATAATCGCCAAATCTCGGAATCAAGTCTCACACTCGAAGAAAAAAATGGAGATTCGGAACTGGCGACCTCTCCATGTTCTCAATGATTATACCCCTTAAGATTATATGGCATTGGTACTAATAACAGAAGAGTTCGCTCGCCATTATTTATATAAAGGTAAGTACCTGGTGGACCGAGCTTTGATTTGAGAAATTTTTTAATTTAGTAATACTAATATTTTGATTAATACCTATTTCAGAATTGGATGAAGGCAGTCCGGAAATAAACAAGAGCTTACCTACAACAATTATTAGTTATTGGAAATATTTTTCCCTTATAATATTGTATTGAAACAGACATTTCGGAGGATCTTCCCTCCTTCCTCGGAGTTCAAAAAGGTCAATGAAGGAAGCTCATAGTACCTACACTTCTTTCTTGTCTCATCTCTCAGGGTTATTTTTTTTTAATTAAGGTAAAAATGTCTATTTTTGTTTACAGTCAGAATTAAATGAAATTTAATTTGTTTTTTACCAACGTTTTGACTCGCTTCGGCCATCATCATAGCATCGCGTGGACAAAGTTTTGAACTTGATTGTAATTAAAAATAATATTAATATACACGGAGGTTTCTTAGTTCAACCATTTAAGCTCTGAAGAAGTAGTGGTGATCCTCTTTCAGGTTTTTTTAAGAGAATGAAAATGACGTTCTAATAAATTCTTTAATTCTCTAATTGTTAGAGTCATTTTTGAGAAATAGAAATATATATATATATATATATATATATATATATATATATATATATACAAAATATATACAAAAATTGCTCATTTAATATAACTAGATTTGTAGAGATTGATTCATAGAGTGGAATGAAAATTTTGTCGATTGAATTTTCCGAAGGGTGTTGAATATTTGCAAATGGCGTAATTCACCCAAATGATATTTTAGGAGATTATTGATTTTAAAATGGAATGATAATTTAAAATGAAATGGATTATAGACCCTCCTCTTATTTTAACAACCAAATAATACAAACCCTTTAATTAGTTGCTTGCTACTCTGCTCTCTAATCTCCCATTTTCATCCCCATTTCATTTCCACTCGTATGTTTTAATAGATGGGTTTATTTTTATCTTGCCATTATTATTAGTCCAAGGCATTCTGGATTTGTTGTCCGCCTGCGGTTTGTCTTTTATTATCATAAACCATTTTTCACTCTTCCATAAATTTAAACGGTCGGAATTGCCTCTCATTTAACTAGCTAGATAGAAATATGCACACCTCACACAATTCGGAATCATATTTATTCCATATTTCAGATAGACTCATTTCCTTTATTAATATCGTATATACCTACATAGTACATATAACCTTTGATGCTTCCAATTTATCTTAATTTTCTATCGTTTTTTTTTTCATTTTCTGTAATTAATACTACTCTTTATTTTATTTATTATTTCCGAGTCAACTTCTTTTTACACTTTTATTTGCTTATATATTTTATTTATTATATATTTTTATTTATTTATGTTTACATGAATTGCGTTTATCCAGCTGTATTAACATTTTATCAACTTAAAATTACGAACAAACACTGTCGATGGAAATGTAACTTCTTAAACAATTAATATTTATTTCTCTCTAAAGATATTAAATTAAAATGCCAAATTCAGGGTCAATAATATTATTGTTAAGCTTATTTAGGTATATTTATGTTCCTGATTGTCTAAAACGTGGGTAAAAATAAATTTCTGAGAAGATTTTTTACAAGGTTCTTCTTTCTCCGATTCTTCCAAGAACTTCTTCATTTGTAATTCTATCCATCCATTTGATATTCATCATTCTTCTGTAGCACCACATTTTGAAAGCCTCTAATCTCTTTCTCTCCGCATTTCTAATTGTCCAGGTTTCACACCCGTGAATGGCTATGCTCCATACATATGTCTTCAATAGCATCTTCCTGTTTTCTAAGCTGATATTACATAAAAAATGAAAAATTAAATCCCCTATTCACATGAATAATTATATAAAAGACATTTTTAAAGTAAAACGGGACTCTATGGCACTCTGGTGACGATGGACAAGATAAGGGACCGACAAACAAAAGTGACGACGGACAGAGAAGAAGACGGCTTAGAAGAGAGAAAGCCCAAAATGGAAGATTTACGAAAGAGAAAAAAGAAGAAAAAAAGAATAATTTTGTGTATTCTAGTATATTAAACTATTTAAGTGATTGTAAAAAGAATTGTATGAAGCCAAAACCCAAATAGTTTAAGGATTGAGTAAATAAAAATATATATATATATATATATAAGAGAAAACGCGGGCGACCCCCAAGGACCTGGCATCAGGACGTGCTGAGTGCGATGAATGCCCGGGGACTACACGAGGGAGATTGGAATGATAGAGAGAGGTGGAAAGCGGGATGCGATATGCGGAGTCATCCGTAAAAAAAAAAAATCGCGGATATATATATATATATATATATATATATATATATAAGTAAAACAGGACTCTAATAGTGACGCTACAATGTCTGTCTGTTTCACTATCTATTCGAGCATTATAGCTGATTTGGTAAATAAAAAACAATCTAAAAATTTACATATTATCTACAAAATAAAAAATCGAAGGAAGTAAAATTTTTAGATGGTCATTTTCGGGAGGGTCTCATTTAAGGTTGGGGAGGGGAATAAAAAAAATTATCATGAGGTGTGAGGTATCTCTGTAAAAATCTCTTTTAAGTACATAGAAATAGGTTCAATTTTTTAAAAATTTATTTCACTTTATAATGTCATTGCGATTGAGCCTCAAGCTGTCAATTTTTATACTTAACGGAGTTTAGAAATGACAACATAAAAATGAAAAATTCTTTGAATTCCCCCATTCTCTCAATGCAAATAATAAGAAATTTGATATCTCAAGTATTTTGGAAGTTATTTACAAGATACGATATGCTCGAACATGCCTGACTTATTTAATTAAATTTTAAATTCAATATTTCTCACAGAATCGTGAGACCTCTAAAACCCCTCAGGTGAGAAAAGCTGAATTATACAATGAATTAAAATACAAATGTATTAATTTATTGATTTAAATAAATATGTTGCAATTCTGAATTCTCGATTGGATTTCTTTTTAAATAATAATAGTTTTAATTACTATACTTTGTAAAATTTTTCTATTTCTTATCATATACCTACCTACCTATTCATTGAAAAAAAACCTACTTCAAAAAATTAAATGAAACAAATAAAATAATAAGAACTCAAAAATAAAATAAAATGCACTAAAAGGTATAAAATAATTATCTAATTTAGTTACAACTAAACGATGAAATTGTTACATAAAATCACTTTTTGAATTCGGTGCCAAACATATAGTTACATTTACGAATCGTACTCGACAGATCTTATTTAGTACGTTTGGCTCGCTTATATAGTTTACTTGGCACCGACTTCAAAAAGTGATTTTATCTCACAATTTCATCATTTAGTTGTAACTAAATAAGATAATATTTTTATACCTTTTAGTGCATTTTATTTGATTTTTGAGTTATTATTTTATTTGTTGCATTTAATTTTTTTGAAGTCGTTTTTTTTTCTAAAAATTATTTTTATTTTTCTCTTTTTAGTGATGTTAAGAATAGTGACTTATGATAATACCTTGCATACACCTCGTAATAGAAAGATTCGGGAGAAGGAACCAGAAATCTATATAATAAAAATGAATTTCTTTTTCTTTGTAAGCGCGGATCTCTCAAATGCATGGACCGATTTGGCTAATTTTTTTTTTAAATGTTCGTAATAGTCCAATTCAGGTTAATACGTAAAAAAACATCGGAAAAGTTGCCCGGAAAATTAGAAAATTCACGGAAAACTAAAACAAAATGTGTTTAGCCAACCTAGCTTGCCAAACAATAAAAGAACTAAACTAGCAAACTAACCATGTGTTGGCAGCCCTATCTGTCAGATTTTTGAATTGTCATTTATTCTTAATAGCATAGATAAAAGAGATCTAACCACATTATCGTTGAAGAAGAATTTAATAATGCAACAAAGATTTAAAAAAACTATCTATTTTTTTAAAGTACATTTAAAAACAAAAATAAAAAAAATAAACTGCAACGGATCGTTGCTAAACTTTATCCAATGTACTATCTTATTCTAAAATAAAGTACTTTAAAATATAATTTTACAAAAAACTATATATGACCTTTTTTGTGGTCCTCAAGGTACAAGGTACTTAATTACAATGAATTTTAAATCACACAAATATTAATTTGACAATTTAATTGATGAACTCAAAAATTGTTATTTAATTAAATAAACTGCAACGGATCGTTGCTAAACTTTATCCAAATTCATTTGAAATATTAATATGTTTATTCCTTTATTATTAATCAGATATCACTTGCAATTTGCAGTTCATGTTGACCATGCGCGGATCTAGGGGTGGGGGGAGGCGATGGGGGCGACCGCCCCCCCCTCAAAGCATTGGAGATCAACATTTTTTATATGTTTATTTAATTTTTTTTTATATAACATTAAATTTTAAAATTGAAGAAAATAAATTCTATGTGGGGGGGGCTCTCACCTCCCGCTTGGACAATTCGACCGCGACACACATCCGAGATCAAAAGTAGATCTTATATACCGGCGACCGCCCCCCCCCCCCCAAATCAGAGGTCTGGATCCGCGCCTGATGTTGACTTTATTTCAAAAATAATGATCGATTCTCATTTAACAGTCGAGGAATAACCATTCTACATTCGATTTTTGACGTTTCGGTTTTTATTGGTAGCCATTGGTGAAGACATGGAGGAATCGACTTAAAATCAAAAATAGCAATCGATTCTTATCTAATACTTGAGGAATAACAATTCTACATTAGATTTTTGACCCTTCGATTATTATTAGTAACCATTGCTGAAGACATGGAGGAATCGACTTAAAATCAAAAATAGCAATCGATTCTTATCTAATACTTGAGGAATAACAATTCTACATTAGATTTTTGACCCTTCGATTATTATTGGTAACCATTGCTGAAGACATGGAGGAATCGACTTAAAATCAAAAATAGCGATCGATTCTTATCTAATACTAGAGGAATAACCTTATTGCATTCCATTTTTGATGTTTTGACTATTAATGGCAACCTCTACTGAAAACGTGGAAGAATCGACTTAAAATCAATAAGACTAAATTCTTTTATGATAAACAACTCAAGCTTGAGAATAAGAGAATTTTTTATAAATAGAGATTTTTAATACATTTTAAATATTTGTTTCATCTTATTTGTTATGACTGTATATTACAGTTAAATAGAATCTCAAATTATATCTATTTAAGACTTTAAAATAAAACAATTATATTTATTCTCTGTTACTAATAAAACATCAATAAAGCAGCCACGTGGGGGTCCAGGGGGCGAAGCCCCCTGGCTAAAAGGCCCGCCGAAGGCGGGCCTTGAAGCTAGTTGGTAATAAAATACAATTCATAAATAGAGAAATTATCTCGAACCGTTAGCTGATTTGAAATGAACGTTTTAAGATTGTTTTTTTTTTTTTTTATAAAAGATTTTATTTATTATAATTTCGATTATTTGCACATAAGAATTGGAGATTTCTGTTATTTTGTCATATCATCAGAACTTGACCAAATTAATATGGGACCACCCCTAAGGTACACCCTTTCCAATAAAAAAAAGGACAATCGAAATCGGTCCATAACAAAGAAGTTATGCGTGAACAATGAACATTCATATCAAAAAAGGTCCAATATCAATGAAATTTATACGGGACCAATCGGGAACTATACTGATCCCAATAGAAAAAATCATCGAAATATATCCACATGGTAAAGAGAAATCGATGCACAAACACAAAAACAAAAAACAAACAAACAGACATTCCGTTGAATTGATAACCTCCTCCTTTTTTTAAAGTCGGTTGAAAAAGAGATCAGTGGGAGACGAGGCATATGTCATACACATTAGTTTATTTTTTATTTATTTACCACCTAATTATTTTCAAAAATCAACATATTTTCACAGATAACAAATTACCGACAAATTTATTAGAAGATTAGTTAATTCAGGAAGAAGAAAGTTATGCGAATAATGTCGACGATATCATTTACGTCTCTCTCTTTCTATATATCTATATATATGTCGAGTTATTAGTTCAAACGTAATCCTCGACGACCTTTTCTCTCACTCTTGCAGATGTATATGTACATATAATCTTTGTCCTTGTCAGCGTGAGTTTAATTAAAGGGATAGGGGGTTGAATGTTCATGGCCCTTCATTCAGCCCTAAGGAAGAGCTGAGCTGGTGGCTCCTTGATTAATCTTAGACTTGAAAAACAGAGAGTTTCACTAAGATCAATAATAATAGGAATAGGAATAGGTTTACTTCAAAGGACACATTTTTCTTTATATTTTGTTATTCTCACCACGTCACTCCTTGTTAGTGACTCAAGATATTTTTGGGGACAAAAAAAATAGCAACTCTAAAATCCCATGAAGATGCTAGAGCAGAGGTTCCCAATCTTTTTAAGATGATGTACCGGTATTTAATAGACAATATGGTGGCGTACCAGTAGGTAAAATATTTTTGGTAAAACAAATACTAAAATTTTGTTTCCTAAATTCTCAAGTGATGACCTTTTTATTTTTGCTAAATATTTTGAAAACATAGAATGCAATGAAATGTGTTCAATTGTAATAAAAACAATTTAGTTCGTAAAAGCTAAATATAAATGTATATCTGACAAATGTATAAGTATATGTATTTAATTACTTTTTATTATTATTCATTATTTTTTTTGTTTGGCTTCAGTTACTAAGTCGAATTAGCCATTTTCTATTGAGTATGGTAGTTTTAACATGGGTTACTAGTTTAGTGATGAAGCCGAGTTTTAGACGGTCAATTTTTATTCAAGGCCTAAACTTGGGCCTCCCGCTCCAACATTGTCATCAAGACAACAATGTAGAAACAGTACCGGTCTAGCGCCCGCGGCCACCCGACTCCCCTATATAGTTGTAATAATTATAATTATAATTAATGTGAGGATGCGCCTGTTTACTTTTTCCATGGAAAGAAATATCTGGTTCAATTTTGGTCAATTTAAGGCGACTTAATATTGATAATGATCAGAATTTATTTTTCATTTATTTGTGCTAGTAGAAAATCTAGTTTCAAATAAGTATGTCGTTCCGAAGGGCATTAAATTTTTTTTACTGCCTGGTAAGAATTCTGTACGGCCAGAAAGCCAAAAAGCAAATATGCGGAAGGTCTGAAATTTTAATTTTCAACCCCCTCACATATGAGATCAATAAGGGACACTTTCGCAATTATTATGTATCATCTCTAACATCCGATGTGAATGTGAAGGTATTGAGAAATCAACTTTTGAGGAGTAAAATTTCGGTAAAATATTTCGCAAGCCATTCTAGCTTCGATTTTTATATGTTGCTGAATGTCGTTTATCATATAGTTTAACACAATGTAATTTTATGACAATAAATTACTTTGTTACCTACCATCGTAAAAAGAGAAAGTATCCGGATTGAAAAAAAAGATAGACAATACGCTTGGGTTTGGCGATATATGGTATTGTATAAAAATATTGTTTTCATTATTCTTTCACTCAATTATCGTGTACCGGTAGCCTGGACATTCGCGTACGAGAGTTTCGGGACCACAGGGTTAGCGTACATAACCAATGCATAATTTAATTTAATTCCTAATTATTTATTTACAATTTATTTACATTATATTTAAAAAAGTTGCTTTTAGAATACAACAAAAACTTTATTAATAAATTATAGTTTGTTTGCACGAAATTTTCTCTGGAGAGAGACGGACTGTTAGAACATTTAATTGAAAGTAATGGAAGGCAGCCCAGGGGTAGTGAGGAAAGAAAAAATTGAGATATATCCAAATAAGGTGTAACTTATTGAATTCCTTCCTCCTTTCTTTTCAAGCCGACGTTCCGGACGATTCTTCCCTCCTTTTTCAGGATTTCAAGGGGTCAATGAAGGAAACAAATAAAATTCCTCCTTCCTCTCTCCACAGTAGTGTGAGAAAAAGATTTTATTTGTTTCCTTCATTGACCCCTTGAAATCCTGAAGAAGGAGAGAAGAATCCATAGAAACGTCGGTTTGAAAGGAAAGGAGGAAGGAATCCAATAAATTACACATTATTTGGATATATGTTAATTTTTTTTCTTTCCTCACTACCCCTGGGCTGCCTACCATTACTTTCAATTATAGTTTTTCTTTGACCTCGAGCATAGCTCTCTAGTCTCTAATCAACGTCAGATCTATATTTTCAAAAAATATTTTTATTGGTCAGTTCACTAATTAAAATTAAAAAAAAAAACTTTTAACAATTATAACGAATTCATAATATTTTCGAAAAAGACAATAGGAGTGCCCAAGGGGCGAACTGTGACCTAATATCGTGTACACCTACTTCCACTTCCACTTTAATTCCCAAGTAGAAGACACTAGATGAAGGGGTATTATCTAATGAATTCCAAAATAGTTCCATATAATTCCAAAGTCGGTATACACCTAATTCCAATATCGGTTCACCCCTCGGGAGTGCCATATCTTCGTGTTAAATAGAATTAATAATTACAAGTAATGGAATAGTGAATTCACCTCTCCTGACAATTGGTGGTAAAAAGTTATCGGGGAAACAGTTACTTTTCTTATATAAGAACAATACATATTTACTTTCCTGTTAACTACCCCCCTGATTTTCGCCAATATTGTCACTGTTCTTGGCATTTCCAAAGCACAGGTTCTCAGAGCAACGGGCAAGTTAAGAAACGTGATGCGGTTTGTTCTGAAGTCGTGAACTTCTTCTCCAGGCAACAAGAATCATATGATATACTTTTGGCATTTTTACAGCCTTCTCCATCCCAATTATCCCGAATTCCAATTAAAGGAAAATAGTGAGAATTGCGACTCTCTATTTTATTTTTAAATGATTTCCACCAAAAAGGTACAACCTCTGTAGTTTGAATTGGGCACTTGTATGGTGAAAAGAAGAATAGATTTCAGGGATTGGGTCGGATTTGAAAGATATCTGTGGATGCGGGTCTTGAAAGACTGGGAAAAAAATATGTAACTTTTTCAAACTAAAATAAATAAGTAATTAATTTAAAAAATTTTATTTATTATTATTTTATTTTTTTATCTTTATAGATTTGAAACCTTTTATTTTAAATTTAATTTTATTGAAGGTATATATTATCAATTTTTTCTTTACTTTTTTTTGTTTTCTTCTTTTTCAAATAATATAACTAATACTATTTGATGAAATTTTCTTTTTGTCTAATATCAACTGTTGGAAAAAGAAATATCTCTTTCCCAACCCCTGGTTGCCGTTAGGTTTGCCTCCTAGACACCACCAGCCAGCTAGCCACCCACGCACGCCCATCGGGTCCTCCGCCTTTTGAAAAAGACAATTTTGTTCAAACGAAAGAAATACTATCATCTCACTTAGGTTAGACTCTCCCCCCAAAACCCTCCTTCTCCAATTTTCTTCGCCTGTTTTTACTTCCAGTTAAAGGGGGAAAACGCCTGAGAATGAAAGAAAGAAAGAAGGAAAACTATTGGTCCAGAAGACAAAAGTAATATAAAAGTCTCGAAATTCGAAACCGTCTATATTTCAAATATCGTAGATATAATTTATCCAAATAGGATTATAAAACTAAACATGTCTCAGTTTTTCATTTTATTTTAATTTTTAATTTAGGTAAATTATTATTACCAGCTGCGAAGCCCGCCTTCGGGTCGGGGGTGGGGATGTGCAGGGTGGAGTGGGGGGTCAGGTGAGGGTCCAGAGACGTAGTGGGGTGGTGCGGGGGCTGGAGTGCGGGGTGGTGGTGTGGGGGCGGTGGTTGGGCACGGGTGCATGGTGCGGGGGTGGGAGGTGCTGGGTGGGGCTCGGGGGGTGTGGTGGGTGAGAGTGGGGTATGAGGGTGCAGTTCGTGGGGTGGGGGTCCAGGGGGCGTGTTCCCTGGCTAGCAAGAGGGCCGCCGAAGGCGGGCCTTGCAGCTAGTTAATCTATATTATTGAAATTTGGTATCCCTTCAAGATGGATTACATAATTGCATGTGTATAATTTCAGCTCTGTGTCTCAAATGGGTTCTGAGCTGCAGGGGGGTCGAAATTGGCTCCAAAGGTTTGTGTAAATAGCAAACACCGTGTACGGCCAAGTCAATGCTCGAACTTGGGATACCCACACAGTGCGCTTTGATATAATTTTATTTGTTAGAGAGTTTCGAAGAATTGTCCCCTCTTTTATAAATAATTGATTTGTTTCTCACTTAAGCATAAGGATTAGTTCTTTTCGACATGAGTTAGCTAACTTCAAAATCTATTCTGCCACTTGGATGATAAAGAGTAACCTGGAGGCAGAAGAGAGAGATGTGGACTAATCTTGAACCGTTAGAATTTCGACTAATCAAAGAAGTAGAAGAAAATATAAATGTTTTGAGGTGTTTTGGGAATGTCCATATTTACTATCTATTACAATAAAACGTTTTAGGTGTAAGCTTCCATTTTTTTTTTCAAAAGGATAGACCATATGCAGAGATCTAAAATTAAAAATTCGTAATGAATGTTATATTGGTTCATTTAATTTTAATTTTTTTTTTTTATATTTACCATCCTTTGAATGAGAGTTTTTCTCATAATAATCGATTCATGTGAAAGAAGATTCATTAAACAAAAAAAAAAAAAAAAAAAAAACTGACAAGAATATAAAAGCTGCTTTTTATCCATGCCTATATATACTACTGTGGGTGGGTGGTTACGTTTTTGTATTCTTTCTTTCTCGTTCAATTTGTACTTTTCTAACTGGCTGAATCCGCTCAGGCCCTGGAACTTACCTCACCCTTTAGCCAGCGCACCACCCTTTAACTCTTCAACCTTCTTTTTCTTGTCAAAGAATATTATATCTTAGCTAATGCAAGTTTGATAATGTCTCGTTCTCTTTCTTTCTCTTAAGAAAAAGAGACCGAGAGTTGGTAGGAAGGAGAAGGAATAGGAAGGTACTCAGTAAAGAAGAGGGGAATGGAATTAAATATGCATTTGTAGTACATCTGACTTAATTCCTGTCTTGTTTTAGAAATAATCCCCGGGAAGAAGCTCGCAAACTTGGACTATTTTAAATTATTTATTAACCTTATAGAATAGAAGGAGGGTAAAAATGCAGATGGAATATGATTTATTCAATTGAAAACAAAACATGAAACGAGGATTGCGTCCTTCCTTTCCTTACAAATGGATTTATCATTACGGATAGAACATAAAATACCGGTTATAAATGAAATTACAATTATGAATTTACTAATCCTAGCTATCCAAGTTAAATGCTGGAGATGTATTTATTACAAATCTCCAGTCTAACTAAGTCGTAAGCGAAGTTTTTCCAGAAGGCGGTTCAGGGACCTCCCTTTTTCCCTTTAAATCCCTTTCGCTCATTTTATATGCTAGTTTAGTAGTTTTACTTTAACTTACGTAATATCGATAAATATTATAATAGTGCAAAAAAACGATCTCTTCCTAAATTTTTTTATATAAATAATAATATAAAATACAATTTTTACGACGTTTGCTAGTTAAAACTTGCTTTCAATTACATTTATTAAGCCCTTTTTTTTATTAATTTTGAAAATCTAAGAAATTCTAAGCAAATAAATACTATTAAAAATTTAAAGATTGAATTACTCAAATATTAATCAAAAACTTTTTATTTTGTATTTCTTAAATATTGTTCAAACGGTCCAATCCAGAAAATAGATACACATAATATCAAAAACTATTATTTTTAACTCAGAAACGTAATTTTTTTTCAAAAATACCTCTTTTAATTAATAGATATCTTGGTTAAAAGAAATTTTATTTGGATCTCACTTAATTACCTTTATCTTAAAGATGTTACTTGATAAAACAATTAATACTTTAAAGAACTGCTATAATAGTAATTCGTTAATGTATTATTTGTTGTATTGTAAAGGATATACAACTATATACTATAAAACAGCCCATATAATATGTAGGCTGTTTATCTAAAAATGTTTTTTTATTTCCTAAATAATATTTCTAAATTTGTTTTCCTTCAAGATAAGACCCACGATGTAATTTCACCTTGATGAAAAAAATATATATTCCAAGCTTGGGTTAAGAATTCTCTCTTCCTGAAATTTATACAAATTGCCTACTTGTATTAAAAAGCAATTTTCATGCAGCACAATTTTATTAATCGAATTTTAAATTTCCAAATAAACTTACCTCCATTTTTACTAAAAACTTTTCTAATTTACACTATCTTATATCTATATATATCATAAAATTTAGAATAATTTAGTTTTTGTTTTTATATTGTTATTGTAATTTAATTATCAAACTCTTCCATATTTTTTATCACGCGTTTTACTGTATTTTAATATTTTTATTATCTAGGACATTTAAATTAGTAGTTGTTTTTGTTTGGTTGTTGTGTTGTTATTATCATCTGTTTGTAGTTCATTAACATAAATTATCAACAAAACAGCAAAGAAAAGTGAAAAAGCAAGAGCAAAAGAGAAAGAGAGAGGGAAAGGGAGGCACAAACAAAAAGAACAAACAAGCAAAACAACTGCGAGACAAAGTGAATTTTTTCCCTTCTCTATGTCACAGATTTAAAACTAAAAATAGAATAAAAGTTCTTCGGATTAAGTTAAAGGAAATAATTCATCCACCTTTTAAGATTTATATCTTTTAATATTTGAACACATTCGTTTAACTTTTTGGCTGCCGCTTTTAGTTCACATTCAAGAAAGTCAAAATCTGCTTGTTGGCTCGTTTGTGAGATTCGTTGATTTTTTGTCTTCCTAAAACAATTAATCTTCCACTTGAATTCATTTTTTCTCATAATACTAATTTTAGTAAAAATGAACCTTAAAATTATTAATAGAACGTCTGGTCTTGAGTAGCTTCCCTGGGATATTATAACCGAGTTTTGAAAAAGTTTACACTTTATCCTCCATTTTTCATTTCAATACAAATAAATTGACACGTTCTGATGTGGCCATCCACTTGACTTTACCATATACTTCTAGTTGAGTTTGGTACAAGGGCCTAGATTTTCATTTTTCGACCCCCCTGCTTCCCATTTTGGGAGGTTTTTGGTTTGTTTTTGAATTTTTAGTGTTTTGGGGGCCCGCTGATTATGTATACAAAATTTGCCTGAGTTTTTTCAAATGGCCTAGGTTTTTATTTCTTGACCCCCCCCCCCCCTAATTTTGGCGCCAGAAAAAAAAATATGTTCATTATTATAGATAGATTTTATAGTATTTTTATTTTTCTTGTTTTTTTTTAGTTTGAAAATATTATAATTTTAAATTTTAACCCCCCCCCCTCCCCCTCTTAATTTTTGGTCGATTTGCACCTAAATCTAATCAACTCTTATTCTCAATACACCAAAACTACCTGTGAAATTTGGGTTTGATATTCACACTAGTTTTTGAGCTAGCTCGCCCACAAAAATTTGGTAACGAACAGGCTAACAGAATAACAGACATTTTGTCAAAACAATTATTATCTCGAAAAATATAATTTATTAGATGTTCACTTTTAAGGGCTTTTTTATAGACTGAAATGCCATACTTTCGTTTAATTTTTTTAATCAAAATAGTTTCAGCAGTTTTTGAGATATTTCGAAAAAAAGAAGTAAAAAAAGCCACGTTTTTCATGCACGATTACAATACTTGACCATACCCTGTATGGTAAAGTAAAATAAATGACACATTACATGTGAGATATTTTTCTCGTTTTGTCGACCATGTAATGTCATTCACTTTTTATTTTGAAATACAAATCATATTGTATTATTTTGATTTTAGATTATTCGGAATGGGGAAAGGACAAAGAAATTTGTAAAAAAGCTGAAGATGGGTGAATGAATGTTGCCCGAAATATGTATAATAGTGAAAAAATGGGAGGGAATGAAAGGAAATAAATTTTGTTTTATTTGATGAAAACTTCCTAAAGAAATCAAAGAATTGTATTGGACAATTAAGTGAATGAATTGAGAATTGACTTGAGATTTATTTTAATCGGAAATATTAAAATTATTAAATTTTAATTAGTTCATTTTTTGAAGTTTATTATTTGTCACCAGAATGGTTCTAGCCTGTGCGCCAAGTATTAAAAAAGCTTTCACTCATAAAGTGGTGCTAGTTTTTAAGTGAGCACTATTGCTAAGTTTAATAAAAAAGTAAGCCAGTATAATTTCTAAAGCGTTTCCAGTGGGGAAAACAGATAGCATCTCTTTAGAGTGTAAACCTGCTAAATCCATCTTTTATCGCATATGACATATTAATACCGTTTGTAAAAAAGAGATGCAGCATCGTCCAAGTAAAACTTCTACTTAAAATTACGATCGTAAATTGTAGTAGAAAAAAATGTGAAAAATATTTTCTTTCCTAAACAACAATATTAAATTTGGTTTGTTTTTTGACTGTCCCATAAAATATCCTTGTTGTGAGTTAGCAAGTTTACACTCTAAGGCGACGATAGGTAACATTTTTAAGTTATATTAAAAAAAATGTTTTATTATACTTAGATCTATCATTCATTTCAGAACAAAAAATTTTGACACTTTTATATCTTGGCAAAAAATTGAGAAATATAGAAGTTATTGAGATATAATATCAAGTTCTACATCCTTCTATGATTAGAATGAAAATGGTATTAGAATCATGGACCATCTATTCTTGTTGTTGCTTAATGTGATTGAATCCACAAATACACATCTATAAATCTTGTAAAACTCTCGCATTACAGAAGAGAGCCGGAGAAATTGATCAAGGAATAAATGAAGACTTACGTGACTGAGCATCCGGGTCTTGAAAGTTTGAGGATTATAAGTTTCGGGAAAAATAAAAGCCGGGAGAGTACCAGTTCCTTGAAGTCATAAGTATATACGTTTGTATTGCTAAATGAAGTGGTTTGCGAAGGGATGCTGGAATTTGTCGAATCTCATGCTACGCAAGCCGGCCTTACGGGTAATTACTGATTTTAATTCAACGGAGCACTTGTTGTCATTGTATTTCTATAAAATAGGAAAAGCGTGGAAACGATGGACCATAGAGTCGTGATAAGCTGTAAGGGGTGAGTCTTCTATTAGTCTCATAGATTGTTTGTGAAATACATCCAGGACGGCAAGAAAATGCTTGGAGGTATCTCTCCACAGATTTGAACGTATTTGATGGGTGGATTTGATCTTTGAGAAACTGCTTGGACGTGATGGCAAGCTTCTTTGCTGCTGATTTTGTCATAGATAAATTGTATTCATTCATTGGTCATCTCAATATTTTATTTCTGATTTTTTTTGATATCATGTATTTCAAGTTAAGGAGGTTCTTTCGCGACATTCCACACAAAAAGTTTTAGTCTCGTAACCACTCTATGAATATGAACGGTACTAAAATTTTAGGTTATGTTTTTTAACATGACTGTATCACTCACACTACGAAATCTCTATATGGATACACACATACTTGCCGGATCGTTTCCAAGCCATTGTGCTTATATCCCCTCCACTAAAAATAAAAGCCCAAATATGTTTTTTTTTATCAAAACTAAGAGGTAAATAATTTCAATTTTTTTTTTAAGTTACTACGAATATATTGTTTTAACAAATATTAGTTTTTCATCAAGATGGTGAAAGTGCTTCAATGAAAAAAAATAAAATAATGATCATATCCCCACCCTTTCCCTATCTACTCTATGTAAAAAATGTCATTTTTAATTGCAATTATTTCATGTTTGGTGTGGTAAATCGTCTTCAAATTTTAACAGTATGTGTATTATGCTTTTAATGACTTATATTCCAAGTTTTAAAGACTTCTTGAATTTTTGCATTTGTGAAAGAACTACCTTAAAAAATCAAGTTAGAGAGTATAATAAAACATACCTGGTGTCTCATGTAAATAATAAATAAAATAATTATGATTTTGAAAATAATATAAATTCGTTTCATTTTTCCCTCTAAATGTATTTTCTCATCTCAAAATTTCTCCCTCCCCCTTACCCGAAAATATCTACTTAACTAAATACATAAAACAAATCTATAAGATAACTTCAAATTGGTGTTTAAGATCCATAAGTTAAATTTTAAAAGTAAGAAGAGGATTGGTTTACCTCAACAAATATTTGTCTGATACAGACTTACAAATGTGTTATCTCTCTAATAACAAGGAAATAGAAGGTGTTTTCCAATTAATAGCGATTTGTTTAATTTTAACGGAATTTCGTGTAAATATTTAAAGAGGAAATATTCTGTTTGGATGAATATAGCGTTGAGAAGGAAGTGTAAATAGGTATGTCTGATTAATTATTTAAGACGGACATTTGATCAGGAATCCTTAGATCGGGAGAAAAAGTAAATATGTCCCTTATCTTATACTCAAAAATTCTCATCTTAAAATTTATTTTGGAATCCAAATAAAATAATTAATTTTATATGTGATTTTAGTTTTGTTAATAAATATATGTTTAATAGTGAAAAAATGTTTAAAAAAAAGTTTTAATAAATTAATTAATTAAATCTTGATAGGTGAAAGCTCACCATTACAATTTTATAGTAAACTAGCTTGCGACGCCCGCCTCCAGCGGGCATCTTGATAGCGGTCTTACGTCGCCCCACCCACCTATTTTTAGTAGTTGGTTTTTAAGTTTCTAGTTTCCTAGGGGTTCATAGATTATATTTACAAAATTTAGTTAACTTTAGTCCAAAAGCCTAGAATTTTCATTTTTAATTCGGGAATTTGTGGAATATTTAAGGACATTTTCTATACGGAAGAAATTTATGTCATTTTATCTAAGTCTTAAACGAAGAGTTTATTGGAACAGTTTTTCCACTAAAAAATCTTAGTCCTAAAGATGATTAATTAATTTTGAATAATTCACTTTATATGTAATTAAAGTATGAGGTGTGAAAGCTCTAGGCCTTATGAGCAATCGGAAGCAAAATCAATCATTTTATGACAAATTTCCAAATTGACATATGAAGGCGTACTTTGCCTCAAATGTGGAGCTTATAAATTCAAACCCTCATTAACTAAAACCATATACGCGACAAGGCGCGATATCACGCCAGTCTGTCAGAGATTTAATTTGAGTTGTGTTTTCTAGAAGTCAATTTTCTTTAAATTATCTAAAAAAGAATTCTAGTGGAATGGAAGCATAAGTAAAATAAAAAAAAATAAAATCCGACCACTCTCTGATAAAAATTAATGTTCCTTTCAACTTCTCTAAGCCTAAGAGCCAACAAATTAAAAAAAATATGGCTATTTAATAGAGCCAACTTCGATGAGATGCGTAGCTTCTTTGACAATTCCCGTGGAATGACGCATTAAAAAATAAAAATGCTTCTGAATGTGCTTCTGTATTTGAAGAAGTAATTCAGATGGGCATTGAACAGTGTGTTCCCTATGTAAATAGGAAAAATTATTCAAAACCCTGGTTCAACAAGCGATGTGCCGAAGCTGTTCGTGAAGAAAATAAAGCATTCAACGAATGGCTTTCCTGCCAAACGGACATCAAACGAATTGCCTTTTCAAAATCTAGTAACCAGTGTAACAAAATTATTAATGAAACCAAGAAGTCTCTAGACGAAAAATGGGCTGACCGATTATCAGCATGCCCAGCTAATAAAAATCGATTCTGGCATCTCACGAGGAAATTAACTACCAACTCCTCCAAATCTTCGTTTCCCCCTAATCTTTCCAGCGGCTCAATAGCCACCGACGCCCTCTCTAAAGCTGAAGCATTCGCTTCATTCTTCGCGACCAATGCCACCTTAGACGACAAGGGACTTGACCCCCCGCCCTATACCCCTAGCACCAATATTATGTCGGATATTAAATTCAGAATACCAAAATATTAAAAGTAATAAAAAGCCTAAATGTTAATTCAGCCGCTGGCCCAGACAACATTCCCACCAGTATAATCAAAAATTGCGCGCCTGAACTTGCTCCTATTCTCTCAAAAATTTTCAAACTTTCATATACCACTGGCTCATTTCCGGAGAGCTGGAAAACAGCAAGAATTCAACCAATTAAAAAAAGGAGATCCTTCAAATGTAGCCAATTATCGTCCGATCGCCATAACTTCGGTTCTTTCTAAAATCATGGAAAAAATCATTAATGAGCAAGTTCTTCACCATTTAGAATCTAATAAACTAATCCATGATAGTCAATACGGCTTTAGACAATTTCGGTCCACCGGCGATATTTTAGCATATATAACTCATATTTGGAATAAAGCACTAGAGACTGGTAAAGAGACTTTCGTAATAGGCTTAGACATTTCAAAGGCCTTCGATCATGTCTGGCACAAAAATCTTCTTGCCAAATTACCTGCATTTGGCCTTCCCCCGAGCCTCTGCAAGTTGCTTGAGAGCTTTCTCTCAAACCGCTCTATTAAAGTCGAGGTTGACGGAATATCATCCTCGTCCTTTAATACTAATGCTGGAGTTCCTCAGGGCTCAGTCATCTCTCCCACACTCTTTATTATCTATATTAATGACCTATTAAATCTGCCCTCCAATCCAATACATTGTTACGCTGACGATAGCACCCTCCACAACGCTCAATCCTTACTAGACAATCGCGCAAACATAGCCTCCTCAATAAATTCAGATTTGAGCATGCTTAAAAAATGGGGATCTCACAATTTGGTAAACTTTAATGCTGGCAAAACACAGTGCTGCCTAATTTCTAGGCGCGCAGATAGGAACCTTCCGGACATTTCCTTTGATTCGAGCTCATTGGAATTCCGTAATAAAATATCAATGTTAGGTGTCACCTTAGGTTCTGACCTCTCTTGGAATGACCATATTATCTCAGTAGCAAAAGCTGCAGCATGTAAGCTTGGCTTTCTTTTCCGAACCAAACGATTTTTCACCCCCACTCAACTCCTTATATTATACAAGGCTCAAATTCGCCCCTGTCTTGAATATTGCTCGCATTTGTGGAGAGGAGCCTCCAAGTATTCTCTTAATACCTTAGATGCAATTCAGAGGCGAGCTATCAGACTGATAGGCGATCCTACATTAACTGACACTCTCGACTCCCTAGCCCATCGTAGATCTGTCTCCGCCCTATCCCTTTTTATAGATATTACCATGGCTTTTGTTCTGACGAAATAAAATCGATAATCCCACCAAAGGCCTCATTTGCCCGAAATACACGATTTTCTAAAATTCAACACCCCTACGCGCTTAAACTAGATACTAATCGAACAAACGCATTCGCCAATTCATTTATCCCTATGACATCTAGAGACTGGAATTCTCTTCCCCCGACCGTCTTTCCAGCAACTTATGACCTTCAATCTTTCAAGACCAGCATACACTGATACCTTCGACTTCTACCCAATCACTAGATCTCCCCTTATCTTCACGTTACAAGGGTCCACCACGGACTTCAGAGGTTGTACCTTCTTGGTGCAACTTCTTCTTGTATCAATATCATTATAAAAAAAAAAAAAAAAAGTAAAGTTCTGGTTGAGCAACAGCACATTCCATGTAATGTTGTTAAATAATCACATAATTGGCTTGTTTTGTATTCATTTATTTATTGACCGTTCAAGTTCGCAGCCAGGTCATTTAGATCTGGTAAATATAATAAATGCATTTATATCTAAATTCGCCTGCGCGTTTTCTCTATTATTAAATTAATTCCATTTACCATAAATAGTGTGTAAAGGAGCCAACCAAGTACATTAGATGCTTTCGAAATTTCTACAATAACTTGAATATAACAACTGTAGTTGCCCTAAAGGAAGGGAAAGGTAACAGCTTGAATCCAAAGTTAAATTCTCCATCAACCGACCCCCCCCTTCCCCATCTCTTCTACACACACACACCATTCCCATTCACGTTCTTGTTTCTCTTGCTCATGCTGCAATTTACTTTCCTTTCATACAAATACTTATAGAATTAGGAATACTTGAAAATGAGCTAATTTGGAGGATTTTTAGTTCAAATATTTATCATTAATAGGCGTTTCTTCGAGCAGATCATGGACACCCTTTCATGAAACAATTCATGCTGAAACAAAAAATGGCAGTGTTTCAAATTCTTATATCAACACTTTAAGCCACATTTGAATGCTAACGCTATTAGTAATTGGCCCATGAACTTGGTTAAACAAAAATAAATCGTCCAAACTAACATAATAAAATCTGCACGTAAGTATGTGACGTATTCTTTGAGCCAAAGTATGCCTGATACAGCGTATTTATTTTTAATGGTAACAATGTAATTAGACTCAAACTCTTTAAGTTAAATTGACATCTGCCTACTCCTCACACTTAATCAAACTAATCAATTTTATTTATTATCTAATTTAACAACATGTGTCCTATTTAATTAAAAAATATCGAGAATTAATTGAAATTTCAAAAACTGTTAAGTGTAAACTTTACAAACATTCGCACAGGTAGATGACGAGTCTCAAGAGACTGGACAAGTGCTGGATCTATGTTGACAAAGAAAAAGAAAAGTCGATGTATTATTTAAAATCTTCCTCAAACCATGGACCTAAAATCTGAAGCAGATCTCTAATTATAGAGTAAGTATGTTTTTTGATCTCATATGAAAATTTTTCACTATTACATGTTTTAAGAACCCTCTCTAAATTCTAGATAAATTAAAAAAAAATTTAGAGGATATTTCAAGGTAGGTTTCACAAAATAAAACATGTTCATGTTTGAAGTTTTTTAACAACCTTTAAATATTAATATTAAAGCTTGATTTTTTTTTACTTTTAATTTACAGCATAATGAACAAAACTAGAGGACGAGGCTAAAAAAAACACTTCAAATATTAACTACTAAAAATCTTCATAAATTTTGAGTTACCTTTATAAATCTATATTTCGAGATGAAACTTTCTGATGGTTATTTTTTTTTATTGAGAAATAATTTCTGTGTAGAGAATAAAAATTTTCGGAAAGAGAAAATTGATCTTTGTGCATTGATAGAGATTCAACGGCGCCTAGTAGAGGTAGGATATGCATTCAATAGAACGTTCTGCCCTTCTAGTTGCATCATCAGGCGCCTAACATAAAAAATCTACATTTTGACCAGTACTACAATTTTCGGGCCCGGGACTTTAAATCTGAAGCAGGCACCTTACTATGAAATAAGTATGTGTTTTTATGAAGGGGAAAAAGTTGCTCACCCCACGCCCTTTTTTATAAAATACCCACTTAAAAAAATGTCCCGCCCGCGCCCGCAGGTGCACTTGGATCCCCCTTTTTGGAGCCATGCTTCAAACATAGCCTTTCGCAACATGTAGCCTACAATCACATCCAAGAATCATCCTTCCGAGGACTTTCAGTTCTCTGCTTATAAATGCCTCACTCTTTAATTGACATTTCTAAAAGATTCCGCTTTGTTATGTAACCCCATATTGATAAACATGACTATTTTACTTGTTATCATTACATAATAAGGCGTTCTTATTCTTTTAATAAAGAAAGGTTGCCTCAATGTCTGAATGTGACAAGCCCCGGTCCTATATATTTCTTGTTCGAAAATAATTTTTACTTCCTTTCTTTAATTTCATTACTTTTTTCCTACATTTATAAACAACATAATAATGTCAGGATCTCTGATCTGTTTTATAAGATAAAATCTTGAAATTTTATTTTTATAGTCAATAAAAATCTTCGTTTAAAGTATTTTTATTGCATGTCCCTATTAAACTCTTCAAAATCCACTAACTATAATGGTATCAGCATATAAAAAATACCATACTTTTTAAATATAAACCCTATAAATACTAAACCTTCACAAAGAGACACTATGAAGAGGCTTTCTACTTCTCTTCTCTGGTTTCGGTGGCTACCCTCTTCCTCACCATCGTTGGGGTAAGTTTTTGTGCAGCTATTTTGGCGAGGCGACCTCTCTTGCGGTCCCTTCTGAAATGCTCATTTTCCTCTGCATTTAATGACAAACTAAATTCCACTTCTCTTTATGCATATAACAAAAAACACGTGCGCACCGCACCACTTGCAATTATCTGTTACGTCTTTAATTAGAAATCAAAATTTGAGTAACTTTTCAATTCAGAAATTCAATATTTTCTACTTATTTAATATATAGGCCAATGAATTAATTCATTGAAGGAATTGGCTTTCGAATTTTAAAAATTTTCTAGATAAATTAAACTAGCTTTTATCTCATTCGAGTCCTACAATCTTCAATCTTTGAAAATCTTGATCTACACATACTCTAGGATTCCGTTTGTCATTGAAATGTTTTTTTTTGTTTTTTTCATTTTTAATTTATAAGTGTTACATCTTGTAATGCTCTTATTCATCAAAAACTGTGCTTTTCTTCATAATATTTTCTGTGCTTTTTATCTTCAGAATAGAATTTACATCTTTAATATTAAAACGATACACTAAGACAATTTTGATAATTATATTTACATAAGGTGGAGTCTAATTCATTACCAATATTTTTCTTAAAAATGAGTTTTTTTTAATAAACATAAAATAACTTTACTAAATTATAACCTTCAATTTGTCTCTTTTGATCAAATAAAAATAGATATCTTCTTAATGCCTTAATTTATTTTAAAAAGTAACATTGAAATGCAATCTTGAAAAATTAAAAGTTTATAAAAAATTAACAAATTTATTTAGCAGCAGCAGGAGTAATCAAGGAAATGAAGATTTACATAGGATTAATTAGGATAGTAAAAGGAAATTCGATAACTTCCTGTTAAATTCATCTTAGAAAGAGACAATTTTTTTTAAGAGTCTCTTTATATTTTTTTACGATTATTATTAAAATTCTATAATAATTAAAAAAACAGGTTTTTAGTTACACAATGAAAACAAAATTGTATATAAGACCTTGAAAAAAATATTTATATTTTTTTACGATTATTATTAAAATTCTATAATAATTAAAAAAAGAGGTTTTTGGTTGCATATAATAACAAAATTATATATAAGAGCTTGAAAAAATATTTTTACATGTTAAAGCCTTTGTGATCAGGTGATTAAGAGTTTGATCTCATATGGTGAAATCAGAAAATATTTATATGAAACCATTCTCAAGTAAGATAAACATAGTTAAAGTCCCACTCGACAAATCGACTTATCAAAATCTACGTCATTTATGAACGTTCTTTCTGTTCTGAATTGAAAATAGACCCAGAATTAGAAGACGAAGAACGTGTAATAAAATTTAAATGCCTTAAAATGTTTTCCCAAGATTTTTTTTTGACATCTTATGATTTGGTCAGTTTCTTTTAGAAATTACAAAAATATTCAAACAAATAAATTAGATTAATAAATTCAAAGAATAACCCCACAAAGAGAAACAAAGAGGTTGTCCTCTGCTTGATGCAAATAAACATACACACATATATATCGAGATGATATATCTGTATATATATTATTTATTTGTTAGAGATTATAGTTTCGAAGACTTGGTATTCATCATCAGTCTTTCTTCACTATAAATGTTTTCATGGAGTCAATATCCATATGATATTGACTCCATGAAAAACATTTATAATTGAAGAAAGACTGATGATGAATACCAAGTCTTCAAAACTATAGTCTCAAACAAATAAATAATATATATACAGATATATCATCTCGATATATATGTGTACATGTTTATTTGCATCAAGCAGAGGACAACCTCTTTGTTTCTCTTTGTGAATCAACAACTCTGCTACTCTCGGCAAAACAAAAACTTTTCAATTAAATAACCCCACACTTACAAACGAGAACATGATGGAGAGACACCCCCAAGAATAATAAGAAGAACAAATTCCTAGGGAAATAATTAATTGGATCATTTTCTATATTTACAAAACCGAAATTTTAAGTTTGAAATGGTCAATTTAATTTTAAGCCCTGAAGAAGGAGAGATGATGCTCAGAAACGTCGGTTTCGTAAAGAATGAAAGTGACGTTCCAAGGTTTCAATAAATAATTTTATTTTGAATTTGTTATTTTTCTTATCCATGGATCCCAACAAATCTCTAATGATATTCACCAGTCTGTCTCTAAGAAAGTGTTTCCAATATTTATATTAAATACTCTTGACGGGAAAATGAAAATTAATAGGCACTTTGTCCATATAAACTAAATTTTGACTTGGAATCCTGGGGAACACATGGTATGAAGACTGTAGAAACATAGAATCTTAGTAAATCTTGAGATTTCAATGGTAATCCATAAAGCTGCCCATGGAGTCAAGGCGCCGCTAGTATGCAGGTCAATGGAGAGGGGTGGGCTCTAAAAAACTCCTTATTACTCTTTAAAAATCGGGGAAATTTCTTAATAACATGCACATGAATAGAGATTTCAAATCTCTTCTCATTCGAATTTTCATTTAAGAGTCTGTTGTGTCAAATTTATGCATGCTATTTTAAAAGAGAAGACGAGCAAAATTTAAGGGGAACTTAACAAATGCGATATTATTTATTTCAGCTCGTCTGAATAAACACCATTGTTGTATTTTTTTATTGTCCTCGGGAACAGAGCCCATTTTGGACAGTAATATATTATTTTTCTCAATTATGTAGGGATCAGATTAAAGTCGGATTGCAGCGATTCGGACTTAAACCTGCCCTAGCTTGATTAGGCATGTAGGTTATCCACTCGACCAACCTGATCTCCATTGTAGTACTTAAAGTACAGAGAAAAAGCAGAAACAGTTCTACTATAAGCCAGGGAATCGAGTGGCTTAGATATGGCCGGGTCTCTTTTAGTTTAATTATTATTTTCTGAATTGCATCTAGTGTAGCAAGAGAATGGAGGCCTCTCTCCACAGATAAGAGCCATATTCGAGACATCGTACTTATGTATTTCTTTTGTAGATTTTCAATTAATTATTTGTTTCGTATAACACACCATTTTTCTGGAACCTAGCCACTGTATTAATCGAGGGTAATTTGTATTTTATTTTTATTATTTTTATAATATTTTCAGTTAAATTCAAGGATGGCGGTGCTCTGACTGGATTTTTAAGAAGATCCCCTACCATCCATTGTTCTCAGGTCCCCCTTTGTTCAGCTATTTAACTTGTATCCAATAACTCTTATTTTTGTTAATACTCCAAACCAAATTTTCTCTTTAAAGACTGGCTTAGATTTATTATTCCATCCATTATGATATTAAAAATCAATCAATTTATAGCTAAATTATTAAATACTATACAATATATTATACATAAAAGCCGGATTCAACTCTATAATTCATTTTTTCAATTACTTTTCACAGAACACTAATGGGAAATATCGATTCATTTGTAATTTTCAATTTACTTTTTACACACAAAAAAAGATTGATAGTTCATCTATGAATTATTAATAGAGAAGAGAAAGCTTTTTAATTAATTTTTTGTAATAAAAAATTTAAAACCATATATTTAAATTATTAAAAAATAAATTTAAATAACCATTCATCTAGTTATATTTTTTTAATTACATATTTTTTAACAATTTTATTGAATTATCAATGGAAAGAATATTTATATCCCTTCAAATTCTCCATTTTATAATATGCAGTGGCGGATTTCCTATTAAGTTAAGTAGGCTGAAGCCTACGGCTGCAAATTTCGGACGGATACCTAATTTCGACTTTGATGCTTTTATGAATTTTTATTTAGAAGGGAAACTTTATTTCTTTCGGTTGTTTGCACGCGCACGTGTGCACATGTGCTCCTGGACTACCCATGGTGCGGGTGCGATACGTTGATTTAAATTAAAATTTTATCATTCTCTCTAGCATAATAAATATTTGGTATATTTCCAAATGTAGATTAGCTTTAAGAATTTTTAAGACCATGGCAATTACTAATGCGTCTTCCGAAAGATCTTTTTCATGTCTCAAAGAATAAAAAATTATTTAAGATCAACAATTTCGGAAAAGAGATTAAATGATTTGGCAATTTTGTCAATAGAATGGAAGCAATTTCATTTGACACTGTCATTAAAGATTTTATAAAAAAAATGTAGACGGCAATATTTTTAACGACCTGTACGATGTATGAAAAATTATATTTAATTTACTTAAAATAGGCTATTTTTATTTATTGCTATTATTTCTAGCTTTGATTTAATTAGATTTCATTGATTGGTACTCTCATACATTTATTAATCGTATTTATGTTTCATATGTTATTGTCGTTTAATTTTTTTACTTTCTATTTGCTGTGTTTGCGTGCAATTTTAGATTTATTTCAGATGCTTTACCTTAGTAAATATTCGTAGGTAACAGGAGAATTACAAAGTACACGGCTTCTAGAGAGGCTCAAATATGTGGCAAAATCTTTCCCTAGGCCTAGGCTAAAGAAGCAATTGATTCGATCTATTTATATAGATGTATTAAATATATTTTGTTTTTACGTAGGGGCCCGAAATAAAGATTTTGCATAGGACTCCAAAGAGTTTAAATCCGCCCTTGAGATTAGGCTGCAAAATCGTAAATCCGCTACTGCCCAGGTGTATGGTAAAGTCATGTGGATGGCCACATCAGCTTATAGTATTTTGAATTTATTTTTACTCGCTGCCCAATATAATTTCTTCATTGTCATTGTCTTTGTATGATTTTCGACACCAAAATTTAGTTACGTGACTCAAAATGGGGTGTCGCGACCATTGGCGTAGTTATGGAGAATTCCTAGGGGCGGCAGCCGGCCATCTGATTATCACCACAAGGTTTCAATTTCAGTAATCCGATTAGAGATCAATTAACTTTTTACTAGAATTGACAAATTTTGAATTAAACAAATAATTTAATTAGAAATACATAAGTGATGCCTCGTAATAATGGGGTTTCGATTTTTCTATGGGGAACAATGAGTTTATAGGGAGTATTTATCTTACTTTCGACTTAAATTTCACCATTACTGCCTAACACTTTGAGGTAAACAAATTCATATAAGGACTTTTATTAAAGTACATTTAATTTCCATCATAAAAGTTTATATGAGAGAAATGTCTAAAATCAATAGTTTACGAGTTATGTAAATGTAAATATTTTTCAATATAAAAATTCAAGCCCAATGAATTGGCCAGGTAATTTTTTGATTCAAAAAATATGGAATTTGATTGATGATACGGATTTCACATAAAAATCTTGACATTCGGGACACACTTTATCTAAAACCGCTTTTATTTTTGTAAAATAAATTTTACTTTTCTCAGAAAAAAATATTTAATCTTTGTTTAATGATATTTAAATAGTCATCGGATCTAATTATACATAATGAACTTTCTTTTAGAAAATTAAATTATCAACATGTTTCTTAATTAGAATTCTTTTATATATAGAACATCTAGGACGTTAGAGCAATATTTATCCAACTTTCCACGTAGATTTCACCATTACTGCCTAACCCTTTAAGGTAAGCAAACTCATATAAGGACTTTTATTAAAGAAGATTTTAATTTCCAACAGAAAAGTTAATATGAGAGAAATGTCTAAAATCAATAGTTTACGAGTTAAAGGATATTCCAATTATGTAGAGTGAATGGACTTTATGAATCAATAACAAATAATGTGTCTCTGATCTCGACACAACCTCTCGATATAACAGACCAAAATTATTATAAATGAGAAAGAAATCGATATTATTTTATCGATTTAATCTATCATGAGGTTCATAGTAGCTTTTTAATATAAGAAAATAGCATTTTGATTAAGAATATTCTAGTTTAAAAGAAATTGTATGAAAAGATTCAATTTCTTCTCTCCGGAAGCGAATCAACTAGAAATGGCAAAAAGTTTTATTTTTTCCTAATAGATTTTCAGATATTCAAATCTATTAAAATTTCATATCTGTGTGTTATTTTCATTTATCTTTTATATTAAATAGTTATTATTAGGAAATTTGCATTTTAAAGGGTAGTTTATTTGAAGTCCAATTTAAAAAAACGCTAATAACTGAGTTGAAATTTTTTAAAAAAGATGAAATTAATAGATATTATAAAACAATTAATTATTAATAATTTAATTTCATTTTGAACGAAATCGATTCAGTTCTTTTTGAGAAAATCGTCAAAAATCCCGAAAACCGTCTATGAAAGGCCGTTTTAGAAACATTTTAAAATTGACCGCCATGTCACAAGTCAATGTTTGGTTTCATATGACATTTTTAACTTTTTTCAAAGGCATCTCGTGCTTTCAAAAAACAACTTTTTTAGAGAGTTTTCGATGTTTTTGGCCATTTTCTCAAAAAGTACTAAATCGATTTCAAATTATTAATAATTACTTGTTTTATAATATCTATTAATTTCATATTTTTATAAAAATTTCCAACGGAGATATTAGCGTTTTTTCAAATTGTACTTCAAATAAACTATCCTTTAAATTTCAGATTTTCTAATAATAATTATTTTAAATAAAATAAAAATAAAAATAACACACAGATATGAAATTTTTAGATAAATATCTAATGAGAAAAAAATAAAACTTTTTGGCGTTTCTATAATATTTTATTCGCTCCGGTTGAGAAGAAATTGAATCTTTTAATAAGATTTCTTTTTATACTACAAAATTCTTAATCAAAATGCTATTTTCTTATATAATAAACATACTGTGAAACTTCAGATAGATGAAATCGATCAAATAAGATCGTTTACTTTCTCATTATAAATGTATAATTCATTTGGTCTGTTTTTACAAGAGGCTGGGTCGCAACTCACCCGGAATCAGCGAGTCTTTGTTACGGTTTTCTAGCTTTTTATCATTTTCTTAAAAACTAATCAATCAATTTCTTTGAAAATTGAATATAATTATTAATAATCGATTATTTTATAAAAATTTTAATTTCATATTTTTAAAAATTATTTCAAAGTAGTAATTAGTGCTTTTTCAAATTAGTCTACAAATAAACTACTCTTTAAAATGGAAATATTCTAATAAAAACATGGGGTCTAGAGCTTATATTGATAATTCTATTTTTAACCACCACCCCCCCCATTTTGGGCACATTAGCAATTAATTGTATCTCTTTTTAAATTTGAGACTCTTTTATTGTATATACCAGTTTTCTTCGATTTTTGTTTGACAATTTTATTATTTTAAATTATTCTTGAACACCTTCCTCTTTTCTGTCATCATGGATTTCACTTTTATAGTAAATTGCATTTTTATTGTTTCGTTTTAGTTTGAAAATTTTATAATTTTAATTTTTTTAACAACCCTCTCTCTCTCTTAATTTTTGATTTGAATTTAACCGAAATTCAATCAGTTCTTAATCACACTATAAAAAATTACATATAAAATTTTGTTTTGATATTCGCATTAGTTTTTTGAGTTTACACAATATTTGGTAACGTGCTAACTAATCAAATAACTAACTAATTTACCTACTAACAGATATTTTGATAAAATAATTAATATCTGGTAAAATATAATTTTTTTCGATGTTCACTTTTTAAAGTTATGTTCTAGACCAAACACCATGGTTTCGCTCAATTTTTTTTTTTGAATCAAAATAGTTTGAGCCGTTTTTGAGATATTTAAATAAATACTTTTTTCCCACACGATTGCAATACTTGACCATATCTTTATGGTCAATTAAAAAATCAAAATGTCAGGACTCCGGCAGGCGATCGCAATATTTCACATTATATCCTATATAATTACACGATATAGTAGCGAATATATATATATATGAAATTCTAAAATAAAAAACCCTTAATCTCTTAGATTTGAATTAATCACAAAGGATTACATTGACGGTAAAAACATTTATTTCACAATCAATTATTAGATAATGAGCTTATTATTAGAAATTAAATTACTAAATCGATCTACTAGCATCCATTGACGTTGATGGAAATAAAAGGCTTCTCTTTTTTGTCGTCGACCCATTTAATGACATTTTAACAACAACTCCATCTCTCTTTCTCTCTGTGTGTCCCTAGTTCCATTATTAGAATTCAATTTATCAATTAATTTTGTTAATAATTCCCTCGGATGGCAACAACGCTAGCACAAGGGGCGCTCTTTTATATGTATATTCAAGCCAATATTTTTAAATTAGCTTGTACCCTTTTATCCATGAAAAAGCAGTTTTAGTCAGTGAAAAGTGAATTATTTATCAACAAAAAATCATGACATCGAAAGTGTGCAGTTCCGTACCCTGAGAGTAACGATAGATTTTTACTGTGCCTCAAAAAATAATTAAAAACAATATTTGCTTATTACTGATTTCATTCTAAATTAAAAGTAACTAATCATATCCTATAACGAATAAGAACAAGTGAATTTTTTTTGAATTTAGAAAAATTTGGTATTTTTTTCGAAATTTCACCATTTTTTGATTAAATCTCTACAATCTTAATTTTACCAATAACAAAATAATTTTTAGAAAATAAATTTAAATACGCCATGACAAGGTATATTATCTAATTATATTATTTATTTTGCCCGCCCAGGGGGACCCTCTTACAACAGATAAATAGATGACAAAATTTGTTTATTCAAACGGTGGTAATATTAACAGTTCTCTCTCTCTCTATTTACAGTAGTAGTTTGTTAAAATTTATACATATGTCAAACCAATAAAAATAAAAATGAAAAATATGAATGGAAAAAATAAATAAACAAATCCTATACTACTAAAGCTTATTTGTACATGCCTCTGTATGTATCTATGAATCTATGAATCTATGTCCGTCCCCCACCAAAAACAGTCGTCATGGTTACCAATTTAAATGAAATTATCTATTTGTATAAAATTAAGGTTTTGTCTGTACATTGGGGTGGTGGGGTGGGTGGGGGAGATGAGTGGGTTCCGGGGTTGCTGTCCTGGGGGCGAGCTCTCTGGCTAGCAATAATCAATTAATTAAAAATGAATAAACAAATAAAAAGAAATGATAAGATAGTTGTAAGAAATATTTGATTTCATATTAAGCAGCTACAATCATGATCAGTGCTGCCATTGTAGTACAAATGTATTATTTACAATACATTTTTGCTTGAATTAATTTAGTTTCTATTACATTCCATAAAATATATCACAGGTAGCACATTCATGATATAAGCTTCAAAATATCAAAATAAAGCACTTAAAATAAGATAGGAGTGGGTGCTCAATGCTCATACATGAGAAGGATCAAAGAATAAGTCGATCAAAACGTCGTACTTTTATTGTATTATTTATTCGTGTTGAATAAATAATTATAATTAATTATGTGTGATTTTACTAAAATTTCAAAATCACTTACAAAAATAAAAGCTTCAACAGCTTCATTACTAATAAATATAAAGCAAGTAGAACGAAAACTACAAAAATAATAAATGAAAAAATAGGACCATATGTTACGAAAAAAATTGTATGTCTTGTCGATAATCATAGACTAAGCAATGAACGCCCTTACTAAAATATTATTAAGCTATTGCATAGCTTTTATCGCGGGTTTTGAGCGCGGCGACCGAATCGAGAAATTCCGTCACGAAAATAACCTAACAATCCCCTCCAAGCGGCCAGCCGAAAGCCAGCGGAGTCGCCCGACTCTTGACGGAGAGGCGGCTCGAGCGGGGGAGATGTCCCTCCCCGACGCCGCCCACCACTCCTACACGAGACTCGAGCGACTCGACTGACAGTCGACCGGCGGATTTAAGAGGTGGGGAGGGGGCTTTCAAAGGATTTCATTATGGAAAGGATTTTGAAATTAAAGGAGGGGGTTTCTTTTAAAAAATTATAATTTATTAATTATCTTATTTTTTTACAATACATTTAAATTATAAAATACAATTAAACTATAATAGTAAATAATATAAATGAATAATAAATAATTTTCTGGAGACGAACAGTGGACAGCCGGTACATCTTTAAAAGAAAAAAATATATTTTAAATTGCATTTTAAAGTAAAAAACGCGGAATATAGAATATTTATATATTTTTATTAATATTTATTTTAAATTTTTTTCAGACGGACATGAGACAACACCGTGGGATTATTATTATTATTTGTATTTCCCATGCATTATGCTATTCAAATAAATAGGATTAAACAAAAATAATTATTAAGCTATTGCATATTAAGCTATTGCATAGCTTTTATCGCGGCCTTTGAGCGCGGCGACCGAATCAAGAAATTCCGTAACGAAAATAAACCTAACACCCCCCACTCCGACCGGCACAGCGGTGCGGCGTTGAAAGCCGTTCATCGTCTAACGTCGTTTCAGTTCGGCAGACTTCGGCACGGTGTTTGTGTGCGTGCGACTAGACGTATGCGTGTAGACTGTACTAAGCTCGCACGGATCGAGACGAGCTGTTCCGAAATCGGACGAATACGTAAGCAGCTGTTTGTGAAAAAATATTGCATAAATATTATAATTGCATAAGTTGATAAAAAATGCTATGCAATACCTTTACCGCGGCCACACATCTTTTTATATTATTAAGATATTATTCATCCGAAACCAAAAAAGTATGTGATTCGTTTTTAGGATTAGTAGAATTAGATAATGGTAGTTCTGAAGGGTATTTGTGAAGTTTTAAATGGTTATTTAGTTTAAATAAGCGGGCTTGATTTTTTACAGTACATTTTACTACAATGAATAGTACATTCAAATAAAAGCTCGCGACAGCATGATCGTGATATCATGTCATTTCTTTCGTATTTATTTTAGCAATATTTTATCTGTTATTTCTTATGACTTAATTAGCCGATTAGATATAGAAAATTCGTTTTGTTTTTATAGCAAGTTAGCTACACATAAACGATCGTAGCTGGCTGGCAGTTGACGTCTTTAATCAAACCCTGAAAAATCCTATCTTTCGTCTAAGAAGGTTATCTAGATACAGGCGTTGCCATTAAGTGCTGCCATCTACTATTTTATAGTGGCCAAATTGATAAATAATTAGAAACATTTAAGTAATGAGAATAATTTCTAATATGTTAATTCTCCAAAAATCTTATATATTTCATTAAAAAAATCTGCTCTTAAATACGTATAAGATACGCTCCACTGGAGGAATAATAAAGGTAAAACCTCCGAAACTGTTTAAATAAAATGGAAAGAAAAAGTAAAATTTTTAAAGTCTTTAATTATGATGAGTTGGACACAAGCGAAGGATTTGGACTAGAAAGCTGAAACCCCGTGGATTTCAAACTTTTCAATTAAAAACGACCAGCTTTCTATTTCAACAGGTTAGTATTTCGTAGACATGGTCATTTTAGCGATGTCTTCCTCTTTGCGACATTTTCTTGAGATCTCTAATAACATTTGTTTTTTTACGAGGGGAGAGATTCAATCCCATAATCAACCCCTTTGACAAACAGGGGATACTGTGAGCCAATTCTAGCCCCGGTCCACAGGGGACTCTCGGGTAATTCCTACCCAATACTTTAAAATGCAATGTAGAATGGTTATTCCTATAGTATTAGATCAAATGAAATAAATTTTAAATAAAAGTATTTAATCGAGGAGAATTACTAAAAAGTGTGCCTATAGAATGATCTCTGTTCCTTTAAAGCAGCTAAGACAATGATTTCAAATACAAGTCCAGACCTGTTTTAGACTAGTAGGTACAAGTTAATTTTCTAATTTCTATTATTCTAGGAACGTCCTTTTGACTATTGCACTTGGACTAAATGGATACTCGTTATTATAGTTTAGAAATAATTCAACTCGATATATTTCTATAAGAGTTAAAATTGCTAAAAGAAGTAGATATTAAATTTCTAAGAAAATCACAAGAAGTTGACATTTAATATTAATAATTATATTATATTAGTAAAATCTAGGGTCCCATGAAAATATCAAAAATTATTTAAGGGAATGGTTAGATGTTAAAGATAATTGCGATGGGAGGATTAGCTTAAGCTTATTTCAACTGAGGCGAGAAAATTAAAATTACAAAATAACATGTTTAATCAGATTTTAAAATACGAATTTAATGAACAGCCTCCTACTCGTAAAAAGCGAAAAAGAAAATTTAGGCTATTTTTTTTTCATTCGCCTAAACAATTTAATATTTTGTTTTTTGGTTGGGAGTAAATAATATAAAATGAATAACTAGCCAAAATAGCCTTAGATTTAGATTTTAAGTGACAAAACAAAATATTTAGAAATATTTTTGAGAAAAATTTTAACGTCAAGGCTGAATATTTATTCTGAATATTAATCTAAAAATAGCCACTTAACTGGTCGCCCTCACCGTCATTTTAATGAGAATTACATTTTTAAATATCAGAATTTTATTTCATGAGACCTTTACAAGGGTACCATATACTCCATGATAAAAAAATATTGTTTAATTACGATCCCACATCCAAAAAATAATAATTTGATAAAAACTTCAATACGGTTTTTGATTTTAGGTAAAATAAATACAAATAACTTGTAAATTTCAAGTTTATATCTTCTTTAGTTTACGAATTACAGTGCTCTAACAGACGGATAGACCTCGAGACATTGTACCGATACTCAGGGGTTTTTTTATTAATTAATTATATTGATACAAGAAGAATTTGCACCAAAAAGGTGCAACCTCTGTGATCCGGGGATGGACCCTTGTATCGTAAAAAGAAGAAGAAATTTCAGAAATTGCGTTGTAGTTAAAGGTACCTGTGGATTCGCGTATTGAAAGAGTAAAGGTTATGTGTAGCCGCAAAGACAGATGGGGAAGCGAGTTCCAATCTCTAGAAGTCATAGGGACAATTGAACTGGCGAATGCGATTGTTCGGTTAGTATCTAATTTAACTTACTAATTTTAATTTTGTACGGAACCCTAAATACAAATTTGAAAGTTTATGATAGGAAAATAAGGACAAGTTTTTGTGTGTGACTTTTTTATTTATCAACCAACGTTTCGTCTACTTTGCCGACTTCTTCAGGGCTTCAAATAGGCATGTCACACTAAATTTTCTTGTTATAATGGTAACGAAGATAACAAGAAAATTTATACAGAATGTGTGACATGACTATTTGAATCCTGAAGAAGTCTGGCAAAGTCGACGAAACGTTGGTTGATAAATAAAAAAGTCACACACAAAAACTTGTCCTAATTTTCCTATTATAAACCTAAACACAAATCTCGATTAACATATTTTCTCATACCTACTTACAGTATAAAATAGATACTTTATAGCTAGTAAAATGAAGATTTCTACACTTTATTATTTTTTTTAATTCAAGATCTCACTTTTTGAGACTGTCTTCTTTATTCTAATACAATATTATTCCATAAGGATAATCATATTCGTCAATCGAATGTACACATTTGAAAGTGTAATCTCATAAAATTAAAATTATTGTATTTATATTAAGTAGAATAGACAATCTTTATTTTTTCATGAAAAATAAAGATGGTGTTGGTCAAAACTTCACAGATAAACTTTGAGTCGACAATCGCTTTGTCTATTTAACTAATTATTTGTTTGTAAAGAATAATTTGAAAAGAACCAAATTAGTTCCATTACTTGATTACTTTATTTTTTTTTCAAGTGACTATATATTTGTTACTCAGCGTACGTAAATACAAATAAATTAAAAAAAAAAATACTTTATCTGAGGATAAGAGTCCATTGGAGGCCATATATTTTCGTATGTTAAATACCAATAGAATTAACGATTAATAGCCTCAAAGGATTTGCAAAATCACTCGTTAAATTGGATATATACAATGTTTTATTGATTCGGGTAACTTAAGTGTACTTTATCTGCGTTGGCAACGTGTCAAAGCCCCCATCGCAGACTCAAAAGATTCCAACCAACTCGAAATTGAATGGTCAACAGGTCAATCCGAATTACTTAACATTCCTCATCAGAGGGAAGGGATCCTCAGTTACCTACTCTAATCTCTCTATTCTCGGATTTATTTTTATTAACTATTTAGTTATATTTTAAAAAGTTAACATTTTATGCTCAAAAATAAATTTTATTTAAACCACACATAATTATTTATTGAACACGAACAAATAATACAATATAACTACGGCGTTCTCAATTATGAGCACCTATTCCGATTTTAGGTTAAGTCCAGTTGGCGCAGAGAAACGGGAAAATTTGAAATAATTAGAAAAAATGAAGGAAACTTACAAAACTTTATTTGATGCTGAAAATCTATTCTACAAGAGTGGAAATTTTATTATAAGACATCACTTTTTAAAAAATTATGTCACTGAGGTGCTGTCCATTTCGTCGGACACATTCAGTAACTCGATTCTGAAGATGAGAACTTGGGCGGGGCCCCGTTCTCCAGATCTCTTAGTCAGTGGCTACTTTTTATGGGGACATCTTGAAGAGTGTTGTGTATCAGACTAGACAAGGGGTCGGCAACCTGCGGCTCGCAATCCGTATGCTGCTCTTTCGATGTCAAGATGCGGCTCTCGAGTTCCATGCGCAAATATTAATAATTATATTACTTTATTTTCAAAACTCATAAAAAAATATTATACTGCAAATGAAGTAAGATGCCAACTAACAAATAAAAATCTTGAGGCGTGCTTGAAACTGAAAACAACAAGTTATGAACCAGATTTAACCAAACTTTCAAAAGGCATGCCAAGACCAATGCTCCCATTGATGAAACTATCTATTATTCAATAATTATAGTTATTTGATTACTGATTTTATTATTCTAGCAGAGCTAGCTTAAATACTTATATGTTTTGTGAGAAACATTTGTATGTTTTTATATGAATAAATATTATTTCATATTTTAAGCTATTTATTTTAAATCAAAAATCAAATTTGTATACCTAATCCTAATCAAATAGCATAATATTGAAACAAAAATTTTAGTGGCTCTTTAAAAACTTGGAAATTTGGTAAATTGTAACTTTTGGCTCTTCCGTCTCAAAAGGTTGACGACCCCTGGACTAGACCAACAAACTTTGCCCAGCTTAAGTCTCAGATTGAAGAAAACAACGCCAACATCCCGGAGAACTCATTGAGCCGTGCTGTGCAAAATCTTCAGAATCGACTTACTGAATGTGTTCGACGAAATGGAGAGCACCTCACTGACCTAATTTTTCAAAAAGAGATATCTAATAATAAAATTTTCACTCTTGTAGAATACATTTTCAACATCAAATAACGTTTTGTAAGTTTTCTTAATTTTTTCTAATTATTTCAAATTTTCCCGTTTCTCTGCGCCACCCTATATATCGGCTGGGAGTATAGTCAAGCCAGAAACCTCTGCTCCAGCCTATATATAACTGGACAATAACGCAGGAACCTAAAATCTGAGTGGATGCTCATACTTGAGAAAGATCGCAGAATAAGCCGATCGAAACATCGTAGTTATATTGTATTATTTTTTCTTAACAATAAATAATTATAATGAATTATGTGTGATTTAAATAAAATGACTACTCTTAATAAATTTAATCACAATAATACAAGTTTTAATAGTTACATGTCTACTTTATGGTTCATATTATATTTTATTATTATTTACTAGTACAGTGTCTTGAAAAGGTTTGACTTAATTTTAAGCGGTGAGTGATTTTATTATTATTATTATTTTTTATTAGAATCTGATCGAGGAAAATGTATAAAAAAAGAGCTGATAGATGAATCATCTCTAGCTACGTCATTGAACACTGACAAGTCCAGACCTGTTTCAAACTATACGAAATGAATTTCTTAATTTCTCTTATTCTAGGAATGGCCTTTTGCACTTGGACCAAAACGATATTCGTTAAAGCTAGATGAATATTCAATTGGACTTCATTGAAATTCAGTTACTTATATATTTTATTAATGTTTTGTAAATAGTTTTAATGCAAAACTTATGTCAATATTATTTATTTTTATTTTATCTTTATTTTATTTTATTTTTTTTTTTTTTGTAAATAGTTTCAAGTCAGAAAACTTATATTTAATTTTTAGTGTATATATGTAGTCATCTGGAGAAATTGAAAGTTCATCGAATCTTTTATAATTTAAGTTATAATCCTTGTTTCATGAAACGCATTATTATTTTGTTTTCAAATAAATGTGCCTATTGGCTTTTTGGGGCAGATTGCCTGTGTAAAATGGAAAAAAAAATTAAAATTCAGACGAAAATGTAAACTTAAAGTATAATTTATAACGAGGGTGAAACCGCGACCTAATATCGTGTACACCTACTTTCACTTCCACTTTCATACCAAGTAGAAGACAATAGATGAGGGGCATTATCTAATGAATTCCAAAATAATTCCACATTATTCCAAAGATAGTACACCTAATTCCAATAGCGGTTCACCACTACATTTTAAATAAATCTGAAAATAAGCATATTTTCACTTACAGACATTATACATGATATTATTTTAATACTTAATGGATATCCGTCCTTATGAGGTTTTCTAATTTTATTCAAAATCAATAGCCGGATACTGACTGAGGCTGCCTCGGGCGTTTGCCGTAGAACCGTCCAGAATGAACGCAGGAAACGACCCGAAGCAGCTTTGAGCATTCACAAAAACCGACAACCGATGGAACGGGCCGAGGCAGCCTCAGACGAGGCAACGGGCACTTTTACCTTGGGCGAGCCACGTACTGACCGACTAGGCATTTGCCTCAAGGGGCTGGCCTTGCGAGGCAAACCCTCAGTCAGTATCCGGTTATTAGGATAAATTATAATTTAGGGATTAATAAAAGTGAAAATTAATCCCAAAAACTTTACTACCCTTATCACTTAACCTCTAAATGAAGAGATACACATTTGTAAGTAAATTTATCTCCCCCTTTCAAAAATAAAAAATAAATAAGTACATTCCCTTACAAAAAGAAGGCAAGAACACTTCTCTGTGAATAAAACAGGCCAAGTTCGAAAAAGTAGTGAAATCTAGGAGAAAATAGTTCTTTCAATTAAAATACATTCTTCCCACTTTGAATGCCAATCTAGATTTGTAGATTCTAAATTTTCTTTATGAAACCTGACTGTTACGCATTATGCCGTTGGAGCAAATGAACTAAATTTCGACACTTAATTTTGTGACTTATTCAGCGACTTATTTCTCATATCAATTATCCAATATCATTATGTGAAACATCTTTTTCATTTTTTATTCCTTCTTAACACATTAATTTTTCTCTTTATAGTTATAATAAAGAACAAAAATCACACTAATCGCAAGCAGATTTATTTTTTATAATAGCTATATAATATGTTTTTTTTAATTGTCATGTTTAATCGTGAGCTTTTAATTTTTAAATTTTAATATTAGATTGTAATTATTCGTATTTAAAAACATATGTGTAAGTTTTGAGTGAATATTGATGAGGCAGTCCAAAAAAAGAAGAAGATAATTTATACTATCTTTTTATTCTTATATCGACGTTTCGGAGGCTATTCCCTCTTTCTTCAGGGTTTTGAAAAGTCAGTGAAGGAAATCCAATGTAACATTCCCTCTGTATCCTCTTTTTCAGTGGCAGTAACAATAATATATTGTATTTCATTCTCAGCAGAATTATTTATTTATTTATTTAGATAATTTTTACGGACTAGTAGTCCACTTACAAAAATGTCAAACATGTGTATAATGAGTGTTACATCAAGAAAAAAATTTTTTTACAAAGAATTACAAAATAAAACATCAAAATCATATATAAACAATGCAAAAAAAATACAATAATCTATACACGAATAATAAGATTATATTGTAGTGCTGAGAATGAAATACGATATATTATTGTTACTCCCACTGAAAGAGTGGACAGAGGGGAATGTCGCATTGGATTTCCTTCACTGACTTTTCAAACCCCTGAAGAAGGAGGGAATAGCCTCCGAAACGTCGGTATATGAATGGAAAGATAGTATTAATTATCTTCTTCTTTTTTTGGACTGCCTCATCAATATCCACTCATCAGTCCGTCTCCATCAGCTCTCCAAAAATTACTTCAATCTCATATATGTAGTGTTTACAACTCATGCCATGTTTTTTTTTTCAATCCACTCGTAAAATGTCTGCGAAGGTTTATACGGAATGGATCATATTAAAAAAAATCGCTACAAAATTAAATTACAACGCATGATTTGATATATAATATTTATTTGATATGGGGTTGACATGTTGGGGTGTTTTTTATTTTGAAGTTGGGCAGATGATATTATAACAATATATATATATATATATATATATATATATATATATATATATATATATATGTGTGTGTGTGTGTGTGTGTGTGTGTGTGTAGAGAGATAGAGTTGTGGAGCGATGGGAATACGGTAGGTAATTCAGGGAATTGGGACGGGCTTTCTAATATCCCACGGGAGGTGGTTGATGGTGGTCTCAACCAGGAGCAGGGACAATAATGAGAATCTTGTCGCCCGAGGGGACAAAATGTCCAAAAGCTACACACACACAGGCGCATGCCTCTTAGCTCGATCCTAACGCCTGATCTATCACAAGATTAAAGTTAAAGTACATTCCTTCAGATGATTGAACCAGCGACGGATTCTCCGAAAAAGAGAGGTAGAAACGGAGATAGAGGATTTGGAGATTGCTCTCTCCCACAGTGAAATCAATCCTAATGGGGAGATCGAGTAGAAACTCATTCCGAATATAATTTAATTGGGAATTATCATCTTTGATTGAGACAAGCTATTCATTTGCAAATAGATTACTAATTTACAAGTTGGGAATTATAATACAGTATCAGTGACATACTTTACAGGAAATGATCTTTGATGATATAAATCCATTTTCCAGTCTTCACCTCTCCTATATTCTATTAAAATATCTCATAACCTGTGCCTCAACGTGCCGCTTCTTGGTTTCCCTTAAGTAAAATGATTCCCCTCCAGATAATTTTTAAAACAAATTTGAAGTTATTACAAAAGTATTAAAAAGTTAGCCAAAAGTGAAAATATTTATAAGCAAAAATTAAAAGAAAAATATTAAACGACGCAGCATCTATTCACCCGTTTAGAGGTTGCTTGGATCAAAATTTTGAATGTTGTTTTTATGGATTTTTATAATTTCATTTTAATTTTTTTAAATACCTACGAATTTTTAAAAATATTGTTTTAATTTATTTTTTGAGTGATTTCTAATAAGGAAGCATATTTCTAGATTTTGATTTTTAACCCATTGGAATTCCGAATTTTTAAAAAATATTTATTTTTCACTACTTTAAACCCCATAAGATTGGAATTTTTAAAAATTCTTTGTTAGTGTGTGGTTAAGTCATGAATAAAATATAAGTAATTTACACATTAATTTCAAGATTTTGAAATTATAGGTTTAGTCTGTAGGTAGTGTGTCAATAGAACAAATGTATAAATATATCAGTGGCGTGCGGTCCTTGGATACTGCGGATGGGGCACATCCCTAAAATTTTAAACTTCTAGAGTATTTTCATAAATATATAAGGTCGACTTCAAAAATTTCAGGAGTATCTTTAAATTTTCAAATTATTATCCGTTATTTCAAAGAATTCTATAAAAAATTTTGTTTTGAAAAGTAGATTGATTCTCGAAATGACATAAAATTGTTGCATAGTTACAAGGGTCAATTAAAATGAATGATTTTCCGATAAGGGTGCGGAAAGAAGGTTTGAAATCCCTGCCTGGTATATCTTCTAGTTCAAGCATGTCAAAGACAAGTCCAGACGAGTTTTAGTCGAATAAAAATTGTTCTCACTAAGAAACTATTAAAATACTAATAATACAAAAAAAGAATAAATAAAGACGATTCCGGAATCTTTGGACTAATTCATTTCTAAGAACTCTCAATAATATATAAGATCGGAAATAGTTTAAAGTGCTATAGACAAGTCATAGCTTGCTTATAGCAATAGAATTAGGAGAAATTTAAGATTTTTTTATAAGATAGGCTGATTCATTGTGAAAGATGGTCGATTTCCATCTCAAAGACTGTGGAGTTTTGGACATAAGATTTAATTGGGGCAAAGGTTCCAAAATATATTTTTTTAAATATACTGTTAAATTTGAAAAATAACGAAAATGATTCCGTATTCGATGAAATTTGCAAAAAATAAAAACGGGAATTAAAATAAAATTTCAAACAATGAATGGTACTTTTCTCGACAGCATCGCCTGGTTGAAAAGCCACCAACCGCCACTGATATATAATATTTATATAGTGTAAAGTTTTATAATTTTTTCCTAATTTTAATACCTAATACCTATGGAGGGTTTTTCTGGAGGAATAAGAATGTGTTTTTTATGAAGTGAAAAAAGTTTGACTTCTTATGCCCTATTTTTCTAACATACCCCATTAAAAGAATCTCATACCTGGGCCCCACAGGTGGACTTGGAACCCCCACCCCCTTTGTAAGGCCATGTAACCTACCTATATGATTGCAAACATGTATCCCTCAAAGATAAAAAACAAAAATAATTAAATTAAAATCATTTTGATGTAATAACTAATATTTGTGAGTAAATTACAATATTGAGTGCCCTTATGTAAATATAAATGTATGAATAGATAGTATGTACGTTCATATTATATTTAATATAATAATGTAATTTCGAAATGAGGTTATGTCTCTGATATATCTATTCTACTTTGACTTTAATAATACTAATAATAATATTTTATTTCAAGGGTGAAATTTCCTTGGAATTTAATTATCTTCTCAATGTTTGTTTGCCCCCCCCTCCCCCCCCTCTTCTGTAGGCCAACCATCACCTCCTTTTGCAGCTCCCATCCTTGTTTCTCTTCCACTTCACTCCTCTACTCTGTCTGCAAGAGTCAAGTCCTAATGTACATTTCATAAATTACGATAATTCAACATTTTAAATAAAGTAGCAAAGTGTTATAAAATTATTAAATATTAAAACAACTATTTTAATGTTGATGCATAGTTAGCTTGGCACATGTAAAGATTGTTCTTCCTCACTAGATCGTATAATTAAAAACGAACAAGATAATGGGTAAAATGAAAACTTCCTTTATCGTTGCCTGGTGTAGAAAGTAATATTGAAATTGAATCAAAAATCGTTATTTGTTTATCTAATTTTAGTGAGAAAATAATTTTTATGTCTATGTGTCTGGATTCCGATACCCACTATAATACGAGGACGAAAACTCGAACAAAGTTCATTCTTCTGTAAAAATGTTTATATTTTCTATTTCGAGTAACAAATTAAAATTTGACTCTGAAAATTCCAAATCGTTATAGGTATGAGAAACTCCTAAATGGATGTGTTTGACTGAAAAGTGCTCAAAATCTTGTCAGTCAGATTTTTTTAGTCGCTCGATTTTCAAGGGTATCGGAATTTACAGATATAGAGGTAAACAAAAAAAATTGACACGTTCTGATGTACACTTGACTTTACCATACACTTCAGATTGAGTTTGGTCCAAGGGCCTAGATTTTCATTTTTTGCCCCCCGCCCCTTATTTTGGGCGGTTTGTTTTTGCATTTTTAGTGTTCTGGGGGCCCACTGATTATGTATACAAAATTTGGTTGAGTTTGCTTAAATAGCCTAGATTTTCACTTTTTGCCCTCCCCCCTAATTTTGGCGCCAGAAAAAAAAACATTTTGGTTATTATAGGTTCATTTTATAGTATCTTTCATTTTTCTTGTTTTTTTAGTTTGAAAATATTATAATTTTAAATTTTAACCCCCTTTCCACCCTTATTAATTTTGGGTCGATATGCACCAAAATCTAATCAGCTCTTAATTTAAATGCGGCAAAACTGCGTGTGAAATTTGGCTTTGATATTCACACTAGTTTTTAGAATTAGCTCGTCCACAATATTTGGTAACGCATAGACTAACAGACTAACAGAATAACAACCTAACAGACAAACCATACATTTTGACAAAACAGTTATTATCTCGATAAATATAATTTTTTCAATGTTCACTTAGTAGAGCTTTTTTGTAGACCGAAATGCCACGGTTTCGCCCAATTTTTTTTAATCAAAATATTTTAGGCCGTTTTTTTTTTGAGATATTTCGAAAAAAAAAGAAGCAAAAAACACTTTTTTCATGCACAATTACAATACTTGACCTGTAGGGTAAAGTAAATAAAAAGTTGATCATTATTTTCTCAAAGTTTCAAACATTTCTAATCACAAGAAAAATGTATTGTAAACTTTTGGATCAATTTAATAATCTAGCTGTTCAAAAATTATGGTTGAAAATGACATTTCTTCACGTTTCAAACACTTATAAATAAAATGAGCAAATATAAAAATAAAAATATTTGCATTCATTCAAAACAAAGGCGTACCGAGTAATTAAAAATAATTATGAAAACTTTAAAAAATCTTGATAGACCATTTGCTGGCCTAAGTCGACCACCAAACACTCAACAGCAGTTTTTACTTTTCATTCTTTTAATTGCATAAATATTAAAAAAAATAATAATAAATAAATAAAAATAAAAAAAAAGTAAAACAACAACTCCATCTAAAAACAAAAAAGTTCAAGTGATGTTTACATCAAACTTTTTAAGTGAAAATTAAAAAAAATAAATAAATAAGGTAGAATTCATTTAGTAAGATAAATAAATAAAATAAAGTTGTTTGCTAATGTAATTTAAATTCGAGAACATTTACAAAACAAGACAGAAGAACGATTAAAGAATATATATATATATATATATATATATATATATATATATATATATATATATATATATAAGGTAGGTATACATTGAAATAGAGAAACGGAATTGGGAACGGAGCTATAAATGAATTACCTTTTTGGTATTTTCTTAGTTGGTTCCTTTTGGCTCACCCTTTGGTTCATCTTTCACCCCCGCAACGCCCTCTTGCTCTCAGTCCTCGGACAGCTTTATAACTTGTAATAACTCTTGTGCGAGTTTTAATCGCATTCCAGAGGACAACTTTGTCTGTCTTTTGGACTTTAAACACTCACTCAACTGTACATTCATTCACTCACTCAATTTCACCCTTTCCGCACGGCTCGCCACCCCTGCAGCCAGCCACCCACCCCTTTGGCCCGTCTTACGCTGATCTACTTCTTCCATTCCCGTCGGAGTTTGTTGTCGAAAACATTTAAGTATCATCCAAGGTAAGAGAAGAGGGTAATATCATTAACAGAATAAACAATTATTTAAGATTTATTTCGATGTCGACGTCAGAATTTATTTATTTATACAGCTCAATCATTTTTATTTGCTTTTGAATGAATTTTATTGAAAATCTTGAACGTTGTTAAATTGCTTGAAGTTTAATAACTTATATTGGATGGCATTAGTAAAGTGAAGGTAAAATAGAGTATAGCTATATTGTACATAGATCTAAATATTGAGAAATCTTTTAGAACTTTTACAACTTTCGAATTTTTGTTAACACTGTTCGACAAAAATTTTCCCAGTAAACCTAACAATGAATTCCAGTAGAGTTTTATACGCTGATTATCATACAATTTCCGGATTTTTTACAATACGTCAGAGTTTTGAGATATTATTGGTCAAAACGACGAAAAAGGCCATTTTGACATATTTTCGAATCCCATTAGATATTAAACAGCAATATTTGAAATCAAAATATTTTGTTGACGTAATAGAAAACAGCTTCTTCTTTTATTTTCAAACTACTACTTGTTTTTAACTCAAATAGAACTCGAGTTATAACTATAAAACTAAAACTACGTGATTATAAAGGATAATGAACATAGATAAAAACATAAGGTCTTAGTTTTTTGGTTATAACTCGAGTTCTGATTGAGCAACAAACAAGTGGTATATTGAAAATCAAAGAGGAAACTACTCGTATTTTCTATTACGTTAAATAAATATTTTGATTTCAAATATTTCTGTTTAATATTTAATGAAACTCAAAAATAGGTCAAAATGGTATTTTCGTCATTTTGACCAACAATATCTCAAAACTCTGACGTGTTGTAAAAAATCGGGAAATTTCATGATACTCAGCGTATAAAAATCTACTGGAATTCGTTGTTAGGTTGTTAGGTTTACGGGGAGAAATTTTTGTTTAATTTTTGTCGAGCATTGTAATCCCTTCTTATGTTATATCATTAAAATACTAGTTATTATTGGACTGTTTATTTTGAAAGTGGTGTAAGTCAATTTTTCGTTATTTCCAGATATTTGTTCTTAAATTTTATTAAATACCTACATATATTTATATATATTTCGATATTTTTATTTGGGCGAATTTATGAGAATATTTTGCTCCATTCACTGGGATATTATAAATATGAAAAGACAGAATTCTATCTATGTCTAACTAAAACTGATATTAACTCATTTTTTTCAAAATTGAACATACACGACTTTCAAAATAAACGGTCAATATATTAAATATACCTATATATACATATTATATATCCCGAATTTCAATTCGAACAAATTATTTATCCTTTTATCCCTGTTCACCTTATTGGAAGTAAAATTTCTGAAAATCCCTTCATACTACGTGCTCGTCATGAATACAATATAGTGGCTGAATATTTTAACTGTATTTTCTAGGAAACGGGCTTGTAAATATAAGTAGATTCTATAAAATTTAGGGAACGCGGTGTTGGTTTATAGTGAAACATTGTTAAAATTAAATTAGGTTCCACCAACTCCAACCTAATTTAAGTAGATTCTGATTGAATGGTAATATGATGAGTATAAAACACTATTAAATATATATATATATATATATATATATATATATATATATATATATATATATATATATATATATATATATATATATATATATATAATAAAGATAATGATAATGAAATGTCGTTTCAACCTTTTTCTCACAATCATGTCCTGTCATTATTATTGCACAAACAGAATCTATTTCCTCCTTCTAAGTCCTGAAGAAGGAAAAAATAATTTTTAAAACGTTGGTTACAAAACTGTTTTAATGACTTATGAGTAGAGTCCGGATTCCTATGCAATTGTATATTTTTAACCGACTTCAAAAAAGGAGGAGGTTCTCTATTCGATTGAATTTTTTTTTTTTTTTTTTTTTTTTTTTTTTGTGCCTATGTTACCTCATATCTCCGCCAATTGTCAACCGATTTTGAAAATTTTTTTTGCATTGGGTCCAGTCTAGCTTCCGATTGGTCCCATTTTTTTTCGATTTTTTTTCATAGGTATTAGACCTTTTTTATTAGGTTTGTTTAGGTTTGTTTAGACCTAACCTCTTTGTTTATGAACCGATTTCGATGGTTCCTTTTTTATTCGAAAGGGGGTGTCTTAGGGATGGTGTCATATTAATTTGGTCAAGTTCTGATGATATAATCACTATTAATAACATCACTAAAAAGAGAAAATAAAAATTTTAAGAAAAATAAAAACCGACTTCAAAAAATTAAGTGCAACAAATATAAAAATACACTAAAAGGTATAAAATAATTATTATCTTATTTAGTTACAACTAAACGACGAAATATTAACACGAAATTACTTTTTGAAGTTGGTGCCAAACATATACCTTTTATGAATCGCACTCGACGGATCTTACTTAGTACGTTTGGCGGGTACGCTCGCTTATAGGTATAGTTTGTTTGGCACCGACTTTAAAAAGTAATTTCGTGTTAATATTTCGTCGTTTAGTTGTAACTAAATAAGATAATAATTATTTTATACCTTTTAGTGTATTTTTATATATTTGTTGCACTTAATTTTTTGAAGTCGGTTTTTATTTTTTTCTTAAAAATTTTTATGTTACGACCCAGGAGATCAATTATCTATCCGAATCATGCATCTAGGATACTATGGGTTAAATTTTATACTGCATATTTTTGCATATTTGAGTAATATTGCATAAAATTGCATATTTGAAGGATATTGGATAAAATTGCTTATTTGAAGGATATTGCATAAAAGTGAATATTTCGTGCCAAATATAGAGGTTTTAAAAGTATTTTTTCGGAGAAAGAATAAAAAAAAAGATTAAATATAAAACAGGGAAGGACACTAATTTAAATTCGAAGAGGCCTCAACGACACGAAGTGTAGTGTTGATCTACGAAGTAAGAAGTTGGATTACAAAGGATATAAACAAGCTATAAAACAACAACTCACTCATTTTTCTTATTATTCAGTTGTACTATTTAGATACTATATTCTACACGAAAGTGACGAAAAGTTTGCAATGTTTTTCTTCCAAAATAAAAGTGTGTGTGTGGGGGGGGGGGGATTGAAGTTCCTTTAAATTCGCTCCCAGTACGTCTGTGGATATGGAGCGCTCTTTTTCATCGTATAAACTAATTTTAAGTGACCGTAGACACAATAACCTGAAAAATACTTATAAACATAAATGATTCATAATTACAATCAAATTTTAATTATTTAATTATTTATTTATTTATTTTTAATGGCCTTGGGGAACTATAACTGATTTTGGCAATTGAGTATTCGTGCGTGTGTGGGAAGTGTGTGTAAATTAGTGTAGAGATAAGATTTGAGCCGGTCAAATATTTTCATTATTTTATTAGTTTATTATTTGTACCTCAATAAGAAAAGCTTGTTAATATAAAAAAATAAAAGCAATACAATACCATACAATCGTGTCTGTGAAATAAAACTACCTTCCCCCAGTATTTTTTCGATCACATTTTTGAAACATTATTATTTTTATTAAGTTGATTTTATTCAAGTGGACCTAATATTTCTTTGAGTTTAAATATTTTCTAATATATTAAATGAAATGAGAATTTTGTTCAATGTTTTACGGAAAAAAGTACATATTTGACACTTGGTGTCTATAGCTTACTTTATGATTTTATTTCTTTCATAGAAATATATACTCTTTATGTCTTCAATTTTAATTTTTTACTGCATAAAAAAATTATTTTGCCATTTTTTACTGCATATATTTGCATATTTCACCATATTCCGCATATTACTTGCATGTTTTAGCATTTTTAGCATATTTTATGGCATATTTTGGCAGTTTTTACTGCATAAAAATCCGGTCTCTACTTATGAGTGAAGTCGCGCGAATTGTCGTTATCCTTGGTTACCAGTCCATCAGAATCCAGATAACTTAAAGTTTCTAAATTGATAAAATCCGTGAACACACCCCTTCAAGTTTAAATTGGATACAAATCAAACAAACGCATTCTCTAATTCGTTTATCCCATCACTTTTAGAGACAAGAGATCCTTTGCTACCTTAGTCTTCCCAGCGCTCAATAATAATCAATCAGTTAAGACCAGCATACAGAGGCATCTACGACCCGACACAACCCCTGAAATTTCTTCCGGCTCAGTGAGAGAGTAATTTCTATCTTATAGGTATTGCAAGTTTTGATATAACATAACCTCTCATCAATATCATTAAAAAAAATTATATGCGTTCGATTTCACATGAACATGTTCTCTAAAATAATCCCAGCATTGATTTTCCTATCAATTAGCAAAATTATAGCTGGGAAAATGTCCAATTTTAATCCGATTCTTGTTACTTTTTTATCAAATGTCTTTGTCCTCTGTGTGTGTGGGATGTTTATTTTATTTTACGTTTAGCGTTAAGTAGGTAAGTAATATTGCAAGTAAAAATTTTATCGGTATATATCCTTTCTGCTCATAAATTCTATTATAAAAGATGAGGATACGAAAATGTATACGAACAAATTACCCTCTTTAGTATATTTTTTTAATGAAAAATGTTTATAGCAAGTTTATCATGTTTTTCAATCGCTTAGCATAAAAAAAACTGCTGCCTTGGTGAGACATTTTCTTCAAATATTTGTAATATTAAATGTTAAAATAAATAAATAAATAACTAGCTTTTATCTCAATTGCTTGTTTTTTGACAGTTTTTCATTTTTAAAGCTAATTTCACGAAAATAAACAAAAATTAAAAGAATGAACAAAATTAAATAAATAATTTAAAACCTATGAAATTAAAAATCGCATTATAAAAAAATTGACAGAAAATAATAAAACTTTCACAAGACTCGATATGTTAACCAATTTTGGTGATTTGGTAAGTTTATTTATTTATTTATTTATTTTGTTAGTAAATGCTTGATCTGGAAATCTGAATCTCTACAAAAAGTAGCAATACTTATTAATACAACCTAAGTCAAATTTCAAATCATTTGCTACAATTAGAGAACTTTTCATTCAACGATTCAATTTTTTTAACTTGAAGATCTTAAGATAAACAGTCCAAAATATAATTAGTTCTTTGTTTTGGAAATACAATTATTTATTTGAAGGTAATGAAAGGCAGCCCCCATTACCTTCAATTAAAATTTCTACCAGTCCGTCTCTCTCCAGAGAAAATTTCGTTGCAAAAACAATTATTTATATTATTTCACTAACACAATCCCCATTTACCAGGTGTATAAGTTTGAAGTGGGGATTTTTTTCTAAAAACATGTTAAATTCGGGAGAATGATAGAAAGTGCTTGATTCAAAGTATGCTCCATCGCTTGCTTGTTATTAATTTGTTAGAAATTTGTGAATACCTCGCCAGTAAAAAACTTCCCCTTTTGCTGCGAGCCTTTCATCGAGGCATTTTTTCACATCTTCGTACGAACCAAATCGCTTTTCAGGAAGAGCATGACTAATCGATGAAAACAAGTGGTAATCGAAAGGAGCAAAGTCTGGTGAGTAAGCCGCATGAGCAAGAACTTCACAGCTGAGTGCTTCTACCGTCTCGCGGACCGGTTTTTTCGAATATGATGGAGTAATAAAATGGAGAAAAATGACATTATTTTGTCTTTTTTAATATTATGATCGTTTTTTGAGCAGCGAACTGTTCAAACCGATCAATTGTTGTCGAAAGCATTTGGTATTAACTGTTTCAATCGTTTTCGCCCAACAATGTTTGAAATTCTGCAGCTTCTTACCTTTTTAGCAGTTTTCCGTGTTCCTTGTCTGCAGCATCAAAATCACCATATTTGAAACGCCGAAACCATCTTTAACATGTATCTTGCGATGGAGTATGTTCACCCATAAGCTTTTCGAAGCATTCGGTATGATTCAGGAGCAGTTATCTTGGAATGAAAGCAATAAAATTAATGCTGTCCGCGAATTCTCTTATTTGGCACAAATTCCGGCATATTGAACACAGCAAAACAATACTATGCAAACATTTTTTCAATTTATCAATTATGGGCGTTTGACACTTGTTGATGGAGCAACAAAGTGCCATCTATGTCAAATCTTTATGCTACACACTGAATTGGTAGGTCATCTGTTTCTCAAATCCCCATTTCATACTTGTACACCTAGTAAAATCTGAACATCGTAGAAAAATCATTCTGGTGAAATTATATTATTTATATTAATTAATTCAATATTATTATTTTTTAATTATATTAATGGTATAAGGAGTTACATAAAGAAGGTGTAGCCTCTAAAGGATCAGGCAATCCTCCCCCCCCCCCTCCTCGCTACATAGTCTAAAGAAGAAGAGCAAGATCCCATACAGAGAACTAAGTAAGTTCATTTTTCGGAAGTGAGTTCATGACGCATTCTGGTGGTCAATCATCGTTACTACAGGCCAGTTTAAATCACTTTCAAATAACGGGGTAAATTTACCGAAATACCTACAGAGATTTTTATTTTTAGTGGAAAGAACGTTTCAAGAATTTGCCTTCTTTCGTAATTTAACTTGCTATTTTTTTAAAATATACTTTCTTTATAAAAAATAAATTTGGCCTCAAATTATATTATACTCGATTGGGGGTGTTTTATTTTTATTTATTTTTTTTTTATTTATTGAAAGCTTAAATTTGCTCTCCTGAAAAATTTATGAAATGTGACTTGACCTTTTTTTCATGGATCTTCATTTATTGTAAAAAACAAATAATAAAACATACGTATAGAAAATTAAAGGTTTATCAAGAGTTGACTATTGAAATAAATTAAACCTTCAGAGTAGGAGAGAGAATATGCCATCGAATGCAGTTCACTTTGCTGGTAACAGTAATAATAATAATGAATAAATAATACAATTTTGACTCTGAAATTGATGTTTATATGCCTACAGTGTTTAATAAAAGGGAATGATAACTTTACATAAACGGAATAAACAAAATATTACCAGGAATCGCTTAATTAAGCTAATTATAATAAATAATTAAAACAATTCGAAATATCATTATAAAAAATGTACATCACACTTATCAAGGCCAACAGCAGTGCCGAAGTTATGGCCTACGTTTATTTTCACCAACCGACTTTTAAGATTAATTTGTTACCTCTATAATTTAGGCTTCTCATTAATCTACTAAGATGAAAATTTTAAATGTTGTTACAACGTCATTTGACTATTTAAAGTCTTACTCTCATGCCGATAGAGAGATAAAGATCCCAGAAAATCGCAAATTTTGGCACCCATTTATTATTAAAACCAATATGATTATTCCAATAAACGTTCCTAGGAACTTGAAATTTGCCAGAGGTATAGGATAGGTCTTTGAACTCTTAGAGAAAGCTATAATACTTCACTCTACCTCATGAAATCACTTCACAAGCACTTGAAAACTTCAGAATTAGATGTTAAAACGTTGTGCATTCTAATGTGAATATCTTATTTGAAATCTCCAATCTAGGTGGTTTCTAGTGAACGACTCATTCTCTGAAACACCATACTATATGTATCTAATAAATCAATTGTCTCTTAATTATATTAACATTTAATTTTATTTCAAGTTGGCTTGGCGGATCCTAATTGTGGTAACGAATAAAATAAATCTAAAAATTACTGATTAAAAGGTATTTTTATTTAAACAATTTTTTATCAATATTTTATTTAATACTAATTATAATTATTTAGTTTTAATTGATTATTTAAAAAAGTGGAGTAATTGAAAATAATATGGTGTGAACTTGTCACACAATAATAAATTTTTTCACTTAAATAGATAGGTGTAACTCTCTATTTTACTTATAAATAACGACATAATTTCATTATATTTTCTCTAAACTAATATTCTTTTTTCTTTTATTACAGGTAAGTCTCTTCGACCAGTGTATCTCTTTAAGCCTCTACAAAACGTAAGATTGTATAATACAAAACAATTTTTCTTATTTTTAAGTAAATGAAGCCCGTAATTCAAATAATTTATTCAATAATTCTGAGAAATTATTTATTATTTTTGAAAAAAAAAAAAAAAGAAATGAAATAAAATTATTTGACTTACGCGGTTCATTTACTTAAAAATTAAAATTAAAAACTATAGCTTAAAATAAAAAGAAAATTTCCTCTTATTGATCAAATATTTTTGAAGGCTTTCAAATGTTTTCAAAAGATGGGTTAATAAATAATAAATACTAATAATAAAATATATGTTCTTTTATGATAATAAGTAGATAAATTAATTGAACATCAAATATTCAAACCACTGAATTGTATTAACAAGCTACACCTTTGTTCGATTTCAAAAAAAAATTACATTACCACGAAAATCAGAGGCGCTAATCAAAGGGAAGTAAATATTCTTCTGGGAGAACAGAATCTGTATCCTCAATTAATTTCTGCCCCACTATAGATCAGGGGGGGGGGTGAATTCGCTATTATATTACGAATTACGTCCAATTATTAATTCTAAATAGCTCAAAGAGATATCATGACTATCGTGATTTTCGCCATTTTTTGTTTGTTTATTTATTTTTGTTGAGTGAGAATGGTGTAGGTGTAGGTTCTTGGTGAAACATTAAATAAAGTAAAGAAAATGTTTGAAAATTTTTTTTAGAAACTTTTTAAAATTTAAAATATAAAACACTAGGTAGGTTTCACATAAATAAAAGATCAGATGCTTGTTTAGCACGACTCTATATATTTCGAGGGTATACCTAAGTCCATCTTCAGGAGTTCACAAAGGACACTGAATAAAAAAATACAAAAATGTTTTAGAAATAAATTTCTTAATTTTAACAATATGGGAAGGAGGAGATAAGGTGAGAGGGGGAAGGGTTAGAATACAAAGAAGTTTTTGCTTTTCTAATTTTAAGATTAAGAAAGGTTGATTGAAGATTGGGAAGTACCTGGAACTTTGTAAATAGAAATGAATGAAAGGTATGTGAAGGTGCTATTGTTTAGATATATACATGTCTATTATTAGTTGTTTCTTAATGTCAAGTTGGTTATTTAGAATATTTTTATTATTTGTAATGGCTATTTTAATTTCTGATGATTCTAGTAAATCTAAACGTTGTCCCTTTAATTCAAAATGTAATGGTGTGGGGTTGTTTGGAGAGGCGGAATGATTAGTTTCATGGAGGTGATCTGCAAAGGCCGAAGTAGAGACAAAATTGGATGAATCAGATTTATTTAAACGTTTAAGAGCGTACTCATGTTCCTTGTAACGCGTTTCAAAGGACCGGCCTGTTTGACCTATATAGAACGCGTCACAATCTCCACAGGTGAGCTCATAAACACCAGATCTGCCCATTTTGTCAATTTTGTCTAATTTGTTGTTAACTAATTTGGAAGTTAATGTGTTTTTGTTTTAAAGCGCGGAGGTAATACAATTTTTTCGAAGAATGCGGGCTATGGGGTTAGTGGTGCGATCTGAATTGAAGGCTAGTTTTTTATATATTTTATCTGTTTCTGATTCGAAAGTATGAAATTTTGAATTTATGAATTTTCTATTTTTTTTTTTTTTTTTTTTTGAATTTTTTTTCTAATATAGTTGTATCGTAACCGTTATTTATGCCTATGGTGTATATGGTGTTAAGTCCAGAGTTAAAATTAGTTGAGTTCATCGGTGTTCTTATTAGTCTATTAAACATTTAATAAAAGGAAGAAAGTTTAGTGTTAATGGGGTGGTTAGAAGAGAAGGGGATGACACTGTCTGTAAATGTGGGTTTCTTAAATATTTGATATTCTAATTTATTGTCTATTATCGTAATTTGTATTCAGTGTCCTTTCTGAACTCCTGAAGATGGGCTTATACCCCGAAATATATACAGAGTCGTGCTAAACAAGCATCTGATCTTTTATTTATGTGAAACCTACTTAGTATTTTATATTTTAAAAAGTTTATAAAAAAATTTCTTTACTTTATTTTTAATTTATTCTACCAAATCAAAAACAAATAAATATATGGGACTTAAAAATAATTTTCTCAAATTTTCAAACACGCCCTTTAACCTGTAAGAAGGCGGGCTTCGCAGCAGGTATTAATACAATATGATATCTTAAAGATTTTTCATGCTACATTTTTTTCTCGTTTCCATATCGAAGATATTTATTTATTTATTGTTTGCTATCATTCTTGTAAAACCCTGAGCATGTTTAAGGAAAGAGTTTTTACCCGCTCCCCGGGATGAACATCTATTTTTTCTATCCGCTCCCTTGGGTGAGGGGTGAGTGGTAAAAGAGAAAGTGAGAGGAAAGAAAGAAGGGCAAGGGTGGAAAAAATCGTCAAGGGGATCAACTTGGATTTTAACTATGCACCATGTTTTTCAATCGACTCTTTTTCTTCTTCTTCTCTTCTCTTCTTTCTGTCGCCTTTTTAAAGGTTTTTTTTTCGTCACGAATCACCGAACACTTGCACTTTTCAATCCTTTCAAGTTTTGAAAGAGATTGATAGAAAAACAAACAGAGAAGAAAAATTAGATCGCTATATTCTATTTATTTTATCAATTTACAAAACAAAAAAAGAAAATACAAAATCCCAACATTCGATCACTTTACTTCTCGAAGATAAACATTAACATTTAGGGAAAGCGGTGTTGGTTTATAGTGAAACATATTAAGCACAAGAGTTTTTTAACGATATATAGTGGTGTTTCACAATTAAAAAAAAATTAAAAATTTATTTTTTATAAGATTGGAGTAATTTTTGGAGTAATAAGTGAAATTGACTGGATATCAATGAGGCAGTCCAAAAAAGAAGAGGATAATTTACACTATCTTTTTAATCATAAAACCGTCGTTTCGGAGGCTATTCCCTCCTTCTTCAGGATCTGTAATTAATTAAAATGGGATTTGGCCATCATTACAAACAAGATCATCACAATTTTTTTTTCATAAATACAATTAATATATAATTATATACAATTTTTTTTTTTTTTTAATCAAAAATTCTTCAGGATTTTTGAAAAGTCAGTGAAGGAAATCCAATGCGACATTCCCCTCTGTCTCCTCTTTCAGTGGCAGTAACAAAAATATATTGTAATTTCAATCTCAGCAGAATTATAATGTAGTAATGATTTGCAAAATTTTGATATAAATATATATCATTAGCCAAATTCCCTCCCAGATAAAACGTGCGCCTAGCGGTTGTGCACATTATTATTTGACACTTATACAGTACACAAATGGGGATTTTGCTTAAATTACACTTTATACATATATATACAAACTCCTTATAAATTATTTATTTATTTATTTTATTTCATTATTATTTTTTCTTTTTTCATCATAAATCTTTAAAAGGTTTGACAAGTCTTTAAATTAAATCACATATTTACTATTTACAATTATTTACATAGGAGGAGATAGAAGGAGGTAATATCCTCCGAAACGTCTGTTTTATGAATAATTTTTAAGAAAAAAATAAAATCGACTTCAAAAAAATTAAATGCAACAAATAAAATACACTAAAAGGTATAAAATGATTATTAACTTATTTAGTTACAACTAAACTACGAAATATTAACATGAAATTACATTTTGTACTCGGTGCCAATGCGATTCATGAAAGGTATATGTTTGGCACCGACTTAAAAAAGTAATTTCATGTTAATATTTCGTAGTTTAGTTGTAACTAAATAAGTTAATAATTATTTTATACCTTTTAGTGTATTTTATTTGTTGCATTTAATTTTTTGAAGTCGGTTTGATTTTTTTCTTAAAAATTATTTTTATTTTTCTCTATTTAGTGATGTTATTAATAGTGATCATATCATCAGAACTTGATCAAATTAATATGGCACCATCCCTAAGATACCCTCTTTCCAATAAAAAAAGAATCATCGAAATCGGTTTATAAACAAAGAATTTAGGCATGAGCAAACCTAACAAAAAAGGTCTAATAAAAATGGGACCAATCGGAAGGTAGACTGAACCCAATGCAAATTTTTTTTTCAAAATCGGTTCACAATTGGCGGAGATATGAGGTAACATAGGCACAAAAAAAATTCAGTCGATTAGAGAACCTCCTCCTTTTTTGAAGTCGGTTAATAAAAAGATAGTGTAATATTATCTTCTTTTTTTTGGACTGCCTCATCGATATCCACTCAATTTCTTTAATTATATTTTGGAGTTTTTTATTTTTCTCTATACATATTTCGGGCTGCGAGCCCATCATCAGGAGTTTAAATAAAAGACTGACTTTAATTTTTATTTTTCTTTACTTGTGAAACACCAATATAACCCGTTAAAAAACTCATGTGAAGATAAACATTCTTTGACATGTCTTACACATCATTTTATTTTTAATGTCAATTATATAATTTTAACGCAAATTTTTGCTAAAATAGACCATTTGAATATCCTTAAATTCAAACATATTATTAAACATTAACAAAAATGTGGGACAAATTCCATGAATAGATAATTTAGTCTTTTAATTTCACATGATTCTATTTAACTTGGTTCTATTAGGTTGATGCATAATTATGGAACGTTTGTATTGTCGCGTTTTTCTTTAGCCAAAAATGGAGTTTTGTTTATTTTTTTTATAAAAACAATCTTCTCTATTTATAGTTAATTTAATGCGTGTCGAAAACCATATTCATATTCGTCATATTATGCTCTACCACTACGAGAAAGAATGGAAGGCAGTACAGTCATTTCGCGATCTCAAAGAACTTTTTGGCGAAGGAACAATTAATGATAGTGCAGTATGGAAGTGGTTTGTCCGTTTCAAATCAGGTGACACTAGTTTGGAGGATAAAGAAGGAAGAGGTCGGCCATCGGATTTTGATGATCAGGCACTTCTGACAGCCGTGGAAGAGGATGAAAGCCTTACAACATGAATGCTGACTGCAGACTTCAATGTCGACCAACGATCGTTCGACGCCTCAAAAAGCTTGGCAAGGTATGAAAATTGGCTGGATGGGTCCCCCACGAACTCTCCGACAACAACAAGGCTGATAGCGTTCGAATTTTAGAAAAGACCGCACAAAAAGAACCACATCGTGTTCCATCACGATAAAGCACGTCCACATGTTGAGCGCCGGGTCGTCGAATTCATCGCCAATAAAGGCTGGGATCTACTCCCACATCCGCCGTACTCACCGACCGAAGCACCGACGGACTATCACATCAACCGCTCTTTGAAAAACTGGCAAAAGACTAAGATCTACCACGATTTGGATGACTTGGTGGCCGATGTCAAAGCGTGGATTGCCTCCAAGAATCGTGACTTCTTCGCCCGTGGGTTCGACCGACTGCCAAGCAAATGGGAAGCAGTTATTGAAGTAGATGGTGAATACGTTCCCGAATAATCATTTAAACATGTTTTTGTTAAATTTTATTATTGTTTTTGCTGAATAAAAATATTTTTAAAAAACGTTCCATAATTATGCATCGACCTAATAGTATCTGCACAGCATGTGTCAATGTGTCACCACTTGGTAGAATCTTGTAATCAAATTTAGACTTGATTATAGCGAGCCAATTATCTTAAAACTTATTTACAAAACAATAAATGTAAGCATAAAAACTAAACATTAGAATTCTAGTTCCTCTGTCTCAGCTCTAACCAAATTTTGCTTAGTTACTCATTAGGAGACCCTGCTGAAGGATTGGAGCAAAAATCAACTACCTGTAATATTAGTCTTGAAAATATTAAAGACTAAATCATAGGTATATTATAAAAAACTTTTTTTAAAACATGATTTTATTTAAAAATACAGTAAAATGCAGAAAATATGGAATTTGTTATATTTTACATAATCTATAATGGAGATACTCCCATTATTGGTTATTTACTTTCTGTATCGTACTATATTCATGTGTACTTTTTTAGTTTTTTCAAAATTTCTGAAAACAATTTTGATAAAAAAATCTTTGGATAAAGAAGTGCAAGGGTCTACAAAAAATGTTTTTACTATAACATCGCAAAAATTATTTATTCTGGTCTATTAATAACTCAGGGGTACCCAGAAGGGGCGGGGGTTAAGGCGCAGAATGGGTCAATGGAATTTCTGGGGGGGGTTGAAATTGTTGCATTTTAGTATTATATGCTAAAAATAAAAGGGGTCAATTCTTTTAACTTCAACAAAATGTAATTAAGAGCTCTTTTAATCCTTTAGAACTTAATAAAATGGGGGTGGGTAATTTTCATAAAACTGGGGAGCACCCCTGAAATACTTATCTCATATATCATATTCAAACCGTTTTTCATATTCTATTTTTATAAGCACTATAATTTTTCTTAGGAATCTAATCTATCAATTGATTACCCATTATGTTCACTAGTATATTAGTAAAACTATTGACTGTTTCTCCCTCTAGATATTGTTTTTCTTTATAAAAATGATTAATTAATGAATTAGCGAAAACAAATGAGAAAGCGAAGTGAGTTAGAGTTCAAATTAAATATTCGGTTCACGTAAAATTCACAACCCCCTCACGCACCCTCAGGGATAGGGGTTTTCTAGCAGGGGTTGTGTTTGTGGTCGGGGAGGTCAAACACCCAAAGGCCTGAAAAAAGAACAGGAAACGTATGTTGTTTAGGATCATTTGTCGATTGAAAGCGTGAGTGAAATTTATAAAAATAATCAAAAAGAGCAACTCAAATCCATTTATAATTCCAAATAAAATAAAGATTTAATTAACAAAAAAAAAAAAAAAAATATATTGGCAAAGTGATTTCAACATTTTTATTTTATTATTAAATATTTTTAACGAAATAGGTACAAAAAGTGATCAACCAATTAGTCAAAATCAAGGAGGGCTCAAGAATGTTTGATTCTTAACAGCCCTTCCTCTACTATAAAACAAAATACCATAAAATATCTAACAAGATTATTCACAATATAAGAAGTTTATTTTCAAAATAAGGAAAATATAAACAAAATTAATTAATTTAATTAAATTAAATATTCATTTTGAAAACTATTTCTTAGACCATTCAACAATAATAAATCGCTTACATCTATATATACTGTTTGCTATTTCCATTGTCAGTTGTTTGGTTAGAGTGTTCATTATAGGTTGCAGGAATAAATTATTTATCCTTTTTATGAATGTAGAAGTCTGATGCCAAATAAATTAAATTTTCTCCAATAAGAGAATTAGTATTTTCTATCTCCCTATCAAAAATAGTTTTATCGTATAGGACAGGGGTCGGCAACCTTCTGAGGCGGAAGAGCCAAAAGTTACAATTTACAAAATTTCCTAGTTTTTAAAGAGCCACTAACATTTTAGTTTCAATATTATGGTATTTAATTAGGACTAGGTATATAAATTTGATTTTTGATTTAAATTAAAAAACTTTAAATATGAATTTTTTTAGAGTATACTATTTTTTATGAATTTTGAAAATAAATTAATATGATTATTAATATTTGCGCATGGAACTGGAGAGCCGCATCTTGACATCGAAAGAGCCGTATGCGGATCGCAAGCCGTAGGTTGCCGACCTCTGGTATAGGAGAAACCTTTGAATTCTAAACCATCCAGAAATCTTCTTCTATAACTCAACACTTAAAGGTCTAAAAATAAAATCTGATTTCAGACTTGAGAAATGGCATTATTAATTACTTATAAGGGCGACTATAGCGTAAATAACTTTTCATTTTTTTACTTTAACATACAGGGTTTGGTCAAATATAGTAATCGTGCATGAAAAAGTTGTTTTTTGCTTTGTTTTTTCGAAATATGTCAAAAAGATTGAAAACATTTTGTTAAAAAAATTAACAAAACCATGGCGTTTTGGTATATAAAAAGCCCTAATGAGTGAACATCGAAAAAATTATATTTTTCGAGATATTAACTGTTTTGTCAAAATTAATGTCTTTTAGTTCGTTGGTTAGTACGTTACCAAATTGTTGTGTATGCTCTAGGTCAAAAACTAGGGAGAATATCAAAACGAAATTCCACATTTAGTTTTGGTGCATTGAGATTAGATTTTATCGAACCCAAAATTAAGGGGGGGGGGGTTAAAAATTAAAATTATAAGATTTTCAAACTAAAAAACAATAAGCTCGAAATTGGCCTGCCCACGCTGTATGTACACTATGATAAATTAAATTGTCTTAACGCCTGCAATTTATACAACCAATTTATCATCTTAGAAAAAAATAATAGAATAGTCAAGGCGCTCCTGTACAGTGCTGCCCTCCTTCCTTAAAGGTTAGATTTTGAATGATGTTTTGATTAAAGGAGTTCGAGACTGCTTGCTTATCTATCTAGTTGATCTTCGAAAAAATCTTTTGTATTTCTGCAGAGTGACAACGTCTGCATACCAAATTTTTTATCCAAAAATTGTTAATAAAGAAGTGAATTTCGAATAAAAATCTTTGTTTTGATAATATTAATAAAAAGAATATTCAGATAAATTAAATTATCATTATAAAAACATTTATTTAACACAAAAACGATTTCAACAAATAAATGCTTTTGTCATATTTTGTTGGCTCCAAATAATTTTTTATTTTTACATTTATGAATAACTAATTAACTAAACTGTCAAATCTATTGAAAAATGTATCATTTGATTAATAAAAGTTAAATTATTGATCCGTATAAATTTGTTGAAAATAGTATAATTTGTATATAAGTTATAGCCCTTTTAAAATCTCGGTCCATTTACTTCCATGTTAAAATGACAATTTTCAATAATTTATTTCTCGGTAATGAGACAGACGATCAACTTCAAATTTCGGCAATAAATATTTAATGCATCAATGATTCTAAGGTAAAAATATGAGAATTTTCTTATAAAAATGATAAACAGTCCCGAACCTCCTTAAACAGTATAGATAAATAAATCTACGTCGCTACTTCAGGAGCGTATACTATTCATTGAAAGAATCTAAAAGCTTATAAACTGTTAGACAAAAGTTTTGTATAAAATTTAAAAATGTTGTAATTTTCCGTGAGTAGCATAAGGTATTTAATAAATATTTCTAAGATACTGATAATGAAGGCCTAACCTTCGAAATATATTGTCTAACAATTAAATTAATTATATACATATTTATATTCGTTATATATACAAGTTGCGACGCGCACTTTTGGCGGCAGTATAAGCAGTGAAAAATCCAAAACAAACTAAGAAATCTATCAATAATTTCTATTGAATCTTCAGTATTGGCTGCCACTCTAGTCTACACATCCCAAATTAACAAATTTGGAAAAATTAAAGTTAGAAGGGTAAAACTCTAGTAGATTGTTGGGGTTGATAGTTGAAATTATTATTTTAAAGTAGTTTATATTTTTCAAAATAAAAAGTATAATAATATTCATACATTTTGTGCAGTTGTTTTTATAAATAATAATCTAAGGTTATTAACCGACTTCAAAAAAGGAGGAAGATCTCAATTCGTCGGAGACTTTATTTTAAAGAAAAAAATTAAGGGGCGGCATTTCGAAGACTTGCATCATACTGAGAAAATTTACCGCACGGCCCTGCTAAGGCTCGGCGCAAATTGAACCCAATCCACACACATCCCACGTTTGGTCAAGACCCAGCCCATCCACGCAGTAGATCATATTGAACCAAGCCCGCACCCACGGCATATCTACACCTTCCATTTAAAGAGCTCAAAATAATTATTATTATTATTTTATTTTTTTAATTAAATAAGAATTTATCAAGTTTTCCACCTACCCACGACACATCAAAACTGTCTTGCTAGCACACCACGGAACGTGGGCTGGCCGTGGAATGGGTTTAATATGCGCCACTCCGTCTCAAACATTATTTTACAAAATAGTTCACGCATGGATCGTGGTGTGCTATCCACACAGTTTTCGTGGATCGTGGGTTGGTAGAAAACTTGATAAATTCTTATTTAATTAAAAAAATAAAATAAAAATAATAATTTTGAGCTATTTATATGGAAAATGTAGGTATGGGGTGGATGTGGGCTGGATACAATATGCACAACTGCGTGGATGGGCTGGGTCTTGACCACACGTGGGATAATTTGTAAAACAAGGTTTGAGACAGAGTGACGCATATTGAACTCAATCCTCGGTCAGCCCACGTTGCGTGGGTTCAATATGTGCCGAGCCTAAATCATTGCAAAGATATCAAATACAAGTTCAGACATGTTTCAGGCGATTAATTTGTTATTTTCTATTAATTTAGGAACGGCCTTTGGCTCTATAGGTAAGAAAATATAAAAAAATCGAAATGAATATCAGATTTAGATATTTATCATTTAAAAAAGTCCTTTCGCTCCAGTTGAGTCAAAAGAAGTGTAGTATCTAATATTTAATAAAATAATTTAAAATACAAATGAAAAATAATAGAAGTAAAAAATAAATACTATGAAAGCAGTAAATGATTGAAATAAAAACAATTATAAAAAAATAATTAAATACTATATATAGTTTGATTTATTCAAATCAGCTGATAATAAACTCTCGTATGATTTGGCAATGAGTTGAATTAATACTGTCTATGTTTACATCCAAACATAGCATTTATGTAATTTTTTAAAGTAAATTTCTAAGTAAATTCGTCCGTCAATCATATATTTTATTGAAGGAGACAATAAAAGAGTGTGTCTTCTGGTGGAATTATAAATTTTATTTATTTATAACGAGACTATAGTTTCGAGGGCTATGCCCTCTTCATGAGTCTATTACAATGGATTCACAGGAATTAATTTATGAATATATTTTATTTCAAAAAAAGAAACCGGCATGTTTCAAAAAGCTAATTTTTAGTTTTTTTAACTTTATATAATCAACTAATAGTAGTATAATTCAAGAGAAAGTGTCAATATCTTAATTTTCCATAAGACACTAAGAAAATGTTTACATTTTAAAAAATTTTATTTGCAAAAATTTGCTCGCTAATGTGTGATTGAAACTTCACCAAAGCATAGATATAGACTTAAACTATTATAAAAATTAAGTTATAGTTATAATCTAATATTTTTTATTTAACTTTGGCGGTGAAAGGACCTCCTTAAAATTATTAATTAATCGAAACAGAAAACAGCGTAGCGAGTCTTGAAAAAGTGAAACTTTTTTCTTCATTTTTTTTGTATTTGTTTTTTATTTAATGTTGGCTTACTAAGTTAGCGTATATGTCTAGTGTAAAGTTTTCGACTTTGCTTTCTTCACTGAAGACCAAATGAAGTATCTTCTTTCGACCCCCCCCCTTCCTACTTCGTTTCCACATACAACCATAAACAAAGAGACAGATACAAGAGTTTTCTCTTCTAAACAAACTCTATTTCACTCTCTAAGGCAATTGATTCAGTCAGCTCTCTCTGTGGCTGTTGTCTTGTTTCTCTTTCTTTCCCCCTCTACATCCACTCTCTCTTACTGAATGTCTAAAGTTATAATATTCGCTGCAAAATGAACCCTACAGTTAGTTTGTAAGTTAAGCAAGTACTATTTGCATAACAGAGAAGGTTTTGTAACCAAACTAGAAATAAAAATAAATAATAAATGATAAGTCAGCTCTGTGGAGTTTAACAAAATTAATGACTTATTGATAACGTATCTAGAGGGGCTGCTAGTAAATCCGAAAATTCATGACCTATATCAAAAATGTAATAGTCAATTAAAGTTTGATACAAGTGAATATACATATTTTTTGCCAATTATATAAGAATTGTTCATTTTCTTTATTTATTTGCATTAAGGAAACTCCGGTGGTCGGGTAGGCGAGGGGTTAGCGTGTCACCCTGCTAACCAAGTGAACCCCGGTTCGAATCCGACTCGAGGAATCCGGCTAAAACCTGACCCAGGGGTAGAAACAAATTTTAAGAAAGTAATTAGTATCGTAAATTGGCTTATGGCTAGAAAGGCTAAAAAGCCAAAAGAGTGTACACCTAATTCCAATCGGGGTTCACCCCTCGGGACACCCTCATGGTTTCATCTTTGTAAAGAATAAAATACTATAAGTATGTATATTTACATACATTTTCATCTATTAAATAGATGGTGCGGACCCTTCTTTTTTATTTAATCCTTTTATATTATAAAATTCATTTAATTTATAAATTTTATCAAATAATTAAAAACAACTATTTAAGAAGTTTTTAATTATTATTTTTTTACATTTTTCTAACTGAAATTATCACACCATGCGAAGGCGTGTTGGGTTTCCCTGAATCGCATACTATATGTACAAAGCATGCTTTAGGGAGAATTATTGATTTTAAAGAATTTTTTAGGAGCATATAAGTATGCCTTAATAGTACATAATATCTCTAGAAAAACCCGAAAACGCTTCTTGAATGGACCTGTGATTCAATGAACTTTTTGTTAATTTTCTTTTTCGAGATATTAATTATTATTTATATAGTCAGAACTTTTAGTGGTAAAATTCTCTATGATATTATACTTGATAATATTAATTTTTTTTTAAATATTTTCTATTGTCTTTCGACAACGATATTCCATCATCAGTCCGTAAAACACAAAACAAAACAAATAATACAAAATCAAAATAAAACAAAATATATTTTTCATGAGAAGATTTAAAAAATTGATATTATCAAGTATAATTGATAACTCCACCTATATCATAGAGAAATTTACCGCTCAATGTTCTGATTATAATAAAATTAAATAATTTCTTAATGGACTGAAGGAAAGTTGAATTAATTATTTATCTTATTCAAGATTATAAATAAAGCTTTTCTAGTCATGTGTTTAATTGTAAATTGTTAAAGCCGTTTTCGAGAAATTTCAAAAAGTCCCTAGAAGTCATGGACCTAACTTATAGAGGATTACTCTCCAATTTAATCAGGAAGGGATGTTGGAAATCTGTGACTCCCAAATTTATGGGTAAAATAGCAATATTATTCTATTAAAACAGATTTCATCCATGAAATAGACCATGCAGGAAGACACTTCTTAGATGGTCCAGCGAATCAAGGGACTCGAATTGTTTATTACTCTACTAAGACGTTCTGAATTGCATTCAGAAAGGCAAGAGGTGTTTGGAGACTTTCTCTCAGAATCGAGTCATATTCTAAACAGGAGCAGATTTGAGCCTTGGGGTAGAAAACTGCCTCGAGCCTCGACCTAAATAGAAAGCCAAGCATCATTGTGTTAGATATCGTAACAGAGGAAATGAATTTAGATTTCGTTCACTAGGTATATGCATTCGAAACCGTCTAGAGCTTGACCATTTTATATATTAATTTTTTGCTAATACTGATAGAAGCTGTTATTGACACATTTCTATTTTTCCACATGCCAATAACGTGAACATAAAATTAGCCGGGATTGACAAGCAAATGTCAATATTTGTTAAACCATTGAAATGTAACATATATCCTTTTCGAAGTACCAATAAAATATATATATATATATGCCTTGCTTTAAGATTATTACAACTTTATTTTATACAGCCAAGTTAATTTAAAGAGAAGAAAAAATAAAAATAAAAAAAAAGGTAAAAAAAGAAGGAGATTGAACGTAGCTTTAATAATAATTTGTAAAGTTTAATATAAAATTAAATGGCTTGTGCTGCACTGTTGTTGCTATTACTACTAACATCAATTTGTGTTAAGTGGTCCATGACAAGATCAAAACTTTGCGTTTAACTTAAATATCCGGGATCATCTCTGCTCCCCTGGTTCTGCCCCTCCTTGTTCCACCTCCCTTGCTTTCACCACTTCTTCTATCATTATTCTACATCAAGATTTACTGAATTATACTTTTTACTTTTGATTGTTTTTTTTCTCCTTTTATATATTCATGGTATAAATCTATTTTATAGTTGAAAGTAAACTCTTTTTAACTATAACACAAAAATAAGTTTATTTTAACAAAACTATTTCTTACTTTTTCATTTTCGGAGAAAAAGAGGTTAAATTTTAGAAAATAGTGTCTAGGAATATTAAAAAATAGGGGGAATGGTGGTTCATAAGTACCTATTGTTATCAATTTCTACGTTATTTTTGGATAAATCTTAACAAAACATTAGGAAACAAACAGATACAACCTTACTGTAAGTAATGTTTTGCTGAAAATGTATGAAAAAATAAATTTACAAATTCTGATGGGGCCATCCACTTGACTTTACCATACACTTCTGGTTGAGTTTGGTACAAGGGCCTAGATTTACATTTTTTGCCCCCTTCCCCTCCCTCCATTTTGGGCGACTTGTTTTTGCATTTTTAGTATTCTAGTTTGGTTGAGTTTGCTCAAATGGTCTAGATTTTTTTTTGAGCCCTCTGCCCCCTCCTAATTTTGCCTGCAGAATTTTTTTTTTTTGTTATTCAAGGTTCATTTTATAGGATATTTCATTTTTCTTGTTTTTTTTTGTTTTTTTTATTTTGAAAATTTTATAATTTTAAATTTTAACCCCCTCTCCCCACACCCTTAATTTTGGGTCGATATGCACCAAAATCTAATCAGCTCTTAATCTCAATGAACCAAAACTACGTGTGAAATTTGGTTTTGATATTCACACTATTTTTTGAGCTAGCTCGTCCACAAAATTTGATAACCCACAGACAAACAGACATTTTGACAAAACAGCTATTATCTCAAAAAATATAATTTTTTCGATGTTCACTTATTAGAGCTTTTTTGTAGACCGAAATGCCATAGTTTCGTCCAACTTTTTTTTTATCAAAATAGTTTCAGCCGTTTTTGAGATATTTCGAAAAAAAATAATAAAAATAAAACACTTTTTTCATCCACGATTACAATACTTGACCATACCTTGATGGTAAAGTAATAAAAATGTTAATAAAAAATAATATCGTTAACATCTTAGATAAATAATCGGCCTTTCGAGACTGAAATTTTCGAAATTTTTTAGAAAATTTTAAAGTCTTAGAATCTTGATAAAAACTTTAGTTTCATGTAATAATTCAACTTATATTTCATGATCCACTGATAGCATTGTTAGCATTAATGGTGGCATATGGCCATTATTTCTCTAAAAATTTTCCCGAATAATGCTTGTTTCATTATTTAATTTATGAATTTGATTGTTATGGATTTAGATTATAGGTAGGAATACCTATCATGATTTGGAAATTCTTTCATAAAGTGAAGGTAAAATTTTAAAATTATATCTATATGTGATCAAATGATAACTTCATTACACAGGGTCACTATTATCGCAAAAACATTGACTTTTTATTGAGTTCATAATAAATAGACCTTCCACAGGAGTTTTTTGACGAATTATAGTGGTGTTTCACAAACCTGTTTGTGAAACACCACTATAACCAGTCAAAAAAATCCTGTGCTTAATATGTTTCACTATAAACCAACACCGCTTTCCCTAAATGTTATAAATAGACCTTATTCAAAAAATTATCCAATTGTCACAATATATGATCCCATATATATTGAAAATATAAACAATGAAGAATTATTTTTTTACAATATTAATCGAAAAATATTTTACTATTGTCGATTGCAAATTGCAGATCCAATTTTCAAGTGCTAAACGCTTCCCTGAATCCGGTTTATTGTTAGTCTATATGTTAAATTATTTATTTCGAGTTGAAACTATCAACTTGATAGCATAGTTATTGCTCAAAAGAATAAAAAAAGTATGAAATACATCTTGGCTGCTCTTTCTAGTGATGGAATCAGTCACGGTTTGAAGTTCTGGTCCCGGCAATTTGTCATTTTGTCCTGGTCATTTAGATAAAAAAGTGCAGAATACACACGAAGTCAAAAAGTGAGGCCTTGAAAAATCGAAATTAGTCAACAAGAAAACTTTAATTGTGTACGATATTTTAGTTAATTTTTTGACTTTATTAAAAATAACAAAGAATTTTTTTTAAAGTTCACACTAATGTTAAATATCAATAACTTTGTAATAATAAGTTATATTCATTTAAAAACAATTAAAAATTACTAAATAATTGTTGTTAACACATCAGCATGTGAATGCAGCTTTAACCCTTAAAATTGTCTCGGTTTGAGAAAAAATATTATGGTGGTAAGTCTATGTTCAAAACAACTTATACAAATTTTTTCAGTTTGACTTATTTCTTATCTGAAAATTGAAAAGTTTTTGTTTTGCCGAGAGCAGCAGAGTTGTTGATTCACAAAGAGAAACAAAGAGGTTGTCCTCTGCTTGATGCAAATAAACATACACACATATATATCGAGATGATATATCTGTATATATATAATATTTATTTGTTTGAGACTATAGTTTGTTGTTATTTCTTATCAATTAAAATAATAAATATGTTTAATTAAGTATCGGATATAACGATAAATGAAGATTAAATATCATGAATGCGTGATCGTCTGATAAATTTGAAATTCTCTTTTTGCCAAAGTAAATTAAACATTTAAAAATCGATCACAATTTGAAATTTTATGCAATCCACAAAAGCGTTTTATTACTGAATCTCAAATGAAATATGTCAAGTTGTGTCTTGTATTAAGTACTTGACTAAAAGGGAGGGGTGAAGCGGATTACTCTTCACAAATAATAAAAGTTTTTCATTCGGCTGCTCATTTTAATCATAATACTAAGACGTTTTTATAGCATATTCACAACCCTTCTCCGAAAATAATTCATTAAAATATCTACAGCGCAATCAACGCCATCTTTTATTCGACTATTCAATCTGAGAGTTTTACTCATTCTTAATGAAATCATAAAATAAAATATAGAAAAATTTAATCTAAGTTTATCAATACAATATTTAATTGAATTGTACGATTTTTTTTTTCGTTTATAACTGAAAATGTATATTCGGGAATGTGTGTGTGCGGGAGAAAGATGAGTTAAACATGTCACGGAATTTTCATGGATATTTATCAATTAAGTTATTCAGCATTTTTTATTTCAGTTTTATATTAAAAAAATAATAATTAATAACAAATAAAATAAAAATTATCTTCGAGAGAATTAAATTAACGGAGTGGTGTCCAAAATTAAAGGAAATAAAATATCACTTATAAATACCATAATGACAAATGCATATGGAAATAAACATTTTATTAAAAAAATTAATTTGCTAACACAAGTAGAGATAGATTTTATTGTCAAATTCACGAGAGTGTTCTCTGCTGAATCAGAGATGTTATGGCTACATTTTATTACCTATCAGAGGGTTTGTTTGTTTTGAACTCAAGTGTCAAAAAGATATTCAGGCCAACGACCATGGGTGTCCGCAGAGGGGGGGGGGCAGGAGAATGCACCCCTCCCCCTTGGGATCGATAAACAATTCTGTAACAGCCTGACATTCGGCTCGGCCTCACCAAACTATGTTTAATGTACCGTATGTCTTTTTCTATTTAAGCCCTATTTATTAGTGTATTCCTCTTGTAAAAAAACTCGAAAAATTAAATATTTTAATAAATATTTATTTATTTGTGTCCAAACTTTGGCCCCGCTAGAAATTTTTTTCTGCAGGCGCCCCTGCCAATGACACTAATGTATCGAGGGCTCACTGGGTCTGATAGCCCTATATTGCATCCAAGATGGCTTGGAGGCTCCTCTCCATAGATTTGAGCCCTATTCAAGACTGGAGTGAATTTGAGCTTTGAATAGAGTAAAAAGTTTTTTATTTATTTATTGTCACCGGGAACAAAGCCCATTTAGACAGCACATCAGTAAAGTATGAGTAAAAAGTTAAGAGGTCATAAAAATAGTCTGGTCTGGAAAAGAAGACCATACATTTGTAAATTAGATCCTGACATTACTATAAACATTATTCGTTCGAAAGATTTAAATTTGCCGATGGTAATAGATTCAAATTTTCGTAGAAAATCATATGATGGTGTCATCTATTAAATCGGATAGAATGGATTATTTTTAATTATATGTCAGAAGGGTTGTTTTTCACCCCCTCGGGAATCGAACCCAAGTGCCAGTAACAGCAATTCGGGCCATCTGGCTCACCTGTATTCAATTACGAAATGTCATTCCAATCCCCATCGAATTTTGAATATCTTCAAAATTCGAAACACACAACGACCTTTATTTAAATTATATGAAATGGCTATATCTTTAAATTTAGAATCACTAGATAGCGAAATTTTACAAATTAGGAAATATTTAAATCTTTTACATATATGTCAGAGAGGTTTACACCTCACAGGTGAGCCAGATGGCCCGGATTGCTGTTACTGGCTCGGGTTCGATTCCCAAGGGGGTGAAAAACAGCTCTTCTGATATATAATTAAAAATAATCAATTTCATCAGATTTAATAGATGGCACCATCTTATGATTTTCTAAGATTATTCGTTCGCATTTGTACCTTATGATGACACTATTAATTATAGATATTATTTCGCATTTAACCCTCTGTCAAAGAAAATTCTGGACCCCCTTTGTTTCCATGCCATTTCTTCTTTTAAATACCAATTTTTCTTTTTTCAAATTATGAATCCTCAAACGGAAATTTAACAGCTGTCCGAGCTCGCACCAATCCAACTAGAATTCTGGTTTTGTCAGGTGTTGAGATGGAAATCTTTTCATCTTGATAGAGTGAGTGGGACTGGAAGCGGAAGGAAGGAAGGTCAAATGGGATCCTCGTGGGTGATTGGATTGGTGGCAGTGGTGGAGGTGGTAGAGATGAAGAAGCAGTGAAGCGAATCGGAGACTAATTTCCATTACCGCCCTTTCCCCCTAAGGCACCTCTTAAACCAGTCGAGCACACGCAAACATGCCTCTCGTCTCGCAAATTGACCGGACACACCGACCAGTCTTATATCATTTAAGATTCATTAACGCTAATTAGGATCTCGAGAGGTCACTCGCTATAAATATACCCTTCTGCCCAAATGATAAGAGACCCACAAAGAGAGAGAGAGAACTTTGAAGAGAGAGCATTTCGCTGTTTTCATAATCCGCTTTTCATCCGCATTTCAAATTCATTCATTAGTATTATTATATGAGAAAAGTTTGAAATTACATTTTATTCTATTTTCACTCAAATAGTTATAAATGTATACTCAAAAACAAAAAACCTGATTGATTAATAAAAGTTAGGCATCTAAAAGATGCAGTTTTTTTATATACTTAGCTATATAAAATGCAATGGTAAAGTTTTCATTTAACTATTAATTTTTACTTATTAAATTTAAAATAAAAATTTAAATACAAAATATCTTCAGAAATAAAAACTGAATCAAATTTATTTATAGATTTCAATGGGTTACGATAAGGGTGAAATCTATTCAAGATATAGAGAATTGACAATTAAATGCAAAATCACCATTGGCAACCGCTTGGGATCCTCGTTAGCAGTGATTAAACAAATAAACAAACATAAACCGGTGCACAAACACTTATTCTTGATCTATCCCTCCTTCTCTTCAGTAATGCATGAGTCTTTTGAGATTCATAGGGGCCTCATTTTCCTGGTTCTTGCATTCGAATAGATTAAAAAAAATCATATCAAAGTTGGTGTTAACAACTGTTAACTACCGCCTCAGTGGTTGCTGATTTCTACCTATCCGAATATTGTTGAAGGTCTCAATTAGTATTATTAAATAAGATTTAAACATTTGAACTAAAGAATTTAGAAGTTAGGGCGTTGTTTTGCTCTAAATAGTAATTTGTTCGAACATTTAATTTAAATGATAGGGAGGTATTGTTTTATGTTTTCTTGAATTTCACTGTTATATTTATTTTGTATACCTATAGCTAATAGTATATTAAATAAATCATTGTTCGAATTATAAAATCGCCTGTAATTTATTAATACAAAAATTGCCAGTTTCTAAATTCAAAATTAATATTTATTTGAATCTGTCTAATTTGTAGGTTTTTAGTTCTATTTTCACACAGTAAATACCAATAAATTGGATGCTGTTTTTAATTCTGAAAATCTTTCATATATTTACACCTTTGTTCTATAATAAAGAATAAAATCTTTCACCAGATGAAAATGTTACTTTTCTCTCTTCTTTAATAACGAAAAAACACACAATGTACCTATAGATTATTCATTTTAACGTCTTCGTAAGTTAAAATTAATGATCCTCATGTTTGTGGTTCTGTTCCGGGTGTCAACCAAGGGTCATGGTTTAGCAATCTGAGAATGCTAAAAGCCTTCCTTCTTTAACAGATTTATGCCGCTCAGAATTCAAAACAGGAAGATCATAATATATATATATATATAATATGTAAGGTAATGGGTTTTGAAATAGTGAATATTTGAAAATAGCCCAGGCAACTAATTCCCCTACGGAGAGTTAATTTGGCAACAAACTAATATTCAAGTACTATTAACAGTACATTATTTAGTAGAGGTTCACCGAATTTAATTTATTCCAAATCAATATGTATCTAATGTAGAAATATTCAAGTTGTGCATTAACGCGCATTGGATAACATCATCAACCGAAATCGAAATGCAGACGGTATCTCCCTCACTCCGATTAATTGTCGGTTTCCACCCTTATCGTACGGATCTCTACCAAAATTTAGATCAATTATTAGCGGCCGCCTTTGAATTTATATTCTATTAGTATTCCCATTTGTTTCCTTAATTGTTTTTTAGTCCTATTTAATAAGCACGGTGAAAGTGGTTTGTGAAAGGTTGGATGATCGATGATTTCCCGATGATTTAAGAATTAAGAGACCATAGAATCGAAACTCTAACTTCATTATGTGGGTCTAGAAATAGTTTGGGGAAGTTTCATATGGGAAGATGAGCGCACTCCCTCTTCCCCACCCACTGGAATCCAGCATATACCATATACTAGTGTGAACTGTGACCAATGTTATATATTGATCATTAGTGTATTATCTATAATCATATTATGCAAAACTTATTGTAGAATATTTTTTAGAAACAAGTATTTACTCTTTCGAACATTTTTGTTATCCTTTTTATTGCCAAAAAATGTTCATATATCATTTTGATAAATCTTGAAAGATTTGAGCAGCGTATACATATATGAGATAAGAAAGATGAAATAAAAACTAAAAATTGAGAAAATTAAATTAGTTGCTAAGCTGCTATATATAGAAAGTATCACAGAAACTTTTATTGATGACAACATTAGAAGCAAAGAACGTTAATTGAGGACAACTATCAGTTACTATCTGACCCACATAGGTTAGAAAAATTCAACATTAGCTTTAAATTAAATATCAGCTTATTGTTGATCCTGATCCCTATTATATAGTAAGTAACGCCAGAAGGTGTTTGAAATCCCATCAACAGTGCTGTAGTTGGCACTTTAAACCCCATAACCAACCTGGTTTATTGTAAACAAAATAAGGACTAGTCAAGATCATTAATACCTACATAATATACCATGTTGACTCTCAATAATCCTTGGAGCATGTTCAATAAATTTCGACAGGATGCAAACGAGATGATTTGGTATAAGGATAGGACTTTAAAATAGTAAATATGCGAATCCATATTAAAGTGTCTTAAAGGAAGTCCCAAGAATGCCGAGCCGTTGCTTAACTTTCAAAATATGATTGTATAAAAAACTAAAAACTTTTTTAAGACTAGGAACGCTTGCCAGTTAGAGCCGCAATAGTAATTAGCTTAAATACATAAAGAACTACCTCATTTTGAAGAGGTATAAAAAAATGAAAAAATTTAACTAGGAAAAAGCTGAATATATTTTTGAAAACAACATAAAATATTTTTTTTCAATGTGTTTTAAACATTATCAGACAAAAAAAGGGGGAGGAAGAGGTCAAAATGAAAATTCTTGGGTGGTTAGTTTTTCCATTTCTAGCCTTCTGGGTGTGCACAGAATATGTATACAAAATTTGGTTGAGATTGGTCAAAAGGGCTAGAATTTTCATTTTTGACCCCCCCACCCCCTATTTCGTCTGATAATGTTTAAAGCACTTAAAATAAAAATATTTTATGTTCTTTTCAAAAATATATTCAGTTTTTTTTTCTAGTTAAATTTTTTTCATTTTTTTTATACCTCTTCAAAATGTGGTAGAACTTTATATGTATAATAAACTGATGTGGCCATCAACATGGCTTTACCATACACCTGGCCCCTCACTGATATTTAATATTTAATCAAATCATTTATAATCATTTGCGAAAGAACCCTCCCCTCTTTCTGAATTTTGCACTCATTAGCAATTTATATTTCCTTATAAATTAACATCTTCTAATGTAAATATCAGCTTTCTTCGATTTTTGTTTGAAAATTTTAATATTTTACCTTATTTTTGCCCCCCCCCCCTCCCTCCCTCTCTTTGACTCACTATCAATTTCAAACATTGAGTCATTTTCATAAGGTCGTATAGGGTGCACATGCGAAATTTCCTACAAATCGATCAAAGGGTCTAGGACTTATTTTGATAGCTGAGATAACTATAGTCGTAGATAGAAAGTATTTTAATTTCTCTAAAATTATTAGTGGGAATAATAGGTAAAAAAATACCACGGAATCCTGGGTATGGGGTCCCATTAACAATTAAATGTATATAAGTAGTAATCAGCCAGTGAAGCTGGTTTTATTCTTTTCAGTTCCAGGTTCCACTATTAGCAGAACTAAAGAAGTTTTTGAGCTCTAATGTAGATTATTGTTAGTGGTTTCACTAGGTCAGACGCTCATACCTCAGTTACATTCATTTGAGTGAGACCTGGATAGAACAGCAGAACAATAATTTAAATTTACTGTAGCCCATATCAATCAATCTTGTGAATTGTTAGCACTACACCAGAGATGGTAATGGACAATATAATATATTTCAATTAAAAAATTTTTTCTCTATTTGAAAATTAATAAATTAATCATTTTAAATTTATCTTGGAAGGTTAATAATAAAATTGTTTAAGTTTTAAAAATATGTCAAAAGTAAGGTTTTAATATTTAGCGCCTGCGGAGGCAACCAGCAAATCAGAATCTGCCATTTGAATGCATAACCTAGTCTACCAGGCGGCGCTACATTTTTTTCTATACCTGGAGGACAGAGTGGCTTTTAAACTAATTGACTATTTATTTTTCAACAATTTTCGAAAACTTTTTGATCATCCTACCTCCCGGGGGTACCGAAAACTAAATTCAAGGGTTTCCAAATACTGTTGACAGAATTGAAGTATACAACTATGCATTTTTTTTATTAAATCCTTCTTAATATTGTCATCATTCAAAATGAATGAATAATAATATAGATAACTAGCTGCAAGGCCGGCCTTCGGCGGCCCTCTTGCTAGCCAGGAGGCAGGCTTCTGGACCCCCAACCCACGAACCCCACCCTCATACCCCACTCCCCCCTAACCCCACCCAGCACCTCCCACCCCCCGCACCATGCACCCGTGGCCAACCACCGCCCCCACCCAGCACCCCAGCCCCCGCACCACCCCACTACGTCTCTGGACCCTCACCTGAGCCACCCCCCATTACGCCTCTGGACCCTCACTTAAGCCCTCCACTCCACCTTGCACCCCGTGCCCTCCATCCCCGCACCATAACTCAACCCCAGCACCCAGTTTTTTTCATTTCTAGCCTTCTAGTGACCCACAGATTTGTATACAAAATTTGGTTAAGTTGGCTCTAAGGGTAAGAATTTTCATTTTTTGACCCCCCCCCCATTTTGGGTGGTTAATTTGTGCATTTCTAGCCTTCTAGTGGCCCACAGATTATGTATACAAAATTTAGCTGAGTTTGGTCAAAGAGTAAGAATTTTCATATTTTGACCCCCCCCCTTTTTGGGTGGTTTTTTGGGAGAATTTTTTTAAACAAAAGTTGTCATAAATCACATTCCCTACAACTTTGCTCATTATAAAATGTGCCGTAGAGTTAATAGTTTAGGAGTTATTTGATAATTTTCATTCGTGCGCTCCCCCAAACCCCCTTCTGGGCTCAAAATATCATAACGTTATATAGCTAAAAACGTAAATTAGAAGACATCTGATGTAAGTATGAAATTTCATAATAATCCCTTCAGCCGTTTTTACGTTAATCGTGAGAAACTTTACGGAAACGACGGAAACATACAGACAGGAATTCTTTTGTTGAGGGTGTTTTCGTTCATAACTTTGCTTGGAACGTGTGCAACCAAAATTTGGCGTGATTTGGAGCAATGTACCGACAAAACCTTAATTTTATATATATAGATAATATAGGTATCTCTAGTTGACATTTCTTTTAATTAGTCATATTTATAATTCACTTATTTAAATTCTAATTATTTCCCTGTTATTCCCTATTGTCTGTTTTCATTTATTTTTCATCTTCAAAGAGAGATTGCTCTTTCGTATCCTGTAAAGATAAAAGAACAAACGAGAGAAAAGTAGCAGATCTCCCTGCACCAGTTACAACTCCATGATCCCTATTTCTTTTTCTTCATCCCCAAAAGAAGAAAAGTCTTTTCTCGTGTCTAAATGGTGTTGTCTAAATTGCAAAATACCAACCTAAAAATATTTAAATAAAAAAAAACACGTGGAATTTGTCCAATCTCTTTGTATTTATCTTCTATTCTTCAATCTTTATATAAAGGTATATATTTATAAATCTTGTGAATGTTTTTTTCTGTTCTTTCTAACTTTGTATCGGATTTCAATATAAAATAAAGGAAATTTATTCGAAAAGTTTAGTATAAAAAATAAATAAATGAACAGAAAGAATAATGGAGTAGAAAATAAACTTTATTCTAAAATCGAATTTATGTAAAATAAGAAAAAAAAATCAAACAACTTAGTTTAAACCATCCATTTTTTGCATTTTTTTTATTTCAGTATTTTTATTTTTGTTCTATTTTTTTTATTCTGTTTAACATAAAAATCAAAAAAAAATTAATTAGATGTTTCTGTCGAAAATTAATAAAATGATATTAATTAAAGGAGACAATAAAAAAGTGTGTTTTATGATGGACTAATAAATTTTTAAATTTATTTATAACGACGGCTTTGCCCTCTTCATCAGTCTATTACAATTGAATCACAGGAATTGGTGTGTTATAAATAAATTAAAAAATTTATTATTCCAGCAGAAGACACTTTTATTGCTCTGCAAAAAGAAACTTTCAATTAAATGATATTAATTTGTCATTGTATTTTTTAGGAATAGTGTCCGGACATAGGTGAGGCGGGATTTTGCTTCCCATCTATAAGTTGGGAGTAACATATAGGTATAGGTACATATCTTCTTCTTTAAATGCCAAATCAGGTCTCCCTGACGTTTCGGCTCCTCTCCAAATATACCTGTGCTGAGTGTGTTTACCTGTTTTACACAGATATACGGGACCTACTTTTTAACACCAGTTTCGAACGGCTATTTTGGAGAGGTTACTAGGCAATTATACTCTTGGTATTGCTTTCCGAGAGGAGGTGACTGCAAATATCTGCCGAGACTCAGTCTTGAACTAGCGTAATTCAGTCCAGCGGTCTGACACTCTAACCACTGACCTACAGTCGCCTCATAGGTACATATATTTTATTTTAAACCCGGACAAAAATCCCTTTTATTTCTTTCTCAAATATTGCAAGATATTGAAACTGGGGTGTTTAGATCTGAAAGAGGCATAGTATAGAGAACCAAGTAGACTTTCCATTCATGGCGATTTTTCACATCCGCTCAACTTCTTGCCTTATTCAAAGATTAAATTCGCCCCGTCTCGAATATCGCTCACAACTGTGGTGAGGGACCACTAAGTAGGATTTCCAACTTTAGAGTTCAGATTTGCGGGAAATTGACAAATTAAATGCAGAGCAGAGCTGAAAAATTTTGCCTTAAGTATAAAAAGGCATGGATTTTGCAGAAACAGTGAAAGGTTTATTAGTAGAGTTAGTTAAATAAAGGACACTTGTTTTCGTATAGATTTGTTAATCTTTATTTAAAGATCGAATTGTATGTATCAAATTAAATTTTCGTTATCTCATACGAGTATAACTAGTCAATTACCGTCCCGCACACACCTTCGTCTCTTCGAGGGCTCTAGAAACGAGACATCCTGACTTTCGCGTGTTGGTTCACAACTCTATGCTCAAGCATTCTCTTGCGCTGGATATTAATTCAGAAGTATGCTATTGGACAAATAGGAAATCCATTCACTAGTGCCCTCAAATGCTTGGTCTATCGTAGTTCTACTGATCTACCGTCTCAGTTCCTTTTTTTTTTTATAAATACTAACATGATGTTTGTTCCGTCGGAATAAAATCAATAATCCCTCCTAAAGCCTCATATACGTGAAAATTTAACACTACTACGAGATTAAATTTGATAGCATCCAAACAAAGGCATCCAACAACTGGTGTATTAGTTCTAGTCAGTGGAACTCTCTCTTCCAAGTAACTGTTTTTCTGGTGACATATAATCTTCATTCTTTCTAGTCCCGTTTCCACAGATACATTTAACTCTTGACTCTATCACTGAAATTTCTTTCTATTTTCCTTCTCGTGATGCAGAGCTTCACCATGAATTACAGAGGTTTCCTCTTTTGCTAAAACATCTTCTTGGATCAATAAAAAAAGTTACGTATGAAGATAATCTGGATTTTGAGATACAAATTTCATTATTGATTTATACACCCATTTTATTAAAACGGTAATTTTTTATTTATTTGATTAAATTTTAAAATTAGCAATTTGACGATAAGAATCTCAATTACCCATAATTGAGACCGAGATCAAATCTCTATATCAGCCGTCCGAATAATCATATTCAGTTTGAATCGAATATTGAAATTTATTGGCGAATTTAGCATAATTTTCAATGAAGTCTGATGACATCGTCAACGGCAGAAAAAAAATCACCAAAAAGGAGAACAATAAAATGGATTTTTCAAGTCAATTTCAGAACACATAAAAATGCCTAAAACAGCAGCGGTTGTCGGGCGGGAAGGTGAAAGAATAAAAAAGGGGCCAAGGATAAATAAATAAAATATAAAATTTATAAAATAAAATAAACTAAAGGACGACTTGGATGGTGTTTGATTTATTTGTCAATAACTGTTGATCAAAGCAAGAGACGACTTAGCTACGTCCTTTAATTTTTATTTTTTAATGATAATGATGAGAGAAGGAGTTACACCAAAAAGGTGCATCCCCTAAGGCCTGTGTTGGCCCTCCATCATGAAAAAAAGAAGAAAAAGAGGGAATTTTATGGGCATAATTACTTGTAGATAAATCTCCGAAAATGAACTTTTTGAATTTATCATTCATTTCAATATTTTAAGCATTTTTCTTCCAAAACAGCTATGTAATTAATATTATTCGAATTTCAAGGTTTAATTTAATAATTTTAATAAATATTTATTTCCATCGATTTGTACGAAATTTATGATTTATGAAAATGATTCTCTATGTGAAATTGATAGTGACCGAAAAGGGAGAGGGGTGGTTCAAAAATAATTTAAAATAATAAAATTTCCAGATAAAAATCGAAGAAAATTGATATAGACAATAGATGATTCTCATTTATAAGGAGATATACAAATTTCTAATGACTAATCTAAATTTTATGAACTTTATTAATTAAGTTTCACCTTGAAACTACACCATTCTCCCTGATAAAATATGTTTATAGGTAAAGCTAATCTATAATATCGATCGCCTTAGAGAGTAAACCTGCTAACTCACAACAAGGAAATTTTACAGGAGAGAGAAAAACAAACAAAAATTAATATTGTTGTTATGGAAAAAAATATTTTTCATATTTTTTCTGCAACTTACGATCGTAATTTTAAGTAGCAGTTTTACTTGGACGATGCTGCATCTCTTTTACTTTCGAATGGTATTAATATGTCATTTATGATAAAAAACTGAGTTATGAGTTTTTTACACAAGAAATAAGTAGGTAGTAGTGAATAAAATAGAGATAGAAATTCAAACATTTTTTTATTTATTAATTATAATACTTAGCATAATCAAACATAAAAAGTAAATTAACAAAAAAAAAAGATGGAAAAATAAAATGAAAATTAATGAGAGACTTGAGTTTGAAGCTGAGGAACAAGATGATCAATTGGGTCAATATCACTAGTACATAGGCGCAAACTGTTTTCTAAATTAACATCTGTAAGCCAAGTACGATGATTATTTTTATTAATTTTCATGATTGAAAAAAGCTGCTTACATTTATGGCTGGTCCCTGTAATCCAGCTTCCTGGAGGCCGGATTAAAGGATGCAAACTGGACACGCTGCGAGCTTCAGCCTAAATCATTTATACGTGCTTCCGAATGAGCAAATTATTTTTCGTGCGAAAACTCACAGCTGTGGATACTTTTCTTCGGAAAGATATGTTCTGTAAAATTCGCTTAATTCCACATCATCAATTTCGACTTCAAATATGAGTCTTCTTGAAGCTCGATCAACTCCATTTGTAGGTGAAGCGGAGCATCTTCCTCATTACACTTACAAAGAATTGCAAAAATATTGAAAGTCCTATCCATATTCTTAAAATCCGAAAACCGATCTGTGGCGTTCCACTGCGTACGCTTAATAATATTATTTATCGATTTTAGTCTTTATGATTTGAAGAATACAGTTTTAGGTTGGTTGACAAATACAAAGTAATTACAAATAAACTATGTGTGCTAAATCTTTAATTTTTTTTGCATGTTATTTGAAATTTCTGAATCTCTCGCGGGCCGGATTGAAGCTGGTGGAGGGCCGGGTGTTGCCCATATATTCTCTAAGTCGACGATATGTACCTTATTTTTAAAACGATCTTATTGGGCAAAAGTTACTAGGAAACGTGTTCCTTCTACTTTCTAGTAACCTTGGCTTGGCGAAGATCAACACCTTCTCCACTTTCTTTTTTACTTTTACACTTATGTCATATTTTTTATTCAATAGATCTATTATCAATCAGTATAGAAAAAGAATCAATCACCTATCTTTAAAATAGAATAATTCCCTAAAAATAGTTCACCGTTCGTTTCCGGCTTCTTCATTCTTTTTTTATCATCGCTTACTTCCTTTTCTTTGTATCCCCTTTCAACATATCTCGGACTTCAATGAAAACAATCCAAATGTAATTTTTAGGGATAATGAATTCACAAACGCATTATGTCAAAGTTGATTGAATCGCACCATTTCGAGTTTCAATGAAGAAAAATACGTTTTAATGATTTGTTTTCAAACAGATTAATGGAGGGTGAAATAAAAAAAAGAGCACCACAGGGCGAGGGCGAGAGTAATCTCCCATAATCTTTCATTTTTTGATTATTTTTAACAAAAAAAAATTAAAAGGAATTTTAAAGAGGCTCTCGGCTTTAATAAGATTAGAGAAGTAAAATATTAATGGAAAAGTTGAATTGAATTATATAATAATAAGTATCAAATTGATCAAGTGATTATTAATTTGTAATTTTTAGAGTACCGTGTGAAGTCATTTTTTTCGATTTTAAATGAATTTAAAATTCTATTTGAATCCCGATTTAATTAATTATTTTGGAGCGTGCTCCGAGTTCTCTATGTTGAAAATACTGGCAGTGAAAGTCCAAATAATGACGTCAACTTGAGACGTCAGATACCAATGGAATGGTTTATAATATAAATCTGAACGATTTTGCCGCGCTATAAGTGCTGTCAGCGCAATTCGGAACGGAACCTTAGTTTACGAGACTACCGAAATTGTATTAACTTTAATTTGGTCTTGTTTTACTTTTGAATGGAGCCCTAACGTTGAAAATAAAATATAAATTTGTAATATTGAAATTAGATGGCTGCAAAAAGTCCATTTCAGGAGATTCCTTTTCATTACATAAATGTACAACGTAAAAATTGAATTTAAATTGAAATGAGAATATTTTTATTTTTCTCTCCTTGTTCCGTTTAAATATATTAGAGTTTTATCTCTAAATTGTTATTTTTTAGGAATTATATGATTGTCTATCAAATCAATTGTCTAGATTGTCCACCAAATTCTAGCACCTATATAGGGCAAAGTTCACGATCATTAAAAATTAGGGTCTATGAACACAGATTAAGTGTTCGAAATAAAAAGACAAACACAGCACTCTCCAGCTATGCAGCTGAACTGAACATAGTCATTCTTTTGATTACAATAATGCGCGGATATTAGTCAAGATTGATAATTTATGCAAAAGATCCATAGTCGAAATGCTATATATAAAAATAGGAAGGTGACAAAGCTATTAATTTTAAAAGAGATTGCATGTATCTATCCAATATTTATACATCTATCTTGTGTGATATGAGCCAACAGCTGTTCTCTTGACCTTAATACATAAATAAATAAATGAATAAAATGCCTTTTTTGAGTTTTTTAATAAATTGGAAGATGGTGATATGTAGACATGAAAATGTATAATTTAATGGAATGGGAAGAATGCATGAATTAAAAGAAATTAAATTCTAATTTGTTCGAATGTAAATAGATAAAAATGAGATTCATGATGACCTCCCATAAGGGACAAATATTTAATTATATAGAAAAAATGTTACATTCATTCTGAATCTTTGAGCACAGGCACGTTATAAATTTACATGAAGCTACAATTTTTATTTTTGACAAGGCTTGGTTCGATCACATATGTGTACCGCATTTTGTGTATAACTGTAAGTTTAAACAACCAACTTGGTCAACTTGTAATATTATGATAATAAGCATAAAATATATCAATGTTAACATCTATTTGTAAATTTTGTAGCCCAATTAACTGAAGATGGCCAAATAAATTCAGGCCGAAACGTTTTATTCAGGGTGTTTTATTGAACCCAGCGCATCCAACTTTGGCTGATACCTCCTCTTTCATCTAATACAATTATATGATTTTTCACACTCGATTTTGTCACGAAATAATAGTAATTATAATAATAGAGAAAATATCAGTGGAATTGAAATTGTTTCCTTGGTGGTATTCAAAAGTATTAAAAGTTTCAATGTCTAGCACAGCAGTGGATGAATTTTTGGTGGCCACCCAGCTGAGAAAAAAATCGAGGACGGACAGACAGACAAGCAGAACGAGGCTAGAGTGGGTGGCTAGGAGAGAAAGCAATTACTCCTCGTTCGTTTCGTTTCGTTTCGTTGTTCATTCTGAGGGTTTGTGGAATTCGTTAATAACTCGGGGGAAAAAAAACTTCTCAGTCCCGAAACCTTGGAGTCTGCCGTTGGAAATTACGCGGACGGTCAAAGGCAACCCTCGACTTTCCTGCCACAATAGAACGGGTTATTTTTGCCATCCCTTCCGGACAAATTTCTAACTACCAACCGCTAAGAGCATTTATTTATTTGATCGCTTTTCATTAATTTTCCATGAAATGAATAAAAATAATAAAAAAAAGCTGCTGGGATCAATCATTGGATATCGACAAAGACCAATTGATTAATCAAATTACTTTCAAAAGCTTTCTATCAGAATTGGAAGAAATTGATCAAGCCAAATTGCATGTCTTTGCCCACAATGGTTCCAAAGGTCTTATTGACCATAGTGACTCATAAATTTCCACAATACAAACATCTGATGAATCTATTTATCTAATTTTATTAAAACTGCAAATACTACAATATATTAATTGAATGTAATGGAAGAACAGCCCAGGGGTAGTGAGGAAAGAAAAAATTAACACATATCAAATAAATTACACCTTATTGAATATGTGTTAATTTTTTCTTCTCCTCCCTAGACTGCCTTCCATTACATTCAATTAATATATTGTAGTATTTGCAGTTTTAATAAAATAGATAAATAGATTCATCAGATGTTTGTATTGTGGAAATTTTATGAAACACTATGGTCTAAAAAAACGTTTGGAACCTTTGCGGGCAAAGACAGGCAATTTGGCTTGAACAATTTTCTTCCAATTCTGATAGAAAGCCTTTGAAAGTAATTTGATTAATCAATTGGTCTTTTGTCGATATCCAATACATTCAATTAAAACTTCTACCAGTCCGTCTCCCTCCAGAGAAAATTTCATTGCAAAAAACTATAATATATTTATTTGAAAAGTAATAGAAGGATAGTGCAGAAAAAATTATTATATTTCCAAATAAGAAGTATTTATTGGACGGGCATTCTTTTTCCCCTTTCCTCTAAAACCAACGTTTCGGAGGATTCTTCCCTTCTTCTTCAGGGTTTCAAAGGGTCAATAATGAAGGAAACAAACATGATGCTTCTCTCCTCTAGCAGTGTTTGAAATTTATCTCTTCTTAACAAAGCGATTAAATTTATTTTTTCCCTTAAGAAGGATGGAAGAATCCTCCGAAACGTTGGTTTTAAAGGAAATAGGGAAAAAATGACAGTCCAATAAATACATCTTATTTGAAAATGTAATAATGTTTTTCTTCACTATCCTTGGCCTGCCTTCCATTATTTTTCAATTAAAAATTCTACCAGTCCGTCTCTCCCCAAAGAGAAAATCTCTTCAAATATAATTATATTTACTTTGCAATCACAAAATTTTAGATAAACATCGAAATTTAGAAAAAATAGTAATTTTGGAAATGATCGAAATTTCAAACAACAAATATTCCATTTACAAAATAATTACCTGAAATTTGGACATTTTTTTATATTAATAAATTACTTCTCTCTGTTAAGTTGGCTGACAAAAAATGGTCAAACCACGCAGGATATTATTTACGCTTCTTTCCGCTGCTGTGATCTTTTGTTACAGCATATCTCGGAAACAGTTCAAATAAATAATTAAATTAAATTATTTGATTCAAAAATAGATCGTACAAAATATATAAGATTTTTCATTTTCGATAAAATCCCTAAATTTCTTACTAAATTATGTCACGAGCAGACGTTAAAAGTGGTTAGGTATTGATTAGGGGAAAGCTGCAGGAGCATCTACTCGTAGGTTCAAACAAAATTTTATTATTCTTGAAACTTTTTTTTACTTTGTGAAAATTTGCAGTTATCAAAGATTCATGAATTCTATAATACAATACTCTTTGTATTTCTTTTCTTCTTTGTATACTAACTCCTAATATTATTATTTATATTGTAAAAACACTCGTTATCTGACTGCCAAAAGATTATCAGGATATGGGGTGGGAGATATATGGGTGGTGGGAGATAAAGCAAGATTTTCGCAATGTATGATTATTTAATATTTCATGCAGCAAAAAACAGCCACAAAAGAGGTCGAAAATTTTGGAATGAATGCAATGAGCACAAAGTTGGAAAAACAACAAAAAGAGAGATAGACATAGAGAAAGGGAGGGAGGGGAGGGGCGGGGGAGGTGCAACCAGTAGAAAATAAATTTGTTAAATGAGAAAATATTCTGACTATTTAATATGAAATGGAAAAACACTCTGAGAGAGAGAGGGAAAATAATTACAAATGATGAATTTATATTTCAAATATTTTTATCAGAGATAAAATACTAAAAAAGTCGGATTAGAATATATTTTTATTTTTTAGTAAATAAAAATATAAAACATTAAAATCTTGTAAAAACAATGAAAAATAAAATAAATAATTTTATTACAACGTCAAAGGTTAATTGTCACATAAATAAATAAATTTAATAATTTCGAAAATAAATGATTAACTAAGGTCAATTCAGAGATCTTATAGATAATTATGTATATTTTGTATGTAAGAGAGTTTCGACCCTTCACAAACCTGAGCCCTAGGTTGCTTAGCCTTAACCCCTAAAGACAAATTTCCCTCCAACATGGATATATAATTATTATATCAGTCAGAATCGAAAATTAAAAATTCAGCTTAAATTGAAAAAAAATTCAGTATGGAATTCTTCAATTATAAGTATAAATAATAAAAAAGTTTGAGTGTTTTATTTTTTGAAAAAAAGATGGAATTTTTCAAAAGATTTTTTTCAAAAACAACTCACAAGGCTTACAACACCAAATATATTTTGAAAATAAATGATTAAGGTCAAATCAAAGATCTTATTAGATAATTAAGTATAATTGCATGTCAGAGAGTTTCGTCCCGTCAGGAGTCGAACCCAAGAGCTAACTTGCTTTCCTAACGCTAAAGACAATTTTTTTTAATGATATTGATGGTAGAAGGAAATACACCAGAAGGTGCATCCCCTAAAGGCCTGTATGGGAGGGCCCCTCCATCGTGAAAAGAACAGAGTAGAAGGAAAGAAGCCGGGATCACGAGCCAAATCTTAGAAAGTTAGATACAATCCAATTTACTAAGTTTTTTTAAGGGCTTCATACAGTGGTAAATTCTCCGTGCAATAAATTAGGTTAAATTTATCTCTCACTTAATTTTTTTTCCAAACCCTATACTTACAGAAAAAATGTCTGGGTATAGCCGGAAATCGAACCTGTGACCGCCTGGTTGCCAGCCAGACATGCTCACCACTACACCAGAGAGGCGGTTAAATTCCCTCCGACATGCATATAATTTCGATAAATTATAAAATTTCCATTATCCAACAAATAGAATCGCTGATTCTATTATTAGCAATGAAAAATATTGTGAAAAAGTTTATATTTTTACGGATCTATTCGATTAAGGTCCTCTGGTTCCAAAAAAGACGTTTTTAGATAATGTCTGTGTGGCGGATGACGTAACCAAAATGGTCGCTAGAGCGTTAAACTAATAACTTTTAAATTTTTAATTTAATTTAGATAATTAGAAAATTTATATAACCATGTTGATGTCCTTGGCAAATTCTAACCTGAGACAAGCACAAACAATCTTAAAGGGGACAATAAGGAGGTCATTACAAACTTTGTTTGTTGTCCCATTTAATCACTGAAGATCATCCGGAACGATGGATTTTAAGAGAATGAAAATTTATTCTTAATAAAAAGAAATTTATTCGGAATTTGTAACTTTTGTTATCTATGGGCTCATGAGCTTCCTTTCCATCAATTCTCCTTTGAATTCTACCAATGCGTCTCCAATTCTAACTTTCTAATTATAATCTAATAATCTTCTAATTTATTCGATGAAAAAACGAGGTCCCAAATAAAAGACGAATTTCGTTTAGAAACAAAATACATTCTGTAATAGAATGATGCATTTGCTGATGGCTGTCCAATAATTTATAAGTTAGGAAAGAGAGGAATTTAACCAGTAAAGGAAGCCTCTGAAGATTAAAACTCCCAATTGTAGAAAAAGTTTTCGGCTTTAATTATATGATGCATTTAATGTATTGAGTTTGCAAATATTCTCATTAGAACTGAAGATGGCATTATATAATTAAAGCCGAAACTGTTTTCTTCAATTGGTAGTTTTTATTCAACAGAAGCTTCCTTTACTGGCTGAATTCCTCTCTTCCTAATTTATAAAGTCATGAATAATGCATTCCTTGCTAGAGACCACATTTTTATTTAGTTATATAAATTCACTACAATTTCTGCTTCGGAAATTATTCTATCTTTTTTTATTTCACTTATGAAGTAGTTTTTACACTTTTTTATATTTTTGGAGGCCAAACTTTTGGGGATTCGAAATTTAATTGATTTGATTTGATTCGAATTTGCCCGCCAAGTCATATTGAGAGCTGAGCTGCGAAAATAGTGCCGGGGGTACGAATTTGAAAAAATTGCATTGATAAAGATAAGAGTAAATAAATATTATATTTAATATTCATTTACTATGAGTTAAGATTCTTGGTCACTTGTTTCACATTAAAAGTGACTAAGAATCCTCAACTCATAGTAAATGAATATTAAGCGCAATATATATTTACTCTTTATTAAAGATGTTTCACCTTGCACCAACCCACAATCTTTACTAATTAAAAATTGCATTGTCAACCTTGAGCCATTTGAAGCTGATGATATGGCAATTTGGGTCTGGATAACATATGTTTGAGTTGCCTTTTTAGGGTTCCGTTCAAAAGTAAAACTGGACTCTAAGAGTGTTTCGTACAATGTCTATCTGTCTGTTTGTTTGTCAAAGCATTATTGTAGCTCGTAAACTAAGTAAGATACAAACTTTAACTTTACACTATAAATGTATTTTTTTCTGAAATCAAAAATCGCATTAAAATTTTAATTGATTGATTATTTTGGGAATGGTTGGTTTTTCCTGGTGCGCAAAATATTTTTTTTTTTCATGAGATATGAGATATTCCTATTTTGCTGAGTTAAAATCAAATTTCGTTTTGGATTATATGGAGACGCCTGTTCATAGGCAACCGGGTGAACTAGAATTTAAGGGAGGGGAAATTGCGCGCCCATATCCTTGCTCGGAAAGTTTCGTCAAGAGCATATGAACAAAGATTTCACTAAAAAATATGTTTTATCTATTAAACCATTAAAACGAAACTTTAATGTCTAATAACCTTACTTGTAGACAATATGAATTTTTATATTTTTTTTAACTTTAAATTATGATAATTGTTTTAGTCAATATCATTTAAATATATGTTATTAAATAAAATTTATTTTATCTCCTTCTAAATAAAACAATTTTATGATTCAATATGGTTGGAGAGAAAGTGATCTCAAATGAAAATGTATATAAAGGTCGAATCTCTAAAAATGTAATTGTTTACAAACTAGGGGACTAAAAAGTTACCAATAAAAATATCTACGGAATAAGCTAATCCTTTTTTTAATTCTTATAATTTTAAAAATTCCAGAGTTCCAATCAAATTCCAGACAAAAACATAATGGTTAAAAATAATTTTCTCCACGTAGCACTATGTACAAAATAAATAAATAAAAATTGATAAAGTAACTTTGTGTGAAGAAAACATTTCTAATTCATACGTCAATTCTCCAATGACGTTTTATTACCATCCGTCCCATTTTGAATAACCGATTTTCACCCATTTATTCCGCAAAATATTGTATTATACAAATCAGCAATCATTTAATTATGTTGATTTTTACCACCCCTGCAATTTAATACATCTAATTTTTATTTTTTTTGTACAGTATGGTCCTAGAGAATAACTTTACAAATTTTGTCTTTAATCCAGCAAACTGTTTTGCCGCCCATTGACGTAGCCGCCCATGTGCTGTGCGCACAAAGGTTTCGTTTCACACTTGGCAATTTTTCTTAATTTTAACTTTTAAATGGTTTATCGAGTGAACTAACAAGAAACAAATTTCTTCTTGAGATTTTTTCTCCAGCTTGGACTCTAAACTAGTTAAGCAAAAGTAAAACAGGAAAATAATCCCTAAACTAGAGAATGTGTAATCAAGAAAATGATAAAATCACCAGCCACTCTTTTCAAGTGCACCCCCATACCCTTTACACCCTAGAACTTGTATAGTTTGTAATATTAATAATAATAAACTTAGTAATTTTTTTAGTAATGCTATTGAAATTAATGTTGCATATAACTTTTGATAGATAAACTTTCTCACTAGAAAACTTTTCCAGCCCGATATTTGATGGCGTTCACCACACGGTGGATGCTGGATGGGGGTGAGCCAAGAATGAAGGGGTAGCTAGAGGCGCTATGAAATCTTCAAGAAGACATAAGACAAAGTCAAGAAACCTTCAAGAAAACCGCATCGAAACTCCGTCTGTATTTCGAAGAGTCTCGTTCCTTTCGTTGTTTGAGTTTCTGTAAGCCCTTAGAACTTCACTCCCTTTCTTCCCTTTAAAGCGGAATCGTGCATGCTTGAACAAATCTCTTATTAGCTTTATTCTTATTTTTATCCACGATCCAAAAATAGGAGTGTTTTATGTTTGGTCCTTATGATGCTTGTGTGTACAATGTGGGTATATATGTGGCCTTGCCTTGTACTCCATTTGCGAAACTCAGCAACCACTAGAGGCGTTAGTTAACCCAGGCAAAACATATGTTTTTCCATAAGAATAATATGTTTGTTTACTTTTTTATTTACGGTTATCTAACGTCCCATTCGGTTTCCAACAGATATTAATGTATGATTTTACATGTAGTTATTAATTATATATAATTAGAATAAATCTGTCTTATCGTGATTTTTCTCAATAAACGAAATATCCCGTTCTGATGATTTTTGTTTCAAATGAGAGTGTATTTGACAAGTTTCTTTATATAAGATTGGATAAAAAGCCCCTTGATTAGAATAAAAGCATTTATTCTATGGCAAGTTTACAAAAGGTTTGGACTAAAGTTATTTTCTACATTTTCTTGCATAGAGACCAATTAAGGCCAGGTTCATAAAATTAGGATGACTCTAAGAGTCAGTAGAGATTGTGGTGTTGGTGCAAGGTGAAACATCTTTAATAAAGATAAGAGTAAATAGATATTTTATTTAATATGGATTTACTATGAGTTAAGGATACTGGAGTCACTTATTTCACATTAAAATTAAAAAATTAAAAGATATAAAAAATTTTTTCTTTTTCAATATATATATTTCGGGCTATCAACCCATCTTCAGGAAATACAGAAGGTAACTTGACTCTAAGAGCTCTCGAAATGTGTTTCATAAAAGAGAGGGTGTTCTCAAACTTAACCTCCCTATATTTTACTCTCCTAAATTGATAGGTTAATCTATATCCTGGGAATAACCTTGTGTTTATTTACATTAGAAAAACATTTTATAGGTTTGAGTTTTAAATCAAAATAATTCAAAACAAATCGTTATACTTATTATTTATTTTTATAATATTATTATTATATAATATTAAATATAGCCAAATATAACTATAGTATACATGTATATAGAATTTTAATTTATGTTAATACTGAACTATAATAAAACAAAAAATGTATTATATATATATATTTTTTAAACGTAAATATCTAATAAATTAAATTAAAAAAATTTCAAACTAAAATCGAAGAAAGCAGATATTTCTAATAAAATAGTTTCATAATTAAAAGGAGATATTATTAATTGCTAAAGGTCCCAAAATTAAGAGGGGGGTCTTTCGTATATAATTATAAATTATTTTATTAAATATTAAATATAAGAAAGGGGCCAGGTGTATGGTAAAGTCATGTGTATGGCCACATCAGTTTATTTTGAATCAATTTTAATTATACGGTATATTGTTTAAAAGTAATTATCTAATATCAAAATCTTAAATAATACTTACAAAATAACCTTAACATCAATTTTATATTATTTTTTATTTAATTATTCCCGTTTCTACAGATAAATTCGTTTTTGGAAAAAAATACGTTTTTTTTTTTTTTTTATAAAAATAACTAAAATGCAGGGAATTTCGCCGTTGCCAACCTATTTTTCAACCCTTGACTCTGGGTGAGCTAACTCGATCCCTATTTTGTTTTATGAAAACCTTATTGTTTGGAACTTCAGGGAAACTCTCAACCCAGAATTGAGTAAGCTGATGATAATTTTTTTTTATGAAACTGGCCCTAGAATGATAAAAATGTATACTAGAGGTATCTGATAATGATAATGAATGAATTTTTATTTTGATTTATGAATTTAAAATAATTATGATACTAAATCGGTATTTTGCTGATATTAGAAGTTTTTGAAAAATAATTTTCAATAATTGGTGTTCAATTAATTAAAACTTCTTAAAATAGGTTTAAAAAAATAATTAATCCATCTACTACTATATATTCATTTATTAGGTACGAAACTTTTTGAAATGCGAGCCCAATTGCACTTGGCCATTTTATCTATGTATAGAAGGTGACTTAAATAGAGAATATTTGCAAATACCATATATATTTTTTTATCCTTTAAATCTTATTAGTTATTCCATATAAAAAAAACGACTCTCTGAGAATCGAATTCCAGTTTAGTTGGATTGTCAATTTCTTTCCTTTTTCTTATTCGTTCTTATTGAATTAATCTCATTCACATACGAGAAAAGTTATTTTTGCTTGATTCAACCTCTTTTCTCCGTTTTTTTTTTTTATTTTCTTTATTTTTTTGTAATAAAAGTTCGAAACTGAAATCGATAGGACTTCAAAAGAATTGAAGAAAAAAAAACTGGTGAAAAGTGAACTTGTCAAAAAGTAGGTTACCAGAGGCAAAAGTCAATCAAGATTAGCTCAGCTTCTTTTTTTCTTTATTATTATTGAAAAGATAGGATGAAGGGTGGGAGGGAGATGGGATGGATGGAAAAAGAGATCAAGATTTAGAATTGACAGACGAGAAAGAGGGGATAAAAAAATCGAGACATGGATTGATAAATAAATTTGCATTTCAATATATTCTAGATACTATATATAATATATACCTATATGAATCAAATAGGATATCAAAGTGTCTCTTTCATCGATAATGTTTCCGACGTGACTAATGAAAAACCTAGAATAATATTGAATAACCTGAAACTTTGGTGGACTGTTTAATTTGAGTTAAGATAATTGGGCTCTTTCTCCAACTCTCATTAATTTATACAGGGTGATTCACGGTCGATGGCACGTTAGACGTTTATGGAAAACGGAATGTAGGATTTTTCTGAAAATTTAGCACCTTACATTTTCTTACCTGTTCTATCGATCTAAAATATTTTCAGCATTGCGACGTTTCGGCTTCCATCGAAAAGTCGTAGCAACTTTATTTTTTTAAATGGAACACCCCATATATTAACACGTTTTTAGAACCGCCCTTTTATTAAAATACTTTTTTGTTAATATTGTCCTATACCTATCTCTATCGGTTTTTGAGATAAAAAATAATTTGTGTTAAATATGGTCCAAAACATGGCCCTAATTAAACTTAAATAAATTAGTGCTCTCAATTCATGAAAAGTTTATATTTTGGTGGGAGTTTAGACACACCTGAAGTATTTAATTTACGCCGAGAAATCGACTCCATATTATACAGGGCGTGCTAGGATTACTATTATTTCCGTTATTCATAAAAGGGGTCAAAAGTTCGTTTTTTCAAATGAGACCTCCCGTATATTACTCAATAAATTGAAAGACGAAGAAAAATACTTTAAGACGATATATCATGTCTCTTATACCTAAAACATCAAATTTTCTTAATAAAGCCGCTTTTTCGTGAAAAATTACTTTTTAATGAATTTAATTTTAACTAACCATGGAAATATCAAGCTTATGACAGTTTGTTGACTATTTATAAATAACTTATAGAGAGTTTATTGACGGTGTTCACAAAAATCTTCCAAAATGATTGCAAATATTGATTATTCAATATAGTACAAAATGAATAATTTCATAAGAACTTCGTTTGAATAATCAATATTTGCGGTCATTTTGGGAGATTTTTGTAAACACTGTCAATAAACTCTCTATAAGTTACTTATAAATAGTCAACAAACTGTCATAAGCTTGATATTTCCATGGTTAGTTAGAATTAAATTCATTAAAAAGTAATTTTTCACGAAAAAGTGGCTTTATTAAGAAAACTTGATGTTTTATGTATAGGGACATGATATATCGTCTTAAAGCATTTTTCTTCGACTTTCAATTTATTGAATAATATACGGGGGTCTCATTTGAAAAAACGAACTTTTGACCCCTTTTATGAATACCAGAAATAATAGGAATCTTAGCACGCCCTGAATAATATGAGGTCGATTTTTCGGCGTAAATTAAATACTTCGGATGTGTCTAAACTACCACCAAAATATCAACTTTTCATGAATTGAGAGCACTAATTTATTTACGACTTTTCGATGGAAGCCGAAACGTCGCAATGCTGAAAATATTTTAGATCGATAGAACTGGTAAGAAAATGTAAGGTGCTAAATTTTTAGAAAAATACATCTGATATTTTATTTATGTGAAACCTATCTAGTATTATATATTTTAAATTTTATAAAAAAAATTTCAAAAAATTTTCCTTACTTTATTTAAAATGTTTTACCGAGAAACCACACCATTCTCCCTTAAGAAAATTAATTTTTTTTTAATTAAAAACCTTTACATGACAGGATTATTATTTTTACGTATTTGACTCAAAATTAAGTTTAATAACTATTATTAATATTTTTTTTTAATCTTCAACTTTTAAAGTTATTAAATTTAAATAAAATAATGTGACTCTGAAAGGCTAAATAATCGTAGACGTACATCTGTAGTGTACAATGCAATCAAAGTTACTTATTTACTTGTTGTGATTGAAAAGAATACGTAATGATTATTGTCAATTTAATTCGATTCACTAGAAGAATCTAGGTTGCATTTTTGTATTCTTTTATTTAACTTGGATCGACTATTTTGTTTGGTTTGGTAGAATCTTGTGATTGAATTTTGATATGCTGATTAGATTTTCTCGGATTTTGTAGGAATAGGTATTTGCGATTAAAACTCAATAAGTATAAGCAAGCATTAACTACTCGAAATTAGTAATAGTGGGAGCGATGGCGGGGGGGTCAAAGATTAAAATTCTTGGCTCTTTGTCCGATCTGGACCAAAATTTATACAGTTAATCTTTAGACTCTGAGTAAATATTGGTTAAAAAATCAATCTAATCTAATGGATTCAATTATTTGTATTCAAGTTATCAAGAGAAATTCACGTTTCAAGATCCTATGAATCAAATAAGATGTTCAGCAATAGAACTATTTTTCTATGATTCAAATATAATTCTAGTCAGTGAGGTTGTAAAATATTAGCATAATCACGTTAAAAATAAAATTAAAAACTGCACATGTATAATTTTATTTTAAACTGTAAATCTGAATTTTAATTAGAAGAAAAAGTTAAAACTTTCTCAAGACTCGCTCCATTGATATTTCTGCTCCTAATTGAGATCGGTGATTTATTGATTAATTGCTGTAATAAAGAATAGATAAATATTCTGAAAAGCAATTTCTCAAGATAATATTCTTTATCCATTTTGAAATGAATTGAAAATAAATGACTTTCTTAAAAAAAAAATATAAATAATAAAAGTAAAAAAACAATAGATTGATGTCGATGTTTTGATCATAATTCGAAGCCATATTTCAAATTATATATATCTATATCTATATATATTGTGGAAATATGTTTTAGTTTGAAGCGCATGAATTTTCTATTTAATTTTCATTCTGGGATGTTCATAGTGACTGATGATGGCATTAATAGGCGAATTATGTCTATTTTCCTTAAAATAATTCATCCTTGTCATAACTTTTTTTTTCAAAACAACTCAAAAGCGAGAGGTTAGCTCTGGTGGCTGGGGCGGTTGAACCAACCGTTGAACGGCTCAGCTCAGAAAGGGGTGGCTGGAGGGGGGATTGGCGAGAAGGGGATGAAAATAGAAAAAACAACATTTCATTTGGGAAATTAGAAAATAGACATTGAGTTAAAAAAAAATAAAAAAGGAAAGGATGATAAATCCTTGTTGTGTGTTGTTCTCGCTGTTTCTTTTTAAGAGAATCAGAGAAAAAGAGATGGGGGGATGGGAAAGAGACGGCAATATTGATTTGTGTCATTTATAAGCAAAAGCAGAGGAAAGAGAATCGATTCCCATTCGCTGATTTATTATCTATTATTTATATGTGGATCATTCGTTTAATTTTCCTTTTGTGGCCAACGTTATTATTTTTATAAGATTTAAAGCCTGTTACGGTGGAGTTAGGGTAAAGTCGTTTACCATTGTTGATGGTTCGAATGCCGAAGTCAGCCAAGAATTTCTTTTATTAGAAGAAAATCTTATTTTTTAACTGCCTGAAGTTTTTTTCAAGAATAAAATTCACTAAAAGCAAAATTATAAGCTCAACTATATAAGATAAAAAAAAATAATGAAGTTTTGAATATTTAAAAATTCTTCTTCTCATATTTTCATTTTCTAAAATATTTATTATTTCAGTAATTTATATGCTACGACAGTGTTCCGCAAAGTGTGTGCCTCGACACACTGGTTGACTGTGGTCATTAGATGGTGTGCCGCGGAAAATGGCACGTTTTGTTAAGATAATGCACCTGCACATAGCTGAGAGTTATGCGAGCAGCCTTATCAATGATTCCTCCAAATTTTGATCGCCTGTGCTCAGTTAAGCAGCCTCACATTTCTCATTAAATATTTTATTATATTGATTATAATAATAAATAAATATTAAATAAACATTGTTTTTTTCTTTGGTGTACCTCTGTAATTTCTTGATTTGGTAGGTCTACCTTGAACATAAAAAGTTTTCGGAACACTGTGTTACGACACTAACCAAGTCTATAGTTATATCATTCTAGTACAAGGAGACAAGGAATTGGGGTTTTCTAAAACAATCACAATTAATTGATAATTTCTCTCCTAGTCTAAAACTTGTCAGGACTTGTCTTGTAGATCTTTGGAAGTTCTTAGATGTGAATAGATAATGGATAGTCAGGAATTATTATATCCGTGAACCTTTTAAAAAATAAATTATCAATCCTCATATTCTTCTTTAATCCCATTCGATTTAAAGCAAGGCTGCCCAACCCGTGGCCCAATATAAAGTCATAAAAATTCCCTAAAACATTAAGATTTATATATAGATACTGAAAAACACACAACTGCTGTGAAGTTTTCGAAAAATAAAAGTGCTAATTTTAAATTTTGAATCTGGAACTAGATTTCAAGATTTCCAATAAAATATTCATCATTTTGGTCTATTTTCGAATCCATTTTCATTAAAAATAAATTTTCTACTTGCAAACTTTCTGATTGAATGTTCTAGAACAACAATAGTTACCGATCTGAAAGAAAAATTGAATATTGTCTCTTTATTAGAATTTTATATTAATTATTTATCTAACCAGGAAAAAATATAAACAAATACTAATACATAATATCAGATTTTCTAAGTATGTAGGTTTGTATTTACATATAGGTACGAGAAGCTATTTTCAAGTATAAAATTTACGAGAAGTAAAATTAGAAGCTCACTATGAGCTAAAAAAATAATAAGGTTCTTATTTCTACATTATTGACTATCTTTTTTGAATAACAAATATCAATAGAATTATAAATATTTTGTCCGCAGTCGGAGACAATTTTTTTTATTCAAATGTGACCCATGTAAGCCAAAAGGCTGGACACCTCTGGTGTAAATAGATACTAGTAACATGTGCTAGAACTTGGCTTGGTGCAATGCAGTGTGCAATTCGTTCCTTGTTGGGGACCATATTTTTAACCTCGGTATTTCTGGTGATTTGTTTTGATATAGGTATATTTTCATCATCTACGACTAAAGCTTTGCTTTTTGAATAATCCTTACACCCCTGGGCTCTGTAATTTTTATTTATCATAAGAGGAAAACTGCCTCAGAGCATCGTACAAATTTAAATAAATAAATGCCGTGTACCTCGAATCGTCCCTTGTTGGGGACCATATTTATAACCTCGATAGTTTCTGGGGATTTATTTTGATGTAAGTATACCTATATATTTTCATCTTATACGACTAGTTATAGATTTTCAATTTACTTATCACTTAACAATTTTTTCCTAAAGATCCATTTGATTGAAATATAGTATTCTAATAAAATCCAACAGCCTGCCCTTCACTTCTACTCCTCAAGGTAAACGCGCCATTCACATAATAATCTCGTCTCTTATTTGAATATTATAAACGTTTTTTTTTTTTTTTTTGAGATTTTTTTATTATCTGCACGTGTCATCTCGTAAATCAGACACTCAGGTCTCATTCCTCATCTCCCTTTATTCCCTTCTTTAATCTTTAGGCCATGTCCCTAAAAGACTCATTGAATTCTTTTTCCAGGATTTAAATAATAGAAAAAGAACAATTTATAGAGGGAAGTAGAGAGGTCTCGTTATAATATTCATATTGATGAGGAATGTTACTTAAAAGGGAAAAGATATGCATATTTATATATCAAGAACAAATTAAAAACTCTTTTTTCGTTGATATTAATAAATGAACCTACCTATATGTAAATCATTATCATCATACTAATTAGCCCCAAGACTGGTTTGACATAACTAGTCACATTCAATTTTATCTCTTGCAAACTTTTTCGCTTTTCTAAAAGTCCCATAATTCATATGTAGGTATATCATATACAATATTTTGCATTATCAGTAAAAGTCTTAATCTAGGACTTTCTCATTTCTTGTTTACCTCATCTTTGAAATTTTCCCTAAGCAATGAGGTCTTCTCTTCCTCTCACGAAAAGCGAAAAGAATTATGCTACATTTTGAACTTTTTTTTTAAAGTTTATAAAACGAGAATGTTTTTTTTCTTATTTTTTTACATCAAGTGTATTGGATTTTTTTAGTAATCGTCTTCAATCTAAATGACATTTTCAAAGAAAAATGTTGTTAGTTTTGACCTTTTATTTCGGAATTTATGTAAGTTGGGGGATGGATTTCTTTTTTAAGTAATCCCTTATTTCCTAGCTATTAAAAAAGTGTCTATTTAGCACTTACTTTTTGTACAATTAGCAGTTATTGGTAGAAAGTCGGGAAATTTAAAAAAAAAAATATAACCGTGATAGCTCCAAAACTAATGATTTAAGGGGTTAAATTTTTGGAAATTAGCTATATTATTAAGGAATCTATCGAATTTTCAAGTTATAGTTTTAAGCAATCTATCGAATATCCAAGCTATAGTTTTAAGGAATCTATCGAATTATCAAGCTATAGTTTTAAGCAATCTATCGAATTATCAAGCTATAGTTTTAAGCAATCTATCGAATTATCAAGCTATAGTTTTAAGCAATCTATCGAATTATCAATAGCCCTGTGTATTCGAAATGAAGAAGTTATGATATAGTCGCATAAATTCCTTGGGTACAAAAATTTTTCTTTTCTTATTTTTAAAGTTTATTTTTGCCGAGAGTAGCAGAATTTTTATAAATTAAAGGAGGCAATAAAACAGTGACTTCTGCACGAAAAATAAATTTTTTTAATTTATTTATAACGAGACTATAGTTTCGAGGGCTTTGCCCTCTCAATCAGTCTATTACAGAGGTGGGGAACCTGTGGCCTTTTGGAATTTCTTATGTGGCCTCGAAATGAATTTGAAATAAAGAAAAACTGAATTTAAAATAAAAAAAAAAAACTGAATTTGAACAACAATAACTTTACAAAAGTTACATTTATCGGTATTGAAACTTATGTGGCCTCCTTCCCTTCCTTTGTTACTGCTATTTTAAATCTGGCCTCTCAGGGTAAAAAGGTTCCCCACCTCTGGTCTATTACATAAATTCACAGGAACTGATTGATGTTAGTCTCATTATAAATAAATTAAAAAAAATATTTTTTTAGCAGAACACACACTCTTTTATTTTCTCCTTTAATTTTCTTATTTTATTAAGTAAAACGAACTCATTTTAATACAAACTCCGTAGGTTATCAGATATTCAAATATTAAAACTAATAATAGCTCCTTTCTATTTGACAAAATTATCAGTTCCAGTGGAAAACCGGTAGTTATACCACTGAACAGTTATGGGCAACTCATCTGGGAACCAGGGCATGCCCAGGTATGGTCAGGAGGCAGCTTTCCCCCTAGACGCAAACTGATTCTTAAAAACTTTAATTTAAATCACAAATCTCTAAATGATTACTGAAAATTAACTAATGAAAATAAAATGAAAATTATAAAAAAATTTCTTAGCAGATGAAAAAAAATAATGAAATAATATCAAGAGAAAATAAACTCATGTAAAATTTGACAATAAAAATAATTTAAATGGCAGCTTATCTATCTCAAAAAGCAAATAAATACTATTATAAAAAATTACATATGAATTACATAGTTTCATTCTCTCAAAAAAAGAAATGATTCAAAAGCTTATATTGTTCCGGTTGCTAATTAAATTGCTTGAAAATATCAATAAAATATCAAACTTTTTTCTTAGTTTTTCTAAATTTCTTATACATAATTAATTTATATGTAATCCACAGTTCTTCTTGGTCCTGCCCCCTTCCTAGCCAAAGATATGCCATTGTTGGGAACATATGCTCTCAATTTGAAAAACCTCACGAACATTCGATTCTATTTGTTGTTTGATGAAAATAAAATAATAATAGTATATAAAACAAAATAAAAAATATAATAATGATAATAAAATGATAAATACAAATCCTATTCAAAATACTAAAAGTCCAAATAGATTAGAAAATATTCCTAGCCAGGCCTATAATTCTTAAGAGTGTATTTAGTTGCTTTGTCTGTTTGCTGGGCTTTTGTTTGAGGAAAACTCTGTTGTTGGCGGCAAAGGAATTCAAGAGAAACGGAAGAGAGGAAATTAAGAAACTAGCTCGAGGAGGAAACCTTTACAAAGTTTGACCAGAACAAACCATTTATAAATGCATAATATAATATTATTATTAGAGAAAATCAAGACTCAAAACTTTCTATTTTCTACTGAAGAAAATAATAAGCCGGCCAAGTGTCCATACCGAGGGTATATCTTCTCAAATACTAGAGACATCAAATTAGTTATTATTTGTCGATGATAAAGAGAGAATGAGTGAATTTATTGAGTTTTTTTTCAAAATTTTAATTTAAACCATTTCTGGTATAATAATCCACTTTGAGGTTTTCTCACCCCATTATTTTACAATCAACTATACAAAAAATAATAAAATTCTACCTAAAACCTCACACCCCATAATAAAAATATTTTCAACTAGCTACAAAAAAACTCCACCCTTCCCTAAATAACCATTCGATTAAAATTTTAACACGATTTTCGATTTCAATGGAAGAGCACAAAATAAATAAACAAGTAAATTATAATATAACGAGTAAGTATGAACTAAACAATACAATTAATTCTTTGCTTATTATTGGTAGATCGTTATTTAATAAAAAATCGTGTTATTTTCATTTTTTAATCTCATTCTATATTTATACACTGTGGCGGAAAAAAATCGAGCCACTAATAAAAACTTTTTTAAATAGCAAATTATTTTTAAAATTTTCACAAATAACCATATAATTTGTTCTATTAACTCTTAACCTAACATATTCAGTAAATATTGTTCTACAATAATTTTTAAAATATATAAAAAAATAAGTAAAATTACCGTGGTCTGCTTGAACTTCAAAAATGTCCATTTTGTTTTTGTATATTTTATCTTTCTTTCAATGATGCTTAATTCAATTAAAAAATGATTCATTTTATTGATATTTCAATTGGAATTTGATCTTGTATTAAAACTTTATTTACATTTAAAGTCATATTGAGAAAGTATGATAATTTGTAATTGTATATTTTAATTTAATTTTACTTATTTTTTTTTAATTCAAAAATTTTTAACAATATTTATTGAATATGTTAGTTAAAGAGTTAATATAACAAATTATATGGTTATTTGTAAAAATTTTTAAAAATAATTTGCTATTTAATAAAGTTTTTATTGGTGGGTCGATTTTTTTTGCACCGCAGTGTATAAATTACCAATCTCAGTATTTTACAAATTTAATTATACAAATATGTATTTTGAGTAGATACTATTTTACTCATCTTCAGTGACTACCCACCGATTCCTGTGATTTTGAATATAAATTTTAACAAAATTTTTTGTAAAAGTGGTTTGTGTGTTATTTTCGTAATGTATATTATTTTAAATGCGTAAATTTAATATTATGAAACACACTTTTGTCGATAAAGAAAAAAGATGAAGATTGAAAGAAGTTTTAACAATATTAAAATTACAATTGGTGGTTACTCACTGAGGATTAGTAAACTAGTACTCGAACCATATGTTTGAATAATTAATTTTGTAAAAGTGAATTTATATAAATATTGAACGAGATCGAAAAAAGAAAATACCAAATTTTATTAAACAATAAACACTAAATTAATAATTTCTCAAAACGGAGAATGCGGATCTTCATTATTACAATAACCATTTACATAAAATCTTGAAGAATTTTCTTTATTATTATGTTATTTAATACAATGATTTGACCTCAAATGGTAGTTTACTAATGCATATTAAAAAAAAAGCGAAAGCCCTAAAAATAAATGAAAAATGAGTGATGTGTCCTTTTAAAAAATTGTCATTAAAATAGAAAATGAAAGCATAAAAAACTTAATAAGATAAATGAATGGTACATTATATACAACACACATTATAAATAAATATTTTTATGTTGAAAAATTGGTGGTCAGGTAAATGATTAATGAATCAGTGGTATTTCATTAGGAGAATTCTCTGACAGGAATGAATACAGAGTTCCATTGCGCGGATAGAGGAAGAGAAAAAACATGTAAATTGATACACACAACTTTTTATAACAAATCAACATTAAAAAATGTCAAGGGAAAATGGAAACTCTTTCAGATTTGCTCTAGCCTTCCACAAATTTTAGTGATTTGGCATTTCTTTCCTGTTTGTGCTAGAACAGCGCTTCTTAAACTTTTTTAATTCATGACCCCTTTTTATCATCGAGATTTTTTCGCGACACTAGATATTAAATTTAAAATACCTATAGATAATGTATTTTTTGTAAAAAATATACATATGAAATGAAGTAGTTTTAGAATTTGTTTCAAGTATCCAATAATTAATGAAAGAAAACCACGTTTTAATGAGAAGGGTGTGTTTCTTTTTTCCTGTATAACAAATTTAATCTTGATGCTGTTCGGGAAACATCTCCAAAGTTTTTCAACTTTGAACGATATTTCGATTTAATAAGCGTTAAAGTTGAAAAAGTCGTTTCACATGAGTATGTGCTACTGAAAGACAAGAAGAACATAATGCCATTTCACAAATTTTTGAAAAATCAAATCTAGCTCCGATTCAGAATTCAGTCACATATTTTTGTAGAAACTCAATTTTTAAGTTTGAGTCACTCGATAGCTCAGCGAATTCGTCTTGGGTTTTATATGGCAGGTGATTAATCTCATGAATGCCATTCAAATATGGCTTACTGAAAATGTAATATATTAATAATTAATGTAAAGATTTAAGCAAGTTTCTTTTTTGAAAAAAGATGGAATTTTTTTCAAAAATCAACCTGATAATAATATTAAGAAATTAATTTAATTTATTTAGAAACGAATCAAAGATTTTAGTAGAAATATTTTTACATTGCATATCATAGGGTTTCGTCCCATCGGGAATCGAACCCAAGCGCCAACTAGCCTGCCGGGCCGTAACACTTAAGACGAATCTCTCTCCGATATGCAACGTATACAAGAAATATAGCAACAGACTTTTTCACTCCCTCCAATTCAAATATTTCTACTAAAATCTTTGATTCGTTCCTAAATAAATTAAATTCATTTCTTAGTAATATATTAAATTAAAGATAAATAAATTATTACAACTAATGTTTCTATAAATTAATGTATCTGAATTAAATTCTCCCTACCCCAATATTTAGCTCCGCGATCCCATTTGGGATTTAAGAAACACTGTGATAGAAAGTTGAAATTTCGCATAGAGGTGCAGTTAATAAAACTTTTTGCCACATTGCACCTCAATAACTGCAAGTGTTGAAAGAAACTACTGTTGGAGTAAAAACTTGTATAGTCACGGTAGGGCAAATTGGCCTGAACATCACGCAAAGTGAAACACATACCCCTCTCAGACTCCAGAAAAAGAAGGCGCATGCAATCTAACATTTGACTACTCAACATTTGCACATTATTATCCTTTTTACCAGTCTTCTGTATATTAAAATACGAAAATCATCCGAGTAAAGGGAGAATACAAAGAGTGCCACAATTTCTCCAATCCACTGTGTATGGGAAAATTTTCGATTAGCATAGGATACTTTCCAAACATATTGGATAGTCATGAACAAAACATATAAATAGGTGCTGTTTTGTAGTTGCCGCATCTTCTCGTAGCGCCCTTTCTAACAATTATCTGCTTCAAAAAATAATGTACTCACTTTAATGATTAATATGCTATGGTGTTGGATGGGTGGGATGTTTTTTTTTTTTTTGTGTAGCCATTTATATCTGTAAAGTATATCTGTCTGCGGAATTCCACTGCAAAAGGAGCACCCATCCGGACACGTGATCTTGTTCAGTAAATGTGCGGTTCGTTAGCAGAGAAAATTGTTCAACAACTACAACAACAACAATGACAACGACCTCGACAAAAACGTGGTGGGAATTGACAATAAATACATATATATGTATATATAGCCACAATTTAAAACGTGGCCTGAATCATCTGAGTAGATGGTTCAACAACCCACACCCTCTCCTATCCTATATCATTAATTCATTGCAAAAGAGGAGAAATATCAATAAATATAGATTAAGACGGGGTTGGAATTTTAAAATTTTCACTAAATCGTTTTAAGTGAATCGAAGAAATATCATTCGCTTGATACATGTTCAGATATGAAGAGAATAAAAAAATAAGAAAAATAAAAGAAAGCTTAAGCGATTTAAAAACATATATTATCAGATTGCAACGAAATAAATGACCAAGTTTGGTCTGAATAGACAATTTCTGACAGCGGGCTTTCTTTTGAAGCAAACAGAGTTTTTCTCCACTTTTAACATTTTTCTAAATATAATTAATATCTCTTAAAATATCATTTTTGCCATGTTTATTGAAAATAAATAAAATATTTATTATTAAAAATGATAGCTGATTCGAGTAATATGTTATTAAAATAATTTATTCAAATTTAAAAAAAATAATAAAAATAATTTTAATAAAAAAATAAAACCGACCTCAAACAAATTAAATGCTACAAATAATATAATAAGAGCTCAAAAATCAAATAAAATGCACTAAAAGGTATAAAATAATTATCTTATTTAGTTACAAGTAAACGATGAAATTATTACATGAAATTACTTTTGAAGTCGGTGCCAAACATATAAATTTTATGAATAGCACTCGACGGATCTTAGTGCGTTTGGCGGCTAATGAAGACAACATCGCCTAAGCTCGGTTATATAGTCTGTTTGGCACCGACTTCAAAAAGTGATTTCATGTAATATATATTTAAAATAAGATAATTGCTTAATACCTTTTAGTGCATTTTATTTTATTTTTGAGTTCTTATTATTTTATTTGTTGCATTTAATTTTTTTGAAGTCGGTTTTATTTTTTTTTTATAAAAATTATTTTTATTTTTCTCTTTTTATTGATGTTAATAATAGTGTCTTAAGATAATACCTTGATGCATCTCGTAAGAGAAAGCGTCGGGCGAATGAATCAGAAAATGATAATAAAATTCAATTCATAAATATAGAAATTACCTCGAAACGTTTGCGGGTTTTAAATGAACGTTTTAAGATTGTTTTTTTTTATAAAAGATTTTATTTATTATAATTTTGATTATTTTCTCATAAGAATTGGAGATTTACGTTATTTCGTCATTGATCATATCATCAGAACTTGACCAAATTAATAATAGACCACCCCTAAAGTAAGCCCTTTTCAATAAAAAAAGAATCATCAAAATCGGTCAATGTGGAAAAAAGTTCTCGCTAAACATACATAAAATAATAAATAAATTGCAAAAAATCATCAAAATCGGTTCACCGAAGAAATCGAGTAACATAGACTCAAAAAAAAATTAGACGAATTGAGAATTTCTTTTTTTTGAAGTCGGTTAAATAGTAAGTACATATAGCCCACACGCCAGATAATGATCTTAATTATCATACTCCCTAATAAAATAAATAAATAATGACAAATAAAATCCGTCAACTTAGATTATATTAACAGTTTTTTTTTTTTTTTTGAAGTGAAGTGAAACTTTTATAGGCCCGGTAGGGCAAATTGGCCTGAACGCCACGAAAAGTGAAACGTTTCTCCCTCTCCGACTCCAACCGGCAGTTGAGAGAAAATAGACGGTCTCTACTCTCTTCGTCGCATACATCATAGATACGCTACGCGCTATGGAAATTGATGAAAAAAATCATATTTTTTTTATTTAATTAAGAGATTCTCTTGAATTAAATAAAGGAGCTAAGAAGTTCCACTTCTAACGCACGAGGGTCCTTTCAATGTTTATATATCTAAAAGTAACTTTTGAATTTATAACTTCCATGTATAATATAATATAGTTTTATTAACATTTATTTTACAAAGTAGAAATAAAACTTGATCGACTGATTACACAGCTCACCCACTTTTCATTAAACTTTAAATAGTTTGACAAAACTTGTTCGTCACATATGTATTACTTATTGCAGACTATTTGTTTTCACTTCCACGTTTTATTAATTAATTATGTATACCTGGTCTCGAATGTATAAATTAGTAGCAGTCAAAACTTCGGTAATAAACTGGAATGGATATCATGAACAAATAGAATTTAATCCAAATAATGAAACTAGCCTGACAATAAAACTCAAAACACACTCATGAATTGATTTAAGATTTAATAAGTGTGTACAACTGGTCTTTTTAATTTTAGTAGAAAATAAAAACAAATATTTGGACTAAATAACATTTTTAGTCTTTTGCTTATGATCATTAATACTCTTCTACTGGTTTCAAACTAGTTGAAACTGCTTTATAAACAGACATTAAGTCTGAATTAAACTAGGTAAATGTGAATTCAATTTTAAAATATAAGAATCCATACAACTTTCAGACTAGAAATTGTTCCCTAGCTCACCCAGAGTTCTCTAAAAAGTCATCACATCTACGAGAGCCTGTGAATCTGATTTCAACATTAGTGGCTAGCTATATTAAGAACAATAAAATTATAGAATTTTGTAGTCTTAGATCGGGGTCCCTTCCTTCAGCCGTAAGAACCAGCAGGGGAAGATGGCCGTAGGGGCCCCCGATGTGCCGGGCTGGGTGCAGACGAATTGAGATAACGGCGCACATCATCCAATGTTCTGATAGGACCACGGATGGGCGGGTTAAGAGGCATGGCGATGTGGTACGATGTTTGGCCGACGATTTGATCAAAAAGCGAATGCGTGTCGAGACTTGTACTCCAGCTCGGCGGGCAATAGAAAGCCAGACATTGTGAAAAAGGATGCGGCGGGGGTGGTGTGGGTTTTGGACGTCCAGATCGTCTCCGCGCTTGCAGGACTGGGTGTTGCCCACCGAAACAAAATAGAAAAATATAGGGGCAACTCCAGTGGATAATATTGCGGAGCGATTTGGCGTCGGCGCGGGCTCGGTCAGGGTCGAGGCCATCACACTCTCGTGGAAGGGAGTGTGGTGGCATAAAGCGGTGGAGTCCCTCATCGCCCTGGGTATATCCCAAAAAACAATAAACGATTTGACATATAGGGCGATGAGGGGATAACTCCTTAATTTTTACACTTTCGGCAGAAGAACATATAGAGCGGGTGGCGTATGATTATTTTTTGTGAATAAAAAAAAAAAAGAAATGTGAAATGTGAGCCAGGATTAATCCTAATGTGTAAATAAATTTGTCTAATGCTCTTTTGTCTTTGTAAGAGGCGGCCCGCTCTTCGGAGGCCCAATAAACAAAATTAAGAAGGTTAACCCATATATTTTTCGATATACCTACAGTCCTACATATTTGTATTTTCATTTAACTAGTTAATAATTCATTTACACAATTTTATGTTTTATTTTAACTATTATCATCATTTTCGTCCATAATTTGTATTAATTTGAAAGTTTATATGGTAATAGGAAAATATGGACAAGTTTTTATGTGTGACTTTTTTATTTATCAGCCAACGTTTCGTTGACTTTACGGAGATAGAGATGTTTAAAGATTTTAAAGACAAAAATTCTTTTTCGGAAATTTTTCAAAAATATTATAATTTCAATTCTTTTAAGGCTCCCAGACCATTATTTACGGAGATAGAGACGTTTAAAGATTTTAAAGACAATTTTTTTTTTCAAATAGTCCTGCCACACACAGAAAATTTGACGAATGTGAAGCCCTGAAGAAGTCGGCAAAGTCGACGAAATGTTAGCTGATATTGATAAATAAAGAAAGTCACACATAAAAACTTGTCCTTATTTTCCTATTATAAACTTTCAAATTTTATTTTAACTATGATTTTCAAACTAGCAGTAATATACCCTCCTCCTCTTAGGAATTTTTACTTTTAATTATTTTTTCATCTCCCCCCCCCTCCCACACACACCTTTCCCCATTTCGGAATACTATCAATTTTCCTGGATTGTCATTCTTGTCAAGTCTACGATTCTAAAAGAAATTCGGAACAGATCGAATAAAGTGTCTAGAACTTATACCGATAAATTTATGTTTTGTTCTATATAAGACGCACTATTATGTAAAAAATTAAAATAAAGGAGACTGGGCCTAGTTAGCATAAGAGGTAAATTGGCCAAGTGCATTTAATGTAGTTGTTCCGCCAAATGCATTTTCTTAGGATTTTTCTGAAATCTAGATATGTTATTATTTAAATACTTCTGCATCGATTGGTGGCAAAACGAGATTTATGAACAATACAGTTCCGGAGATATTTAATTTCAAAAATCGAGTTTTTCGGGCTCTTTAACATTGCATTATACGGGATATCGGAAAATTTACATACATATTTAATTATAATTAAGAAACCCTTCGTACAATTTTTATAGAAAACTAAACCAACATTAAACAATAACCAATACATATTTTAAGACAATTTTGATTCATAATTACAACACAGTTTCTGAGATAATAATGAATAAATAATGAAAAATGTATAAAAAAAATTCTCACTAAAAACATTTTGGCAACAGCGCATTTATTTAATCAGCGAAAGATGCATGCGCTAGATTTTTTCAAAATTATAATTTTCATAAGGTGTAACGTAGGCGTTGATTACATTTGTTAAAAAATAACAAAACCATTTTTATAGAAATTTAAAATGTATTTAACCTGTCATTTTAATATAAAAATATCCAATCTCTTACAATGGTGCCAAATTTGTCAAACGAGCACGCGATTGTCTAGAATTGGTACATAAACAGCAAAAAGTTTTGCGCTTATGAACTATGAATCCTTATTGTCTGTTCTATATACTCTAGCATTAACTTTTTGCTAGTATTGTCGCGAAACAACTACCTTAAATGTTCGCGCATTCATTCAGATGATGGTGGGATCGTCTCGTTCTCTTCCACTTCCCACAGGGAATACTCCTATTAGTCCAAGAGCTGGTGACACATTTTGACTACGGATTTGACCCAACTAGAAATAATAGTACAGTCTATGATAGTTGTATAGGGAATGGCCAGTCTGGCTGGCTGTAGCAGGTGGACCAGGTACTGCACATGGTGTGAGTGCGGTAAAAAATACATGTGTTAAAAAATATTTTTGACCCACAATGAAATTATAAAAATTATAATTTATAGTCAATTATAAACATAATATATTCACCCCAGACCATTTGAGTGGTGGAACGTGGAACCAGACCACCCCAAAGTGTATTTTTACAACATGAAAAAATAGCATCAAATATTTTTTTCATGTTGTAAAAATACACTTTAGGTGGTCTGGTTCCACGTTCCACCACTCAAATGGTCTGGGGTGAATATATTATGTTTATAATTGACTATAAATTATAATTTTTATAATTTCATTGTGGGTCAAAAATATTTTTTAACACATACTTATGTATTTTTTACCGCACTCACACCATGCGCAGTACCTGGTCCACCTGCTACAGCCAGCCAGACTGGCCATTCCCTGTACAACTATCATAGACTGTACTATTACGCATTATTTCTAGTTGGGTCAAATCCGTAGTCAAAATGTGTCACCAGCTCTTGGACTATATATAAATAGATATAGATAAAAATATATAATGAAAAATATTAAATATATAATAATAAATAATTATTATATATTTCCTAAAAACGCCTGTATTTTATTAAAATCATACAAATAAATTTCTAGATTATATTGCTGATACAATTTATTTAAATATTTTTTTTGTTTCATTTATTATTACTGGTGCATTTTAATTATAGTGAAAAATAAAAATTAACTTGTCAAATAATTTCCTTGCAATCTTAAACCTGTATATATATTGTTGCTTTTTAACCCTTCTAGCCATCAGCCAATTTACGATACTATTATTAAATTATGTCTTCTAAGTAGGGATTAGATTTTTAGCTGATTAGCTGGATTCGAACCCGGGTCCACTTATTAAACCTATATTAAAATTGGCAATTATTAATCATTATCTACATAATCATGAATAATTCGAAACTTTCATAAACTTTTTGTGTAGAAATAAAATAGTTTAGAAAAACAAGAAAGTTTTGAGTCAGTTGTTGTTTTTTTTAGTTCCCTGATACATTGCTAGTTATTTTTTGTTCATAAATATGAAAAAGCTGCCTGTCTGTCTGTCTGTTAGTTGTTGAACGGTTTTGTATTTATTCAGGCAAAACAAAATAAAGATTTATTCATAAGAGGGAATGTGTAATTCATATGAATAATAATATTGGAAAAACAAAAAAATAAACACCACATTTCTAAATGGATTCATTGAAATGAGATTAATTTTGGTTTTTGATTAAATAAATCTTCATTTCATAATATAATTGAGTTTTTTTTTTAAGATTTGATTTTTTCCGTCTGTCTGATTTGTGTCTGTTTAGATTCTTATATTCATAATAACTCAAGAAAGAAAGTCATACAAAGTTCGTTTGTCCATACTGAAATAATTCACATTGAAAAAATTAATTAAACATTTATAAATGAACTCAATAAATCCATAGTGGTAAAATTGATTAATGGTTTAATTGCGTCGAAAGAATCGAGAGGTTAATATTTTATTTCGAAAGAGTGAGAGTGGTGCAATAGCTATCTAATTTGTGGAAAAACACATTTTTGTTTGATAAACATCCCCTCTGGTTGCCATTGAAATTTATTCCGAACATTTTAAAAAGTTTTTCAAAGTGACACAGAGTAGAAAAACTTTTATTTCATTACAAGTTAAATTGAATGATAAATATAACCTGTTCTCTCTCACTTTCACTTCTTCTTACTCTTTTCAATTTACATTTATAATTTCGACAAAGAAAAATCACCAAAACTTATAATTTGACATATGTCGCTTTGTTCTTTATGTATTAGCCAACTTTTTTTTTTACCTTTGAACAGACATCTACCCTTACCATATTGCCATTTACATAATATTGCTACTGTAATTCTAATGGAGATAGATGGTTTCAACTCCCAGTATCCCCCCTTTAGACCTGTAGTCCGAAAACTATTTATTATTGACGACCCCTAATCATAGACATAAATTCTAAAACTTTCCAACTGATTGAGAAATACATATATATGTATGAATAGTAGACCGACCGAGAGGTGATTTGATCCTCTTCAGTTCCACCATTAGCAGAACTTAAGAGGTTTAGTAGATAACAAAGGCCATACCAAAGCCCTTTTTATTTTACCACACTCAGGGCTTGAACATGAAAACAACAATTTACGGTAGCCCATACCAGTCAATGTTGTACATTGTAAGCACTAGACAAAGAGATCACAATGGTAGGAATCATAATTATTTTAAAATTCTATAATCTGACTATTAGACTAACACTCATTCATACAATTGTTGGATAGGGGCCGTCCATAAATTACGTTACATTTTTACATTGTCAGTTCCATAAGGCCTTAAAGACTAAAGGTTCAAAATTTGGACCCAATCGGACAAAGGATTCACGTTTCTAAAAACCCTCTCTAATTTTTGGTCCGATTTCAACCAAAAAGTATTCAGCTCTCATTGGTTTCATTGGTTTTTAAGCTAGAACTTACACAAAATTTGCTAACACAGACATTTTTTTATTAAAATACTTTCTACCGTTTTTGAGATATTTCGAAAATACAAAACAAAAAAAAAGCTTTCATGTATGATTAAAATACTTCATCATACCCCTTTTGGTAAAGTAAAAACAATTCTAAAATATTCCTGGTGAAACCTATATGTTCGATGGAGTTAATTTAATTTGAATTCGTCATATTTCGTCGCTCGAAAAGATAAGTGATAATAAATTGATTGATCTTATTCTTTTATCAGCATACTAGAAATCAATAGAAAAACCCATGCCTGATTTAACTAATATAAATTTGATGCTTTGGTGGATGAGTTGTTTATCGAAAGATTCTAATGAGATTTTCTCATTTCAAATGTGAAATCTGGGTGGTCTGAAACCACTTCAAACGAAACTATGTTTGGATTATTTAATTTTCTATCTGAATTTGGTTATTCATAATTACATATCTTGGTATAGAGATAACTTCCCATCAAGATTTAGAGACATAAGTAAAAAAACAAACTATCTGGTCAAATAAGTTTTTAAGAACAGAAGCCAAGGTGCGAATATAGGTATAAGACAATGGTAAGGCCGATACTGACGTACGCAGTCGAAACAAGACCAAATACAGACATCACTAGGCAGAAGTTGGCAACGACCGAGATGAAGACTCTTAGAAGAATTCATGGTCTATCGCTGTTTGATAAACAAAGAATTGAAGACATCATGGAAAAATGTGAAATAAATAAACTGCAACGGATCGTTGCTAAACTTTATCCAAATTCATTTGAAATATTAATATGTTTGTTCCTTTATTATTAATCAGATATCACTTGCAATTTGTAGTTCATATTGACATTAATTCAAAAATAATTCTCATTTAATAGTTGAGGAATAACCATTCTACATTTGATTTTTGACATTTCGGTTATTATTGTAACCATTGCTGAAGACATGGAGGAATCGACTTAAAATCAAAAATAGCCATCGATTCTCATCTAATACTTGAGGAATAACAATTCTACATTAGGTTTTTGACGTTTCGATTATTATTGGTAACCATTGCTGAAGGCATGGAGGAATCGACTTAAAATCAAAAATAACGATCGATTCTTATCTAATACTAGAGGAATAACCTTATTGCATTCCATTTTTGATGTTTTGACTATTAATGGCAACCTCTACTGAAAACGTGGAAGAATAGACTTAAAATCAAAAAGACTAAATTCTTTTATGGCAAACAACTCAAGCTTGAGTTGTTTGCCATAAAAGAATTTAGTCTTTTTGATTTTAAGTCTATTCTTCCACGTTTTCAGTAGAGGTTGCCATTAATAGTCAAAACATCAAAAATGGAATGCAATAAGGTTATTCCTCTAGTATTAGATAAGAATCGATCGTTATTTTTGATTTTAAGTCGATTCCGCCATGTCTTCAGCAATGGTTACCAATAATAATCGAAACGTCAAAAACCTAATGTAGAATTGTTATTCCTCAAGTATTAGATGAGAATCGATGGCTATTTTTGATTTTAAGTCGATTCCTCCATGTCTTCAGCAATGGTTACCAATAAAAACCGAAACGTCAAAAATCCAATATAGAATGGTTATTCCTCAAGTATTTGATGAGACTCAATCGCTATTTTTGCTTTAAAGTCGATTCCTCTATATCTTCAGAAATGGTGACCAATAAAAACCGAAACGTCTAAAATCCAATATAGAATGGTTATTCCTCAAGTACTAGATGAGAATCAATCGCTATTTTTGGATTAAAGTCGATTCCTCTATGTCTTCAGCAATGGTTACCAATAAAAACCGAAACGTCAAAAATCCAATATAGAATGGTTATTCCTCAAGTATTTGATGAGAATCAATCGCTATTTTTGGTTTAAAGTCGATTCCTCTATGTCTTCAGCAATGGTCACCAATAAAAACCGAAACGTCAAAAATCCAATATAGAATGGTTATTCCTCAAGTACTAGATGAGAATCAATCGCTATTTTTGGTTTAAAGTCGATTCCTCTATGTCTTCAGCAATGGTCACCAATAAAAACCGAAACGTCAAAAATCCAATATAGAATGGTTATTCCTCAAGTATTTGATGAGAATCAATCGCTATTTTTGGTTTTAAGTCGATTCCTCTATGTCTTCTGCAAAGGTAAGGGATAAGAAAACAACGCAGTTGCTATGGTTACTTATAAAATTTCCTCCCAAATTTTTAGCATTTCACAGAGAGAAGCCTATCCATTCTTATTTAAGCAAGGCTAAATGAGCTATATTAAAAGGTTCAAATGAATAAATTTTAAAGAATTTAAAAAATTAAAAAAGTACTCTCTTACTCTAGAGTAAAGTACTTTAAAATATAATTTTACTAAAAACTTTATTTATCCTTTTTTGTGGTCCCCAAGGTACTTAATTAGGATATTAAATTTCATCAAAATTGGTTAAGTCATTTTCAAGATATTTAGAAAAAACTAAAAAAGTACTGAAATAAAGTACTAATGTTTGTGGGTCGATATGTACCAAAAACTAATCAGCGCTTCATTTTGTTCAAAGAATGCTAGGTTTTCAATTTCATTTCAATCGGTGCAACGGTGTGGAAAAAATCGTGGGCCAAAAAAACGATAACATACATACATACATACATCATCCATACATACATCCATCCATACATACATCCATCCGCACGCACTAAATGAAAAAATGGCACTTTTTGGCCTCTCGACGAGACCCCATGTAATTTTTGGCAAAACCGTCACGTGCTAATATTCAACCTAATTGAATACTACAATTTGTGACTTTAATTGAGTCCATGGGTTCCGTAGTCTTTACCTGAGGACCCTTTGAAGCCACGCTTGCCCCGAGAGCGATTGCAATACTTTAGCCATGCTTTGCATTGGATAAAGTAAAAAGATTGATGACTTGTAGAAGAGAAAATTGCTAGGCACATGAGAAAGAATGAATGAAGACCGAATTTTCAAGAAAATTGTAATGAATAAGCAAGCAGACAAAAGAAGCAGAGGACCTAAAAAACGCTGGCAGGACGAGTTAGAATAAAGAGACCATAGGTCTATCAATAAGAAGAAGAAGAAGACAATAATATAAGGAAAAGAATGTCATAGAAAGTTCGTTCTAATTCCAAAGTATTTGTTTTTCCAAAACAGAAAAAATTTTGAACTCTAGCTGTAGAATTTCTGGTTCAACAATACAAAAAAATTGATAATGCACAGACTAACAGAATAACAGAATAACAACCTAATAGACATTTTGATAAAATAGTTATTATCTCGAAAAATATAATTTTTTCGATGTTCACTTATTAGGGCTTTATTGTAGACCGAGATTCCATGGTTTCGCCCAATTTTTTTAATCAAAATAGTTTGAGCCGTTTTTGAGATATTTCGAAAAAAAGAAGCAAAAAAAACCACTTTTTTCATGCACGATTAGAATACTTGACCATACCCTGAGTGGTAAAGTAAAATATTGTTAAGTATATGAGTAACTATAGAACAGTTAGTTATAACTAATGAGTTGAAATCATACATACAAATTCGTATTAGTAAACTACACCTCTAAATACTGTTTTAACTTTATAACTCAACCCATTGCTTTATAAAAGGATTCTAAAATTTGTGCAAAGCCTAATTTCGAGATCTTGAAAGTTTTCACTTTTTACTCCCATTTTTTCGAAATGACTGTGTTTGTGAGCGTTAGTATATGTATAGTGAATATAGCTGAAAAAATGAGAAGATATAGTAATCTAGCCTAGGCTATCAAATTTTCAAATCCCCTTAAATTGTGCCAAAAAGCAACATCAAGTGTGTGAAAGAGACAGAGAAAAGGTCAAGCAAATAACGTTCGGGATTGAAATTCATTTTTTCCACTGTGCGTGGAGAGAAGCAGTGCAGACCAAACCACTTCTCATCTCGGAAACGATCGATATGCCACCGAAATGTAAAACATGAACAAGAAATATATAGATATAGATATTTTGAAAAAATTGGATTATTCTTGTAATCCGATTGTTTGAACGAAATGAAATGCCATCCAATTTTTAAATATTGCAATTTCTTTAGCGATTCTGGATTCTAAAATATAATTTATTTGATATAGAAGGAATATATCTCTCCATGGAAAATTTGAGACAGTTTTTATTATTTTTTCTTTTCTAAACCCTGCACCTTCCCCCTCCTCTCTTACCATATATATATATACTTCTGCTATATCTTTCATCTTTCGTTAATATGGAAAAGGGAAATTGCGACCACATGAAAAAAATTCAATTAAATTCAAGAATAAAAAAATAAAAATAAAAAGAGAGAAAATTAAATTAAATTCATAAGAAATGGATTTTTTTGTCGTAAAAAAAAGAGAATAAAAGATTTTTGATATTTTTTGATAGTATTAGAGAGCAGAGTTTCTCAAAGCTGTTGGCCTTAGGGGAAAGGGGGTACGAAAGAGCCACGAAATTGGAACAAATGCAACTGTTGCGAACTAAATATGATAACAAAAAGTGAAAACAAGTCTGAGCCTGACCCTAGCCCTTAAGAATTCGTAGAGGGTTAGTATTGACTCGGGTGCAAATAAAAAATTGCAAGACAAGATAACTTGCTTAATAGGATTTTATTTTACGGTACCCTTTGCACTGGGTAATGGAAATTACTTTTTCATTTGTTATAGAAAATTAATTTTTTATGACAAGAAAAATAATAAGTTCGGTTTTTAGCAATGAGGCAGATTAGCAAATACTTAAAACCAGTGAAGCCTTCGGTTTTATATAAAACCTTCTTCTTATTTATCAATCAATGGAGATTTAAGAAATGTTTATAAGATTATTTTTCTTTTAAGTAAATATTTTTTTCATGGGGATTATTTTTTTGCATTCTAAGATGAGATTTTTCCTCATACCATACTGGAATCAGAGATTTATAGGACATTGGAACTTTTGATGTATTCTTTAAACTTGCAGTGGGTTGGTGGAGATATCAGCCAAAGTGGGATGCACCCACCCGGTGCGGGTTCAATAAAACTCCCAGAATAAGTCGTTTCTGCCTAAATAAAAAAAATTAGTTATTGGGAATTATACACATATTACAAAACACAAATTTTATCTAATCTAGTTTTATCCACAATAAGAATTTTAGTTTCATGTAGTTTGTCGAGCTTGTCTCCAAGGTTCAGAGATGAATTCTTTAACTTGCTGATTTAAGAGAATTTTTCGCCCTTTTTAAATAAAATGTTATTATTTCATATGACATAATCATTCTTATGATGCTTTTATTTTCTTTAAAGCAGCTAGTATTTATACAAAACTATTTATAGTATTTCTAAGTTGTGAAAATTAAGAGTTACCTATACATTCATACAGACAAAAATTCTATAAACAATTGTTTATGCTTATTTTTCATGAAAGGAAGCAACTAAACTTAAATATAGGCGTAGATATATTTATTTAAAATAAATACAATTCCTTATAAAAAAATCCAAAACGTTTAATGAATGTCCAAACGTTTCAAGAGAAATTGTTTCTTTATCTCTAGAAAAGTAGAAAATTAGTTTCTTTTAGAAAGAATAATAATATTAATGTTTGTATATTTTGAAATCACAGACAGTAATTAATAAAGTAAAGGGTGTGTAGTTTCACAGTGAATGAAATAAAACTCAAAGAGGTTTATTAAAACTGTTTTAACCTGTAAACTCCTGATAATGGACTAATAATCCGAAATATATTGAGTTTGTATAAACCTATTTGAGTTTTATTTCATTCACTGTGAAACTACACACCCTTTACTTTATTAATTAATATCATCTTTCACCTAAAACCTACACCACTTTCTCTAAGTAAAACACAGACAGTAACTTTAAATTTGTATAATATATATGAGTAGTTCTGAAGCTCATCCAATTCCAAGCCCACTTTTGGAAAATGTATATCTATTCGTAAATTCTTAACCAACAAATTAGGTTTATTATTTTTGTAGAAAACTCCTGGCTCTGATTTCCACCAGTACAGCCTTCTTTTTATTTATTCTGAAATTGCTTTTTAATGAATTTGATATTTATAAAATGTAAATTTTTTAGTTTATAGACTTAATTCGATTGGTCAATGAACGCTCATACATAGACATATAAATATATTATATATATTTAAATTTGTATAGGTTATTCTGATGCAATATTTGAAAACATTTAAGGTAACGGCAGCAGTAATTGACCGTGCACCAGTAGTTGACCATTTCGACATAAATCTTTAATTATTAAGGATCCATATGGAAGGATTCCCTTGAAAAAATCTATGGACACTAGACAGCAGGACCTGTCCATATATTTTTTCAAGGGAATCCTTCCATGTGGATCCTTATTAATTAAAGATTTATGTCAAAATGGTCAACTACTGGTGCACGGTCAACTACTGGTGCAGTTACTAAGAGATTACTAGATTATTCCTAAAGAAAAATTCTAGCCTTGGGCAATCATTTCGTCATCTCTTTTTGAAAGCTGCGTAGAATGTAGTCTCTACCGTAAAATACATAATTATAAAAAGTGATGTATTTAAACCTCAAGATTTAATTTTGGAAATAAATTTTTTATAAAATCACATAAAACATTTTTTTCCTATGTAGAGTAATAAAGACTGAATTTTTTATGTAAGATTTAATTCCATATATTATATTATATTGCAACGAAATTTTCTCTGGAGAGAGACGGACTGGTAGAAATTTTAATTGAATGTAATGGAAGGCAGGCCAGGAGTAGTGAAGAAAGAAAAAATTAACACATATCAAATAAGGTGTAATTTATTGGAATCCTTCCTCCTTTCCTTTCAAACCGACGTTTCGGAGGATTTTTCCTTCTTCTTCAGGGTCTGTTGAGATGAATGATGACCAACCCCGTTTTTATGATTTTGTAATATTGGTTTGTAGACCCTGAAGAAGGAGGGAAAGATCCTCCGAAGCGTCGGTTTGAAAGGAAAGGAGGAAGGATTCCAATAAATTGGACCTTATTTGATATGTGTTAATTTTTTCTTTCCTCACTGCCCCTGGGCTGCCTTCCATTACATTCAATTATATTATTATTATAAATATTGTGGTTGACTTTTACCTGCGAGTAGCCAACATTCGAATATTAAAATTGTTTTATTTAAACCATTTGCTATCGTAGTTAATCAAGCTAATGTTAATAAATTGTATAAGTAAATGGTAAAAAATAGTGGAATAAATTATGGATAATATATGCAAATGAATATTAATCCTATTATCGCTAGGGTGTTTATGAAAAGGATATTATATTCAATATACATTATTGATGTGTGAACGGAATTTATTTATTTATAATTTTTTTTTGAAAATGTTGATTTGATAATATCAGTGGATAGTAATTGAAAATCAATTATGGGATGAATGTAGATTGGATAATATTCATAAATATATATACAATAAATCTATGAGTTGTTGATGAGTATGGGGATGAGGGGTGTATGGGGGAGGGCAGACAATGGCTTGCTAGCTGGGTCTATGAATGTTATACACCGTGCGAGTGTGTGTCAATCTGTTTATCATCCATTTCCCAGGAATAAAACCAGTCTGGTGTTGGAATGGAGTAAAGCAAGCAAGGAAGAGCGTAGTCTCCTTTTAACGCCCTTTTCGTGCCCGGGAGCACTCTCGCCCGAGCCCCGCGGGGCGCAGAAAAACCATCGGCTTTGCTTTTGCACACAGTGCTTCGATTTATGGGGGTTCGTTTTTACCGCCCTTTATCTACCCACACATGACCATCATACATCCCCTTCCCTTTTCCCTACTTTCTTTCGTCCATCCTCACTATTCACCACTACAGTCGCTCTTCAAACATTTATCAGCATCCATTTTTTTATATTTTATAGAAAACTAAATGCTTAAAATAAAGTTAATAGAAATATATATTGAAAATGAATATAAATAGATATACTTTGATCTAAAGGAACTTTAACAAATGGGTCAAAATTAAAAAAAAATAAAACTGCTAGGGATCGTTTCTTAATTTTATACAAAGTCATTTGAAATATTAATATTATATCATTTATTATTAATCAGATATTACTTGCTATTTGCAGTCCATGTTGACTTAAATTAAAAAAAATAGTTATCGATTCTCAATCGTAAAATAACCATTCTACATTGGATTTTAGACGTTTCGGTTAATATTGGTAACCATTGCTGAAGACAGCGAGGAATCGACTTAAAATCAAAAATAGCCATCGATTCTTATCTAATACTTGACGAATAACACCTCTACATTGGATATTTGACGTTTTGATTATTATTGGTAACCATTGCTGAAGACATGGAAGAATCGACTTAAAATCAAAAATAACGATCGATTCTCATCAAATACTACAGGAATAACCTTAATGCATTCCATTTTTGATGTTTTGACTATTAATATTAACCTCTACTGAAAACGTGGAAGAATTGACTTAAAATCAAAAAGACTAATTTCTTTTATGCTAAGCAACTCAAGCTTAAGACATCTATACATACATGCACGCACACAATGAAAAAATCCCACTTTTTGGCCTCTCAACGAGACCGCATGTGATTTTTGGCAACCTAAGTCGCCATTTACAAAAATGAGAACATCTTCCGATAGGGTGATGACTTTTGCGCCACCCAAATACTATGGTATCATCTTCTAATAATCACAAGCTCTAGAAGAAGATGATATTTATTTATTATTCATTTGCGGATTCGTAGGAATGTAAACAAAATATTTTTTTATTTGATCACAAATTAATCAATGTTGAAGTTTTCGACAATTTATTTTGACTTCATAAGAAACTTATAGATTTATTGTTTTTTAATGTCAATAATGAATTAATTTGTTTTTAATGAAATCATTCTAAAAAGAGGAGTGCCCAAGGACGCAGAAAGAACAACGTGATCCAGGGCATAATATTTTATAATTCACATGAAAATAAGAAATTATTATTGTTCTCTGTCCTATTACAAAAAATGACAGATTAATGTTTTTATAAATAAAAGGTTAATTAAAGTTTGAATTTTTATTTAAATCACATAGAATTAATTATAATTATTTATTGAACACGAACAAATAATACAATATAACTACGACGCGACGCCGACGTTTCGATCGGCTTATTCTGCAATCGTTCTCAAGTATGAGCACTGAGCCAATCACGGTCAGGCTTATATAGATTCCATGTACAGTCCAGTCAAAAAACCAACACACTAACGACCTCATCGCCCCCTATCGAACTGAGCATTACATGTTTTTAAAAGCCATAAAGTGAAAAATATTGAAAAATCAAATGATAATAATATTAACGATAATAAATAACAATTAATCTACATATCAAGAATATTATAGTTTACATAGTTGGATTTTATACTGGACTGTACATGGAGTCTATGAGCCTGACCGACACGTGATTGTCTCAGTTAACCTATAATCGGATTGGGTGCTCATACTTGGGAACGATCGCAGAATAAGTCGATCGAAACGTCGTAGTTATATTGTATTATTTGTTCGTGTTTAATAAATAATTATAATTAATTTTGTGTGATTTAAATAAAAATTCAAACTTTAATCAAATTAATCACAAAAATAAAAGCTTCAACAGCTTCATTACTAATATAATGTTAATGTTTTTTTTACTATCGAAGATGTAATTTGGTTTTTAATCAATTAATCAACAAAAATATTCTTCGTTCTAGTATTATATGAATAATGCCTAAGGATATTTTCAAAAATAGTTTTAATAGCATTTCTATCTTTATGAATGATCAATTATTAAATGTTAGAAACTTATATAGGGAGATTGATAGATCATCGGATTTTTGTTGATTTTATTAACTAGTATTAAATAGTACTGACTCCAGGAATACACAAGCCCTGTATAATGGAAAAGAAGAAAGTGGTTACAATCATAAACCCTGAAGAAGCATGGAAAATCTCCGAAAAGTCAATTTTTATGAGAATAAAATTGAAGTTCAAAAAAAAAAATATTCAGAATTTCTAGTTTTCATTATTCTTAACCTAATTTTGCACCAATTCTATTGAATCATATCACTGCATCTCCAAAATAAAATACCTACTTCTAATTTATTAGATAAAAAACTATGGTTCCTAACAGGTGACGAATTTCAATTACGAAAAAATTTCTTCTATAATGTGAATTCGTCCTTTGCTAGTGAGTACATTTTTTCATTATTATCAGTTCTTAATATCAAAGAAGAGGTTGTCAGAGGCTACTTTTGGGCGCCGTGAATATAACAAATAAAACTATTAGTTTGATTAAAAAAAAATCGTATTATTTTCGTTGTTTGTTTGTTTTTTTAATCTTTAATTACCCCTCTACTCTAATGTTGTTGTAAAATAAAAGACGTCGAGCGAACATAACTATTCACTTCACTGACAACTAATACAAAAACAAACAAAATCCTAGCAAACTACACTACACCATCCAATCTCTCATATGAGCTATAACTTTCCGGGCTTGTTTTAAAAGGATTTTCTCAAGCACTCTCTTTCTTTACAACCTGAGGGATCAATATTGTTTTATCTAATGAAAAAAAATCTTTATTATTAAAATAAAAACATACAATGAAATTTTCTTAATTATAGATTATAAAAAATTACCCAATGTTCCATAAAAAACATTGTTTTAATGATATTATAAAATCTTTCCAAAGAATTGAATCAAGTTTAAATTTTCATTAAAGTATGATTAATACAGCTTAGATAATTGATTATTCTATCTCCGAGTCTCGAAATTACTGAGTTTAGCTTATTCTTCTTCTCTGTCATAAGTTACTAGATGATTTTTCAGTAGATACACTCGGAACACAGTAGTCGACATTTTTGACCTCTCATGTCATCAGTTATCTTTATTAGGGTGGCCCTTATTTTGAGAATTTTCTAATTTTTATGCCCCCACAGACTCATATGGTTCAAAATAAATTTAAAAAAATATCCCCAATTTTCAAGTCTCTATTTCAATCTCAATTTTAATCTTTGGCCAACAGCTATGTAAGTTTCCCATCTAAATAAGATCAAGTATTTGGCATTGAACGATCAATTTTTTATTCCGGTCAAAGTGGGTCAATTGAAACTTTGTCGATATTTTTATTATTATTCTCAAATTACTAGCTATCCTTCAGAATTTTAACAGATTTTTAGCTATTATAATTTTTGAGTTACAGCTAGATAAATTACTGCTAATCTTAGAGATATTAACTTATAGACTCCAAAATTATAATAGCTAAAAATCTGTAAAAATTCTGAGAGATAGCTACTATTATAAGCCTAAAGTTTAAAGAGTAAACCATTACTTTGGACAGAATAAAAAAATGATCGTTCGATTCCAAAACCCTATGTTATTTAGATGGGAAACTTGCATCGCTGTTCGGCAAAGGTTAAAATTGAGATAGAGACTTGAAACTTGGGGGATATTTTTTTATGTTCAATTCATTATTAAATGAGCCTCTGGAATCGTGAAAATTCGAAAATACCTAAAATAAGGGCCACTCAAAGATACATATATAGTTCTTTCTTTAATGCGTTATTTTAAACAGACCCAGTAGCACAATGTTTCAAACTATATAGTAACTATATAGTTTTCGAGAATCTATATAGCCCTATATAGTTACTATATAGTTTGAAACATTGTGCTACTACGGAGTATTCAATTATAAAAATCTTTATTTTTGCTTTTATTTTTTTATATAAATTCAGGTTAAATATTTCAAATCTGCTAATTACTTACTATTTATGTAGTTTGTATTTTGTTTAGAATTCTTCAAACGATATTTCTTACTTCCATTCAAAAATAGACGCGATAGCGTGTATGCAGCTTGTAACCCAACCCCAGCTCCAGTGACTTTCTATTAAAATGACAAATTGTTTAATCGCGAACTGTAACTAAGAACCAGTTCATTTCTCCTCCCAAAGTGAGTATAATTACACAGACAGACACTGTAAAATGTTTAATTAAATCGTAGGAAGAAGGTTACTTCGCGTCGGGGGTCAAGCAGAATCGTTGCTCAAACCTGTCAAAGGAATCAGATTCTCTACTTATTATATTGTTTTCTTTCAACCCTCGTACCAGACAACCACACGCACCTACCCTTCCTATTTTATGGATCCCATTTTCTCAATCTGGTAGGATTTGTGAAAGGACCACTAACTGTGATTTCGCATGTCTAAACTCAAATATTCTATATAATTGATAGCGTTATCTTTTTTTCTCTCTACTTGCAACCCCTTCTGAATATCTATACATCCCCTCCATATTTCCTTCTTCTCATTTCCAGGAACCTTGTAGACACCTAGAATAGAAATTATTCCAATTGTAATTTGAGAATAATAATTGAATTAAATCGAAACGGACGTCGAAGAGAGAGAGAATAGAAATGGAATTTGCATCGCAAAGTCTTGATTGCAGGCCATCAATTGAAAGATGGGGCGGAAAGGGTTAGGGCTGGGTTTTGGGTGGGTTCGATAGGAGGAAAGGAGATGGCACGTTTGCAGGGAAATTTACCTCAACCCGACCACCCATACACACCTTTATTCATCGCTCTATTCTCTTCTATATTAAATCAACCCCAATTGAGAGGCATCAAATTTTATTCTCTCTTCGTTAAAAATATATTTTCATTAATTTATTTAAGTTTTTTAAATGAGTCTATGAGCGCATATAGTGGACTAACTCTCAAAATTATAATTTTGGTTTATCTGCGGAAATTAATTACTAATATTTTTACCGACCATCTGCATAGTGGTCCAAACCAGCATTTGCAATCAAAAGCTGGCTTGGTCCACTTTGCAGTTGGTCGGTAAAAATATTAATAGTTGAATTTCAAAATTATAATTTTGTGGGTTAGTCCACTATTGTACTCATAGGCTCAAATATATATATATATGCATACCCCGGATCGGGTTCGCTATAGAAAGGTTTCTTTTAGTATTAATTTATTTTCAAATAGATAGATGAAAAAAAAAATTCTGAAAACACTATTCTACCATTATTCCCAATAAGATAAAATTTGTATTTGATGTATTCACAATGACTGGAAAGATCATTAGTTTTATCCATTAGAGCAGTTGTTCCCAATCTTAAGAAAGTTCGATAAATAAATAGTGCAGAGGTTCCCAAACTGTGCGCCGCGGCGCGGCCTCTTCACAGGTGCGCCGCGAATCTTCTTAATTAATTGAAATACGACATTCTGTCTAGCTAGACAAATTTTTTTTATTATTTATTTTTATCATTTATTTACGATTAGACATACTTTTTTTGTTTTGTTTATTATTTTTTTTATTTTTATTCATATTTTTCATTTTTATTCGTGGTTTTTGTTTTTAATTATGTTCTTGTTTGTTCATATTTTATTTTTGTTTTTTATTTATTTATTTGTTTATTTTTTCTGTTCACCTTTTTCATTTTTGTTTTTATTTATTTGACATAGATATGTATAAAATTTTAACAATGCGACTACTGTAAATAGAGAGGAAGAGAGAGAAAATGTAAATATTACCACCAATTGTATAGACCTGATTTGTAAACTTCTTTTCTGTTGTAAGAGGAGGACCCTAAAAAATAAATAATATAATATATAATAAGGGGTTTATATAATTAAAATATGTCGGAGAAAAATGTATGGATTGTTTTAATGTATTTAAAAATAAATACAAATATTTTATAAAACAATCTAGAAACGTTTATTAAAAATCAAGACTTTAGAGTGGAAATTCCCATTATATAAGTTGGTATTTGGATGTATACTCTGTTATGACTAATTGAATAAAAACGATTGAGTAAATTAAATTTTTTATTTATTTTTTCAGTGATTTTATTTTTTGTGGGGAGAGGCGGTAATTTCAGTGATATGACGGACTTGTGACAAGCAGAGGGCTCAGAGGCAACGTGACATCTGGACGAAGGTATATTATATACATATATTAGTTGTGGTACGCATGGATACGCCCCGAGAGACTTCTAGCCCCCGCCCAAACTATCGCCTTCCCTCTAAGTGTTTTTCAACCTTTTCTGATTGGTTAAAATTTCGCCTCTATTCTGTCTTTTTAGTTGTATATGAATTCTTATTTCAAAGTTAAAATCCAGAAGTTAAGAGCGTTTATGGTGTGGCAATAAAAGGGGCTGGCTAAGGACTCAGGACGAGGCGGAGTCAAATATGGTTTCCTCTAATAAGGAGAAGCAGGATTGGAAACGTCATCATATATTAGTAAACATTTCTTGAAATTTAGGACTTGAAATAATTCAATTGGGTCCAGGCCTTGAAAGAGGGGTTGGAGAGAGAGAGAGGCTCTCGCGATTTAAAGGCCACAACTGCAATTTAAAATCGCGATCAAAACGTCATTATCATATTCGTAATCTGAATGCAATTTCACATTCTTGTTCTATATGAACAAAGAGTTGAAGAAAATCTGGGGGAAGACCAGTTCGGCTTTAGAAGAAACAGAGGCACCCGAGAAGCAATTCTCTCTCTTAGACTAATAATAGAAAGGGAAGAATCTGTCTATATCGGATTCATAGACCTAGAAAAAGCATTCGATAACGTCAATTGGGAAATTATGTTTAAAATATTAAAACAGGCGGGAATAAAATTCAGGGAGAGAAGACTAATCTACAATCTATATCAAAACCAGACGGCAATTATAAATATTGGAGATGAGCAAAGAGAAGCCAAAATAAATAAACTGCAACGGATCGTTGCTAAACTTTATCCAAATTCATTTGAAATATTAATATGTTTGTTCCTTTATTATTAATCAGATATAACTTGCAATTTGTAGTTCATATTGACATTAATTCAAAAATAATTCTCATTTAAGAGTCGAGGAATAACCATTCCACATTGGATTTTTGACATTTCGGTTATTATTGTAACCATTGCTGAAGACATAGAGGAATCGACTTAAAATCAAAAATAGCCATCGATTCTCATCTAATACTTGAGGAATAACAATTCTACATTAGGTTTTTGACGTTTCGATTATTATTGGTAACCATTGCTGAAGACATGGAGGAATCGACTTAAAATCATTCTCATCTAATACTAGAGGAATAACCTTATTGCATTCAATTTTTGATGTTTTGACCATTAATGGCAACCTCTATTGAAAACGTGGAAGAATCGACTTAAAATCAAAAAGACTAAATTCTTTTATGGCAAACAACTCAAACTTGAGAGAAATGTGGTGCTACAGAAGAATGATGAATATCAAATGGATGGATAAAATTACAAATGAAGAAGTTCTTGGAAGAATCGGAGAAAGAAGAACCTTGTGGAAGAGTCTGAAGAAGAGAAGAGGTCAGATGATGGGGCACACACTAAGACATGGGGACTGCTTAGGGATATCTTGGAGGTGGAGTTGGGAAAGAAAAGGGGAAGGGGAAGACCCAGATTAGAATATTTCAACCAAATAATTGGGGATATGGGATGCCGGAACATTTAGAGAGGTCAAACAGCTGGCGGGGGACAGAGTCGAGTGGAGACGGATTGTTGCATCAAACCAGTCTTAGGACTGTATACTCAATGATGATGATAATGATGTTCTATATAAATACTTTGGTAAATATTGAAGGTTCATAAACTGTCGCCAAAATGATTGGTCTGTTTTATCGAGAGACTGAGTCGAACGCCTCTCGCCACAGATACCTTCGACTGCTACCCAATTCCTAAATCTCCCCTTATCTTCATGTTACAAGGGTCCACCACGGACTACAGAGGTTGTACCTTCTTGGTGCAACTTCTTCTTGTATCAATATCATTATATAAAAAAAGAATGTCAGATGGAATCTCACACATTTTTTATGAATTTTTTTTCATCTACAATATTATACCTACTAATTTTATATCATTTCACATATTCAAATTTAATATATTTAACTATACTATTATATAATATAACAAAAAAAATTGGGTATTTTCCATTTCAGCTCTCGGCAATTCAGAGAATAATCTTCTATTATAAAGCGCTTATGTTGTTCGTTGCGAGCCATTCATTTTAACCCGCAAATAGTTTATATCAAATTTATTAAAATTAGAAAAATTAAATTATTATTTTAATACCCACGGATGCTAAGGGTCAAAAAAATCAAGTAACCTCCTGGACAGCAAGATGCCCGCCGAAGCAGTGGCGTACCTAGGGGGGGGGGCTGTGGGTGCGGCAGATAATTTGGGGCGGGGTTTTTTATATTAGGTATAGCTGTAAAAAACAACTTGTTCACTTCATAAGTTTACTATTCGATTTCCAATAATTATGATCTAACTAAAATTTATTCAACAGTATATATTGGAAAATTCTGTAGCCAATATTGTAATTTTTTACCAAAGTTTGTTAATTATAATTAAATATTTATGTAAACTTTCCGATATCCCGTATAGTCTAATTAATGTATAAGAGTCTGAAAAACTCTATCTTTGGAATTTAATATCTCCGAACTATATTGTTCATAAATTTCTATAGTATTTGAATAATAATCTGTCTAAATTTCAAAAAAATCCTAAGAAAAACCTTATGGTGAAACAACTACCTTAATGGTTTCAAATGATTACAATTGTTGTTATTGATTTGTAGATTGCCTGAGAAAGAAGAAAAATATAGTGCAAAACGTAGCAACATTTTGAAAATGTAACTTCTAATTTATTTCAAGTCGAAGTACCTAATAACTAGCCACAAAGAAAAATTTTCTACATGAACGATAACAACACCAAATTATTATTAGATTTTTTTCTTTTTCTTTTACGTAGTTAGTTATTATTATTTTGTCTATCTAGGTCAATTTCATTTCTGTCTATATATTGGTTTGAATCTTTTTGTTTACATGTCTGGATCTTGACCCTTACAATAAATTGATAACAAAAGATATTGAAAAGCTCGTTCTAGTGGCAAAATCTTTCGTTTTATTGATTTTCACTAAAATTAACTGATAGATTTTGTCATATTTTTCGAATAATTGCTACTTATGGTATAAACAAGATCTAGTATATCACTTACTCTTCTACTCTGTATTTTTCTTAAAGCAGATCATTCAATTAAAGTTTAATGTTTTTTGATCTAACGCGTCGAAGAGATTCAACCCGCATTTCTCCATCAAGATCCAATTGGGGATTGGGGTGTACTAAGTCCATATTTCTATAGAACCAAGATGCCTCTCCTTTGAAGAATTAAAAGGATTCATTTCTCAGAAGCTACATATTAATGCAATATACATCAAGTATATTAAATAGAAGCGAAGGGATTAATTCTATACAATAAAATAATATTCTCAAATGTAGATTAACATGGAATGGTTAATTATTTATTAACATACTCATATATTAAAGATGAGATGAATAATTTCTATAAAGTAAAAGAATACGAAATAAGACGAGTGGTGGAAAAATTAAAACGAAAGTCTATTTGAATAGCAAAATGAGGTGGATGTAATAATGTAAAGAACTGGAACGGAGTAAAAAACAATAAAAAAGTCGAAACCAAAAGAAGAAATGATTTTTTTTTATTCAACAATAATTGTAAATTTATCTGAAACGCCTTTTTGTTTTCAGAGATTTGAAAATTTTTAAAATACGAGTGGCTATGTACCATAATATTTTTAGCTAACGCCTATTACAATACAATACATTACTATTACAATTGAGATCACTCACTCAATGCTGGATTTATTTAAAGGGTTTGTAATTATCAACGACCTCATAATCAATGGGCTCCCTTTTTTCATGTAACTTATGAAAACCCAAAAAAGGGCCACCTTGATGGGGTGGGTTATATGACTGTTCATTCATCTTTATCTGTTGCGTTTAATAGAGTTGAACTATTGCTTTTAACGTTAAGGTTAAAGTGCTTTGTACACCAAAATGCAACTGAAAAGGTAAGCTAATTCAAGTTACTGGATTCATACTCCATGAATAAAGATGTCTAATCTAGTCCTTTTCTCTTTAAAAACAAGAGGAATGTACAAAACAGTGTTTATAGGGCGGTGGACACCAAATAAATAATCTTTGTTATTTAAAAATTATATGAAAATTGTATTTCTATATAAATAGATGAACAAATTTCGAAACCGAAAGATCATTAATTCTTAATCGCCACAATTGCTTCAAAAACAAAATACAAAGAAATAAATGTAGAACAGTGTTTCCCAACGTTGGGGTCACGCCCCACAGTGGGGCAATTTGATTGTTAAGGGTGACAATTTGACCATGGGTTCGACCTAGTGGTATTTATTTGTGTGTTATTTTTATTTATTTCAGTTTTAGAAGCATATAGGTAGCACATAAAAATGATTAAAAGGGAAAAAAGATGTTATTTTGTGGTGGGGAAAATGTCTCATATACATTTAAATATGCATTTTTTGTCTACGTTTACTCCGCTTCATCTTAAATTAATTATAACACATACATTATTTTTGGTTACGATTTTTTTATTTATTTTTAGCCCCCTTTTCTTTAAAATTAAAAATTAATAAATTATCTTAGGATTCACAAAAAAAAAAAAAAATAACAGCGCGGAGAAAAGAAAGAGAGCAAAACAGAAAACCTCTAAGTAACTAATTAAATTTAGTTTTAGTTTAAATATATAAATCTAACAAATTAATTTATTTGAAAAAAAAATAATTAACAAAATTTGATAGTAAGTTGCTATAGAAAGATATAAAAGATGTACACTTAAACGAATGTAGAACAGTACAAAATACTAATCACCAAATCTTGTTTTTCTAACTTAATAGTAGTATTATTCAAATTTTAATCCTGATTTAGCTTGCTTTGGGTACGTTTAATATAAATTATAAATAAAAGTATTGGAAGGCTCGCTAATCTGATCATTCAGAGTTCTAGCGTCTGGTCCGGTTGTCTAAATACAGGCGTTGCCATCAAGTGCTGCCATCTGTTAAACTCAAAACGATCAAATTTATAGTTATAGAAACAATTCTTTCGCGTTTAGACGTGTCATCAAACGTACCTAAAGATTTGGTTCCATGAAAAAATGAATTTGAAAATATACATTTTTATTATATAAAAAAAAATAAGTATATATACCAGTGGCGGTTGGTGACTTTACAACCAGGGGATGCTGTCAAAAAAAGTTAAAAATTAAATCTTGTGGCTTAAGCTCCGCAGTTCCCGAGATGGAAATCGACCATTTTCCACAATGTATCAGCTTGTACTATAAAAAATCTTAAATCTCTCCTGATTCTATTGCTATAAACAAGCTTAGACTTGTCTATAGCACTCTTAGTTATTTCAGATCATATATATTGAGAGTTCTTAGAAATGGATTAGTCCAAAGGATCTCAAATCATCTTTATTTATTCCTTTTTTGTATTATAACTATCTTAATAGTTTGTCAACAAGAACAATTTTTATACGACTAAAACTCGTTTGAACTTGACTTTGACATGCTTGAATTGGAAGATATATGTTCCAGGCTGGGACTTCAAACCTTCGATCAGCACACTTTTCTGAAAAATCAATCATTTTAATTGCCCCTTGAAACTATGCAACAATTTTATTTCATTTCAAGAACCAATATACTTTGCAATACAAAAAATGTTTTTTAAAGAAATATTTGAAATAACGGATAATAATTTGGAAATTTAAAGATCCTCCTGACTTTTCGAAGTCGATATTTGTGAAAATATTCTTAATGTTTGAAATTTTAGGGATGCGCAGCGTCCGCAGTATCCATGGATCGTAAGCCACTGATACATATAATTTTTTTGAACAAAATGTTTTTATTTTTAAATTTAAATAGATTACATAATTATTTTTACAATAATTTGGACATCGAGCAACACTCCCGTCCCATGTCCATATTTACAACAATGTCTTATCTTAATCACTTTTAGATTTTAATGTGAGAAAAATTTTGTAAAAACCCAGGACTTTTTTGTAACTCTAAATAATTATATAAATAACAAAAAAAATTATCTCTTATAAAAAATTTTACTTAGGGGGTATAAGAATTTTAGAAAGGCTTAGGTGGGGCATGGCACAACCAAGCTTGGGAAAAATTGATGTAGAGTGTAGACTCGTTGATCTATGCAATTCATTTATTTTTTATTTCTTATTTTGTATAATTGAAGTATGTGTTTGCTTAGGTTTTAACATAAAAAACTAAAATTAAATTTTATATAATTCATCATTTTCAATAAAAATCAATATTCTGAACCGAACGTTTTACTGATTTTCGTGCCGATATCTTCAGCGCTTTTTTAAAAAACTATCAACAGATATATGGATTTTTGAACAGATACTTATTGTGTTTAATTATCTAATAGCTTCGAGTATAGCTATTTTTTTTTTTATTTATTTTATTTTAGGTCGTTTTTTAGCTACAAGGCCATCAACGACCACTTTGTTCATTATTTATAATATTATAATTTTACATTTTTTGTTATTACTTATATACAATTATATAACATTTTTCTTTGAGAAACTCTATTGTTCTTTCCACACCAGCCTTAGTGTCTAAACATTCTTTTATATCATTAGGGAGGGCGGTTTTTATTCGTTCTTGTTAGGGACATACACTCAATTAAAATATGTTGCACTGTTAATTGTACTTTACATTTTTCGCATATTGGTTTATCTTCTTTGTTCATTAAGTGTCCGTGGGTTAGTTTAGTATGGCCTATCCTGAGCCTATAGCTATTATTAATTGTAACGTATGTATATGTATTCGAAATCATGTTGCTGTTTATAATATATTCCAATAAAGTTTTATTTCAATTTACTTGTAATTTTAGTTTGATTCATTTCATTTTAATGATGCTATGTTGCTAAATTGAAATTATGTATCATGCACAAGCATAGGTACTATGATATTTTTTACTTTTGTCATACTTGATGTTGAAGTTTAGTATTTTATTAGTATCACGGTGCTACTCTGAACCTTTTCATCTTAATCATCTTATAGACCTAAATTTATTATTAATAGTAATTATTCTTATTATTATAACAACCAGTGGTGTAGCCAGAAAATTTTCATGGGGGGGGGGGGGGCTCAATCCACAAAGCAAAATATTTAGTGGGAATTTTTTTTTTTATTAAAACAAATAGTCCAGTTAAATTGTGTTTTTACAGTTTTAGGAGAGTTGTAATTTCTTCGACCCTTTATGTTTTTTGGAGTATTGAATCCGAATCTGAGGTAGTTGACAAAATTTCGTCGCGGAACATTGTCAAAAATGCAAAAAAAATTTGCTTTTGCTTATAACACGAAATCTATCAACTTTTCGTAAATAACCTTCCTATTCATAATAAAAGTTCATAAATAAGTTTCCTACGTATTTCATTATTTAGGTTTTTCTTCGGCCAACCGTTCGGGCTCAAGCGCTAGTTCAAAATTAGCGTATTTTTTCTGTTTCCGCAAATCCCAAAAACTCGCATTTTTTTGGATTTGTTCACATTTTGACCATGAAAGACCAACTCTATACATTTTTAAACTAGATTAAATTTGATACAATTCAAAAAAGAGTTTCATCTTAAATGAATAATGGTAACCAGTGCCGCATTGAGGCTGAATTTTTGAAAAACTGCAATTTTTTGCAAAAAATAGCAGTTTTTCCTCCATAAAATGAGAAGCACTCATTACAGAAACTTGATTTCTGTCTCATTCTCTAGGAAATTTTGTTGACTTAAACGTTTACTTGAACCTCTTTTTTGATGAAACTCTTAGATTTCTAGGATTCATGACACTTTTGAGTATTCGGATCATATACATTGTATGAAATTTTATGAACTTTCATTTGGAAAAGGAAGGTTATTTACGAATAGTTGATAAGTATAACCAAAAAAACGAGATTTTTATTTTTTTTTGCATTTTTTTGCATATTTGACAATGTTCCATCACGAAGTTTTGTTAGCAATCCTCCAATTCGGATTCAGCACACCAAAAAACATATAGGATCAAAAAATCAAAACTACCCCCAAAACATTCCAGCGAGTGGCCTTTTAGACAATAATTTAATTGGATTAAAAAGGTACTTCAAGAAATTAACAAAGAACATAATTCTTGATTAAACATTTGAAATAGATATATTTAATTTCGGTTAGTTTACCATAAGAAAATGATTGTCGTTGCCGTTACTCATCCCATGAACCCTGCCCTTGGGGGGGGGGGGTTCTGACCCCCACCCCCGTGTCTACGCCTCTGATAACAACAATGGCTGGTATATCTAGAGGCTGCGTAGCGTTGACTCAGACCGAGTAAACCAGTTAACTCCCTTATTATCAAAAACATTCATCCCCATTTGGCTGCCCTTAAACTTGAGCACATTGTTGAACTTGAGACTTATTATAAGTATACGCCTGAAGCTGTGCTATGATCTGACCAATGTGGGTTTTATTGGAAGCGTTCAATCTTTACTTACAAGATGATAGACCACAATCTAGTCGAATTAAGTAAGCAATAAAGAAGATCCCTAAGGACGCAAATTATTTACAATTTTTTCAAGGATAATTATCCAATGAACTAATTTGTTTTTACATGCTTTATATTATCATTATTATTTGATAATTAAATTGAATAATTGTTAAAAATAATTATTAATATTTTTTGAGATCTAATTGATTTAATATTTGTTTTATGTTTGATGTCGTATAAAAAAATCGTTCTATAAAATATGTTCAGTTTTTTTTTTGTAGATTCATAATATGTACAGAAACAAAGCGTAGTTTAGTTTCCCCTCTGATATAAATAAACTTTTATTTGAAACTTTTTTCATATAATGCCTTGTTTTTGAGTTATAAGACTGTCTCAAGATAAAAAACTCACCCGTATATATGTATATATATATATATATAATAATTATAGGTATATATATTCATTCACATTGCATGCAATGAGGTAATTGTTTTGTTTTTTTTTGTGTTTTTTGTCTTAGTTGTCTAATTACCTAAAGTTTCATTTACACGCAATCTTGCAGTGTAGATTTACTATCATTAAGAAATTTGTACTCTCAAACATATTTTTTTCTCTATTTAAAGAAAAAATTATTTTCACTATTAATATACTTATTCTTAAGTAATAAAATACAATGAAAGACAGTCCTGAAATAAATAAAAACAATCTTTACAATAAAAGAGTATTTAATGGAAATATTATTTTTATTTATTTTATTAAACCCTCAGTTATAAATCTACCGGCCCGTCTCCAAAGAAAAAGTGATAAAATACAATAAATTATAAGTTATAAATACAACGAACTTCGTTTGTTCTCTAAAATATCTATATCTGACTTATGCGGAAAATATGTATTTAAATTAATATAATTTAAAAATAATTGAGGAATGTTAAATGACATTTTACTATATTACATTGAATTTATTAAACGGGTATGACATAATGTTTTCAAGAGAGACAAACATTTTTCGACGATTTCTTACATTCAAATTTAAAAAATATTTTAGAAATCGAATGATATGAGTTGAAATTCCAGTCTGTCTAAAACTTCTGATTTATATTAATATACATGTATAAGTATTATTTCTGGAAATTCATGAAAATAAATGTAGAAATTTTTTCCTTAAATATGTGTATAAAAAGGGGGATCCGTTTTAGCTGCCTGCTATACGTCGGCAAATACGATATTTTGTCAAGTTATTTTTTTGTAACAAATTCTATATTCATTTCATATATAAGATTCCTTGTTTTTTGGTAATGTTGCCACAAGAAAAGCAGAAGGAAAAAAGGAGAATTGTGTAAAAATGATGAAAATATATTTATACGAATCGATTGTAATGTACCTATTCGAAATTACATCTAGTTACATCGCGTCTTAAAATAGAACCATTATTAAAGTGAATTAAAAACTCAGTCGCCAGAAATGTTTTTAATTTTATACAAATTTCAAATTCATAAATGTTATAATTAAATCTATCCTCCCAATCGATCACAAACCCAAGGGTCGAAAATAATTTTTTCTCTTTGCCCCGGGGCGCAATCACAACGAAGCCTCGTCGAAAGACAATTATTAATTAAATTAAATTAACGAACGAAGAAAAGATTTTTATATTATAGACAAAAGGATCAGCCGGGATTCGAACCCGGGATCTTCGCATGTGCGCTGCGACGCCTTTATAAGAACCTTAGCTCTTATCCTCTCGGCCACTGATCCCTGAACTCAAGCTAATACCTAATGTCTATATGAATTACGGAATTTCTTTAATCTCTTCCTCGTCGATTGAGAGGCGTTTGAGAATAGCTTAAAAAATAGTCAGGCCACTAGAGCTGATAAAAATGAACGAGGTAGAGATTAAAGAAATTTCATAATTCATATAGACATTAGGTATTAGCTTGAGTTCAGGGATCAGTGGCCGAGAGGATAAGAGCTAAGGTTCTTATAAAGGCGTCGCAGCGCACATGCGAAGATCCAGGGTTCGAATCCAGCTGATCCTTTTGTCTATAATATAAACATCTTTTCTTCGTTCCTTAATTTAATTTAGTTATCATTTAATATTTAAAGCATAAATGTTCAAATTGGTATTTCAATGGAATGTGACCAAAGAAGGACCGAGAATTTATTTTTTGTGAAAAGGTTACGTATGAAACAATCTCTCTTGGTTATCCCTTGATATCTTAGAAGGCACAAGCATTGAAAGACAAGATGGAACAGGTTATTAAAGTCCATTAGAAATATAAGTTAATTTCTGTTCTTCTAGAAGGACCTCTTTATGAACTCACAGTAATGAATAATTCAATACGAAATATGAAAGGGAGAATTTTCTTTAAATAGTAAATAAATACTTCAAGGTACGCGTAGAAATTCCACTCGCTTGGGAGTCAGAATATGTAAAGAGTACAGAAACACCGAGAAAGAGAGTTCATTGGGGCTGCATTGAACTGTGAAGAAGAGCATCTGAAGGGGACATCGACGTTCGCCATATTTACCCAGAATTATTAAAATACTTACTATTGGTGGCCAATCCCATTTAATTGTTATAGAACCTGAAGAAAGAGGGAAGATCCTCCGAAACTTCAGTTCAAAAGCGTAAAAGGAAAAGTTTCAAATAAATTTTGGGCTAACATCTTATTATTTATCTCTGGACTGGCTTCTAATCATTTCTAAATTTTATATCTATCATACGTCTCCAAGAAAAAGCATTAAATACATTATTACATTTTAATCAATTCACATTGTTATAGATAAATTTCTTAATTATTCTCAATTAATAAGGATTTCTATATATAAAAAATTGAAAGCTAACGGTAAGTGATGTATGCACTGCTTGAGCTAAAAAGTTAAAACTTTAAAGAGAGGTGTAGTTTAATACACAAGTATCAAACAAATGAGAATTTAAGAGTTTGGTATTTGTGTAAAAGATATTACATTTTTGTTAGGGTCTCAAATTACTCAGTAAGCTCAATATGAAAGCGAAACTGGGCGGGAAGAAGTAATGTATTCCCTCTTTTCTAGCATACGAGCTTCCGGTTGAAAAATCCGAGAAAAATTGGATTGGCATATATGAAAAACTGAGTGCAACTAATGAGCTGAAATTCGTCAGACAAATTTGGATAAATACATATAAACTGCTCAGCTGTGTTTTGTTTCAGCTTATTAGTTCGAATTGTTTGCTGACAAAAAATTAACACTCTGTGGACTTCATGTCGAGTCTTGATAAATTTCTTTTTTTAATTCAAACATATCTAACAAATGAGAATTTAAGAATTTGGTATTGGTATCAAAGATACTAGATTATTGTTAAGGTCTCAAATTACTCAGTAAGCTCAAAATAAAAGCGAAACTGGGTGAGACGAAGTAATATATTCCCTCTTTCTAGCTTCCGACCTTCGGGTTGAAAAATCAGTGAAAAATTGGATTTGCATAATATATGAAAACCTGGCTGTAACTAATGAGCCTAAATTCGTTAGACAAATTTGAATAAATACATATAAACTGCTCATCTGTGTTTTGTTTTAGATTATTAGTTCGAATTGTTTGCTGACAAAAAATTAACACTTCGCTTGTGTACCTCATGTCGAGTCTTGGGAAAATTTTCGTTTTTCCTCAACCATGTATTCTCTTCTTTATGTAGCCTTTATTAAATTAACTCCTCTTGAACGCAAAGCTGATCAGTTTCAACAGCCACTCCAATTTGAGCTGGTTGAATACTGAACATTTTGTCTGGCAGAGAAAACACAACTCGAAAAGTGAACCAGCCCAATGGCCTGATATCTTCTTTCAAAGGGCAACTTTTGTTGACAAACATAACAGATACAAATATGTCGGCAACAGTCACAAATCCTATTATTCTGCAGAAGATAAATATTTGTTTTAACATGATGTTACATTATATGGATTCAGTTGAAATCTGGACGGCGAGGGACAAGAACAGCAGATGAATAAATATAGATATTGAAATTGAAATAATCACTAAGCATAATCTTTCTAGCAAACTACTTCTTTTCAGATTCTTTGCCTATTTTTCTAAAAACTTCAAAACATTGTTTATTATATAACCGGAAAATTGTAGACTTAAAAAGAGGTGGAAGTATTTTTCTATTCATGTGTTAAGAATAAGAAAAAAAAATATACTGTTGATACCCAAGCAGAACATTTTCAAGAATAAATCTACAGTTGTGTTATAATCATTTTTTTATTGTTATTCGGTACACTCGGCAAGCGAAATCTGGAACGTGGAGAAAAATAATTTTCCGGGATGAATTTTTCCTTCTTTCTGTTGGCCACACATCGTGCCTTCTGTTTTGTTAAATAGCTGTTATTTAAGAATCTCAGATCAAACAGATAGTTAAATAGGCGATTGTTTAAACTGCTGTGAATATTCAAGCGTAAAAGCCCCTATTTATCGGGAACCCGGAGCACGTCGTTCTTTTTTAGTCTTCCGAAATTTGGCATTTTTTCTATTTCTAATACAGTTTTTAAGAACAAGTTGAAAGCCTATTTTGGGGTGTTTGTTTATTGTTTAACATATGTCAATAGTTAGTATTAGTAGTAATAGGGGCTCGCCCTCTGGACCCCCCATCCACCCACACCACCACCCCATTGTACAGACAAAACCTTAATTTTTAATATATAGATTTTTTTGGCTTTTCGGCCCTGCTAGCCATAAGCCAATTTACGATACTATATATTTTTAAATTTTGTCTCTACCCCGGGGGTCAGATTTTAGCCGAATGCCTCGAGTCAGATTCGAACCCAGGTCCACTTGGTTAGCAGGATGATGCGCTACCGCCTAGCCTATCTGACTCCCCCATATATATAGATAATTTCATTTAAATTGGTAACCATGACGACTGCTTTTGTTGGGGTACGGACATAGATACATAGATAAGTAGGTAGATACAGAGGCAGGCACAAATGCGCTTTAGTATTATAGTATAGGATTAGAAAATATAATAATTTTTAGATAAATAGAATCCCCCAAAGAGCTCCATTTAAAAAAAAATGTGAGAGGAACAACAAATCTAAAAAAAACAAATGTGGTAAATCTATTAAATTCAAGGAAACTCAAATTCTGAACTTTTTCATGTTTTCATTCAAATTATAATTAATTTCTCTTACTTATCCACATTTTTTGTCTAACCGATAAGTCCACATTTTTCTGCCTTCGGTGCAACGCAACGGCTGCTCAGGAAACCTAAAAATAAATATAATTAATTAAAAAAAAAAATTTGGAATAAAACTAGGTACTACAATAAAATCGAAATTACTGGAAATAAGCAAAACATTTAACTTCACCCTTTATTAAAATTTAAACACACAGTAGGTACACAACAATCCAAATAATTTCAGCTGTTTAAGACCCGCATCCACAGATACCTTCAACTCCTACCCAGCCCATAAAATACCATCTTCTTTTTTTCACGATGGAGGGGCCATCCCAGGTTTTTAGGGAATGCACCTTTTTGGTGTATCACCTTCTCACATCAATATCATTAAAAATAATAATAATAATAGTTTAATTGCATATTTTTTTGGCTTTCTCGGATTCAATCATTAGCCATTTTACGAACTATATATTTTAGTTTATTCTCAAATATGTAAGGATCAGATTAAAGTCAGATTGCCGAAATTTAATTACATTGATAATTGATTAAATTAGAGAATAATGAAACATTCTATTTTATTAGATAAACCTTAGACCATGAAATATATAGACACGCCCTCTGCTACTCTCCAAACAGAGTGAAGTGAGGCCAACATCGCCTACAGATGACGTCAGGTTCTCGCATAAATATTTTGGTTATATTAATTTAATATTAATTTGCGATTATTGAAATCCAAAATAAATAATCTAAACTACGATAAATTTATCTCAATGTATAATAATTCCTATAGTGACCATGCTATTTCTGGGTGTTCCTTCCTAAAGATGACGTCAAGTTCTATAGGAGATGTTGGCCTCACCAAATCGACACCAGGGCGTGTCGATATATTTCATGGTCTAAGGATATACCAAATCAGAGGAAAAAATGAAACAATTAAACACCGTGTTTAATCATACGACCAATCGCAACGTTTCGCTAATTTATTGTAGCTTCATCAGCCTCTATACAAAAAATAAATACAATTGAATCACTCACAATCATTAAAATTAGCCCAGACATTAATATATTTACCTTGATCAAATTATTTTCGTACACTTTGTCATTCAATTTTTTCTCTTGACATTTAGATTTGTTATATCTAATACTAATTGTGTAAACTGAACAATAATAATTATTTTATTTTATCCAAAAGTATTGGCCGAAGCTCGAACCCGGGACCTTAGCGTGACCGGCACAATACTCTATTTCTAAAGGGTGAGGCTCTTAACCAAATCAATTACGGATGCTAGAAGTCGAACCAATAACTAATTTCTATATGAAAATTGATTTCATTATTTTTTATCCTTTCTTTATTCATTTTCGCGGCTCTTTAGTCACCTCAATATTTTTAAACTATATTTAAACACATCTCAATTAATCACATTATCTAAATTTTGAAAATTAAGCACAATCCCAATGAGGACTCGTTGAAAATCAATAAAAAGGGACTTCCCTTAATTATGTGATTCGATTTTGGAACTTTTTCGAATCCCCCTTACCCCCTTGCCACGACCTCCCCCCTAATCTCAAGTGAAATTTTTCAAAATGCATATTTTTAGTGTAAATACGTTATTATCGCGATTGTCAAATAATTACTATTTCTTTCGATCCAACGTGTAGCATAGGCTTGTCTTTTAGTGTAGTGTGAGTCCTGTGAATGAATTTCAAGAGGACTGTACAGTTCCATTAAATCGGAGCTGCATCACTGACTATTTTAATGAAGGTATAAAATTAGATAAATGTAATAGAAGTACAGTACTATACCTGACAAAAATACAAAACTACAAAATGTATTTAACAACTAACTATTTTACTTGGTATGGATTGTTTGTTAGTATCTAGTGAAAGTTTTTTGAAGTAGGTACGATATTTTATAAAATTTTGCCGAAATTTATAATATTCACTTAGAATCACTAAAATTAGAATTAAATCTCCTACCTAGAATAATTCAACAATATGAATTGAAAAATAATATCAAAATTAATAATTTAATTCAGTTGACAGAAATGATAAGCATTTACAAATTAGCTTTTATAGAATTTTATAAATTGTGTAGCATTTGTCTTACATAGCCAGTCTGAAGATCTTCCGAAACGTCAGTTTTTAAGAGGATAAAAATGACTTTCCAATAAATTTATTTTATTAGCAATTTTATTTTTTCATTATTCTTGGGCTGCCTTCCATTCATCCATCCATATTTATATTTGGAATATATATGTATTGTATATGTATAAGTTAATTTGCATCAATCAGAGAACAACCTAATTATGAGTTTCCTATATTTGATTCACTCGCGAATCAAATGCAGGTAATTTTTGTCAGATATTAAGTAATAATAATATATAATATATACATTGCTTAAAAACATCGCGGTCAAAGATAACTCTCTTTGATATATTAATTATTATTTAATATATTAATTGGAAAAATATTTAGAGAACAACCTCATTGATTTCTCTTTATGAATCAACAATGCTGCTATTCTCGGCAAAAAAAAAAATATTTTTAAAGAAAACTATTTGATTTTTTATTGGTTTAATTTCCTTAGAAATACTGAAAATTTTAAGAAACATCTTATCTATTTAATAAAACAGAAAATTAATTTTATTTTAATTATCGCAAATCATATAGGCTTGAAGAAATAAATAAATAATTGTAAAATTAAGGACAAATAATAAAACTACAAAAGGGCGCTTTTATAAGCATAGAAAACGCCTGGCCACGGCAACCTGTGCCAAGGTGCATCAAAACATGTCAGTACTTGTAGAATAAAGCGAACGCGAGCTGATGATTTATTAAAAATAAATATTTATAATTATAAAAGGGCGCTTTTATCATTTTCGCATGCTGATTATTGAAGAAAAATAATTAAAATTACCCATTTAGCATGGTCATTATAATCAATAATCAATAAATATTACATACCTACATATTATTCAGTTTATTCAAAATATATTATTTAATATATTATCTATCTAGACATACTGCAGCCAAGTTCGGAAAAGAACGGGCGGCGCACTGGCCATGTATACCTATACACGAACCATTTCGAGCTACTTACCCCACAATAATTCAAAAACTATAAGATCTAAACACTTGAAATTTTGAATGTCTAATAAGGCCCACTGGAAAATCTAAAATACCAAATTTCATGAATAAATATATTATAGTTATTGAGTTTTTAAGGTCTGAAAAGTGTCATTTTTAACACTGAGTCACTGACTGACTGACGCACATATTAAAAAGATTACTTTTTGGCATACATTTAAATAGAAAAAGTAGCGAAGCTAAATTTTAAGCTTGTATTTTCTTGTCTGCGACGTTTAAAGAATTATTTAACTAATTTCATGTTAAACAAAAGATTACGTGATTTAGGCATAATTTTTGTTGAAAAAAAAATTAATTTAATATTATATTAATCTTACGAAGACAAGTCTCTTTCCATGAATAAAAAAATAAAAACTTCTCTCATTGCTTATTAATAAATTGGGATAATTTTTTTTTAAATTTTCTACCTTTTATTTCTTTACCTTGACTATAATTTTTTTATTTAAATGAGTTAAAACAGAGACACAATTTAAACTAAAAAATAATATATTATTTCAAATTTGAGGACTAGTTTGGGACTAAAAGATGCTTAAATGATCCCATGGTGAGTCCTAACGAGAATTTCCAACCCACTAAATCAATGCAACTTGCACATACTTATACATGTAAATAATTATAATTATTTATTTAAAATTATCTAACGATTTTTGATTTTAAAGTTTTTTTCATACTCTTAGTTTCTTTTTTTAAATAAACGCCCAATCCGATAGAATTAATAATAAAAATTGCGTAAGATGCGAGGTAGGTTTCACAAGGTTTTTGTGAAACCTACTTCGCATCTTACGAAAATTTTATTATTATATTAAAATGTGTCAACTAGAACCAACACCTATCTCCTTAAAAGTTAGAAAAGAATTCGGTTATATTTGAAAGAATTTAGCCTAATAAGAAACTTGTATGTTATTTCAAGGAGAAAGTTTTCGATGTGGTAATTTTCACATTAAAGGCTATTTAACTAAAAGGCGGTATTCCATTGCAGAATTGCCAGGCCAGGAAAGGCTCAGGGCTGGTCAGTGGCCTTTTGAAAGAGAAGAGCAACGACAGACAAGAAAGTAGAATGAGGATGTGGAGGCTCTCCTTTACACCAAGCATTTGAGATTCTCTATGAGTAGACGGGGGAGGAGGGTCAAATTCTCTAAGGAAGGACAATTGACCCCAAGTGGAATTGAGTAACGATCTTTGCAAATGCCTTGTAGAATTTAAGAAGGGTGGGAAAGAAGCCGGAAGCAAAGTGACGAAGCACAAAGTCAACGACATCAACAACAACAATTACCACAAAAGGGTGGGCAGCCAAGACAAGCTAAGTGAGAGGTAATTCGAATCAAAAGAGAAATCAAATAGTAACATTCGCTATACATATGCGTGTCTGTTTCACAAAATTGTCTAGGAAACAAAAAATTTTGTAGAAATCACGAGAAATCGTCATCTACTAGATCCGAGATAGTAAGAATAATTTTAAATTATATGTCCAAAGAGTTGTATTCAGCCTCTCAGTAATTGGACCCAAGTTCCAAAATTAGCCATTTGGTCCGGATTCGGCAGTTGGGTACGATTTCTGAGAGAATGACCTAACCCTTCGGACATAATTTAAAATTATCCATTCTCTTTCGGATCTAGTAAATGACAATCCAACCTTAAGTTTATTATTAACGCCAATTTGAACATCTCTTTATAAACATTTTATGCCAAGTAATATATATGAATATTGAAGGACTATTTTGTTAAAATCAGCGCTAATTTTTGAAAAGATAATTTTCTAGAATTATAAATAGAATAAAAAAGATTCATAATAGAATATTGAAAAAAATTGAATTGAATTCGCCTTTACACTGGTGGAATGATTGAGAAAAAACATTGTCGTTTATCTTAAATTTTGTTTCTTTTATGGATGATTTGAGGATGTCAACTGAATAAAATGAATTCTCCTTTATGTACTATATACAAGGGGTGAACCTCGATTGGAATTAGGTGTACACGTCTTTGGAATTATGTGGAATTATTTTGTAATTTACTAGATAATGGCCCTTCATCTATTATCTTCTACTTGGAAATGAAAGTGGAAGTGGAAGTAGGTCGCGGTTCACCCCTCGACTAAATAGGTATATACAGAGTCAAGAGGGTCCGAACTTTTGCTTTTACTGACTGCTTTTCGAACCATTATATAGAATCAGATTAGCTTTCCCGTTCAATTCCAATGGAATATGTCAACAGCACATGGAGGAAGGTCACCCTTCTCAGAACAAAACACCTACATGTTGCATAACTAACCTTCTAACTTTGGTGATCTTTTGGAAACTGCTACTTTGAACATTTTTTATAAACCAATCTGAAATAACCATAAATTACTGGATATTAACATTCTAAATTCAATTTAATGATATGAATTATTTAGGAAACAAGACAACTTAAATAAAGGGGCTTATCTATTGTTGGATCATCGTTTCGTCCTTTAATTTCCGGACTTAATCAGGTTCAACAATTATAAAGTATTTTTGAAGGAGACAATAAAAGAGTGTGTGTCTTCTTGCTGGAATTGCAAATTCTACAATTTCAGCATAAGACACACTCTTTTGTTTGTCATCCTTCAATTTATGAAAATTCTTCCTCCTCTCGGCAAAAAAAACTTTCAATAAAGTATTTTTGTCAATAGAGATGTGCACATATTGAGTTGCTTGAATGTCTATAATAAATTAAATTATATAAAAACAAGGTGTCAAGTGGCCGAGTGCGCTAGACCAGTGACCGCTTCTGCATCGTCTTGATGACGATGTTGGAGCGGGAGGCCCGAATTTGGGCCCTTGCTCGTGAAAGAAATTCTACCGGCTAAAGCTTGGCTCTCTCACTAACGCTACTTAACCAATGATAAAAACTATCATACCCAACAGAAATTGGCTAAATGGACGGAGCATCTGAAGCCAAAAAAATAAATAAAAATAAAAAAAGTATATAATAACTCGAATGTAATGGAAGGCAGCGGTCCGTGAGGAAAGAAAAAATTAGCTTACATAATCAAATAAGATGTAACTTATTGGGATCCTTCCTCCTTTCCTTTCAAACCGACCTTCTTCAGGGTTTTCAAAGGGTCAATGAAAACCCTGAAGAAGGAGGGAAAAATCCTCCGAAACGTCGGTTTGAAAGGAAAGGAGGAAGGATTCCACAAGTTACACCTTGTTTGATATGTGTTAGTTTTTTCTTTCCTCACTACCTCTGCCTTCCGTTACATTCAATTAAAAGTTTCTACTAGTCCGTCTCTCTCCAGAAAAAATTTCGTTGCAAAAAAAAGTATATAATAATATAGTAGCCTCTATTAATAACTACTCTTCTGTCCATTTTAAACCAATCTTCCTTCCAGAAGTAAAATGGATTTAAAAATAGCCCAAATCTCTAAAAATTTCTCACACAGCGTAACGGGCCTAAAGAAAGTTGATAATTATCTCCGATTTACATATAAATTAAAAGATGAAACTTATCTAAAAAATAGAGTAGAAGTAATTTTCGAAGTACAAGTAAAGGCTAATAGAGGAAAAAAACGAAAACTATTTAAGGAAAAGTATAAATGAGTCTTAACTAACTGTATTAAACACTAACTACTTTTGTTCTTTATTTCTAAAACTTATTAAAGCGTTTACCACAAAATGAAATAGCAATTTAACTTTGAAAATCAAAATGTAAACAATAACTAAACTCGTAGCAATAATAAAAACAATAATTTTACCAAAACCATACTAGAAGTAGTTTTCAATATTACATGAGAAATCCGTTAACCGTATAAATCTAGTGAAATTGTGAAAATTAAAAAAAAATAAATATAAATATTTCACACTAAAAAAAAAGATGCATTAAATTGGTGCGCATGTATAAACTTTACAAAAACTTTACAAAGTATATTATATAATATTATATTATATGAGTACAAATGAAGAGAAGTAATTTAAAAAATTAAGTAAAGTTGTAAACAGTTGAGAAAACAAGATCATAATATAATTTTATGTTTTCTTATTAAGAGTGAATAAAACATTCACGGTAGGTAATTAAGTTTTTAGGTTTTGAAATTTTGTTTATGTGTATAAATAAAAAATATATATGGGATCGTAGCTAGATTTTTTATGGTTAAGGGGAGGATGTTTTAACCCGCCTCCTACTCTGTCTTTTCAACAACTTTTCAGAGATATTTTTAATTCTGTATATGAAAAAAATGTTCAAATGAATTCAAAATTATTTAGTCTATTTTTAAACCAGAATTTAAAATTTAAATGTGACAAAATGTCTGATCTCTCTTGGAATGACTAAATCACGCCTGCTGCTAAAGATGTCGCATGCAAGCTTGGTTTTCTCCTCAGATCCTAACGCTATTTTACGGCCAATCAACTTCATACCCTATATAAGGTTCAAATTCGTTCCTATCTCAAATATTGCTTCCATTTCTGGAGAGGGGCCTCCAAGCATTCTCTTGCCACCTTGGGCGAAATTCAGAAGAGAGCAATAAAACTAATACGATTCGAATGTTTTGCAGTGTTTGTGCTTGAACTAGGGCCTTCTGCTCCATAAACCCAGTATTTTTATCACTGCATACTAACATAGGTCATTGGGTCCCACCTAGTATTGTACAACACTTAATCACTAAAAGCTATAAACTTAACAAAATTGGAAATAGATAAATGATACAAAAATTGAAGAGGAGAGAATAATAAAGGATGCGTTCCGCATTGTACTAACTGGGCTAATATGGCTCATTTAGTTATCGATCAGGCCGAAATGAAAAGACTTGCTGACAGCGCTATCAATTTGGAACGCCTTTAAATGCGCTCACGAATTTCATTTTGTTTTCTTTTCTATTTGATTGAAACCTCTAAATAAATGAAGATTATTATTGATATTCATTAATAATTATAATTACTATTATTCGTGATTATTTTTCTCAATTTCTTTTCGGTTTTAAACTTATTTTTGTATTTCTATTTATTTTATTGTATTGTTGAAATTAGTGTGCTCACAGCTTAAGCAATTTGCAGAATAATGTTGTCACCAGATCTCAAATGGTGACGTCAGATGACCAACGGAAAATCAGAAACATTGTGAGCGTGTTGTTAGCGCTAGCGGCGCAATTCGGAATACCCTCAAAGTAAGATTAAAAGAAACAAAGGAATATCAGTTATTGGTATCAGTATTTTCTTTAAATATGTGACTTTTCTATTTAATTATTCTCTTAAACTGATTCTAACAATAGTTTTTAAGCAAAAAACAGTTAATAATGTAGGCACAATAATGATTATCCGCTTTGGCAAATATCTTAGAATGACAGATGTCATATGTGGAAGTCATGCTACATTTAAAAGTAAAGAATACACAATAAAATAATAATAAACAAGCGTTCGTAGTGTTTAATCATAATTATTATTATTAATAATAGATAGAAAAACAAGATATTATTAATCAACTAAAAGAAGGATTATCTATGTATGAATGTATATCTTTGAAAACAAATGATGAAGTGTTTATATTGACAATATGCCGAAACTAATACGACATTTACTACTGAGGATGGTCTACCAGAGTTGATCGAAACGGTTTGATGAATTAAAAATAATATAATAAATAATAGTACCTAATTTATAAAATTAGCAACCCTCAAAATTTCAAGAATTAAATCTATAGTCACTTAAATACAGAACTTATCTGAAAGGATAAATTAAACAATTAAAACTACTTACAACTCTTCTAAGTAATAATAATAGAGAAAAATAGAAGGAATAGTTAAAATATTAATAATAATCATGCACAAGCACGTGCATTGTATGATGATGTTAACTCAATTATGTTGTATTCCTGTATTGATGTAAATGAAGATTAAAAACTTCGTGTACTATGTGATTTCAATTGGGAAACAACCAAATAAATTGGGTATTTTTAAAGACTCTTTATATGTGTAGGGTTACATTAATTAATTAATTTGGGACAATTTTTTTATTAATAAGTATCGAAAAAGTTTCTAAGTCTTTCATAAGCTTACGATTTTGTGTCGGGCCGCATTGATATTAGCGCTGGGCACGATATATTAAGTTTCTATTAAATATATAAATTTTATAATAATTTGAATATAAATATTATATATTTTTTATTAATTTTCAAAAAATATACCATAAATTTTATATATTTTCAAAAATATATTCATTATTATGCGGGTTAGTATTTTAAGCTCTTTGAGTTTCTCTAAGACTCGTTTTGTAGCAATCGGAATTATTTAAATAAGTTAAATAAATAAATAAATCGTCTCCTATTATATTCATTGATTAGATCTTGCAGTAAGAAAAGATTTAAACAATTTATCTATAAAGGAAGGTTGAATGTTTTGCGCTAATTCAATTGAATACTTTGCGAATTTTCAACAGACAAAGCCGAGCCAACTCTGTTATTCCGAGTACGCTAGTTCGAGTTAGCGATCCCCTTGGTGATTTTGTTTTACCTTCTTACAATTTGTTTTGTTTTATTTTGTTTCAGTTCCGCCTCAACGGATGGTGATTTTAGATGAGACAGGCAAAGAGAGATCGACCTACGTGGGACCCTACGGGGAGGGCAAAGATCTTGAATTAAGATGCGACGTTTATGGCGGTAAGTCTTTTTTCTTCTTTTTTTATTTTTGAATTGAAAATTAAAGATAAAAAAAAACATCAACACAGCAACAACTTTTAGTATATCGGAAGAGAAAAAGACGATGTCAACGACAACTTCCTTTCTCTTGTTATTGTTGTTGTGTTGTTATAAAATATAAGCATTCCACCCACTAAGATATAAATAACATCCATTAAAAAAAATAAAATGAAAATTTAACGGAAGAAGATAAAATTATAAATTAAAAAAAAAATCACTTTACAAGTTAGATAAGATAGAAAAATAAACTAAAAAATGACTATAGAGGAGAGATGGTTGATAGAGGCTTTCTCTTAACTTCAGTGTCTGGGTGTGTGGGACTGTATTTATAACTTTTTAAATTGAACTCGAAGTTACTCCAATGTTTATGTTGGATATATTTTGGAGATAAGTTTCAAATTCTCAAATTTCAATTTATTACCTAACATTGTTTCAGATTTTATGTGAGCTCCATATCTGTGTGGGTGTGTGTAACTGTGTCGCCCTTTTAAAAGACACACACCCTCCATTCATTCAATCCACACCACTTTTAAATTTATTCAGCGAGTTAATTTTTTTAGAACTTGTCAAACTTTATGATTAATTATATGCGATATTAAAATAAAAAAATAATATTAATAATAAAAATAAAAACTATTGAAATTTTTTTATTAGAGTCTTGATTTAATATCACGTCTTTTTTAGGGGTTCGTTTGAAAGTGTTGCTACAATTTCTGTCTGTCTGTCAATATGTTAGAGCATTATTGTTTGTGAACTAAATAAGATACAAACTTGAAATTGACTAGCTATAAGTGTCATTCTCAATGACGAAATAGCTTAACTTTGGCTTTTTTTAACTTGGACAGTATAAACAATAGATAATACGAATAAGAAAAATATTTAGTATTTTTGAGTGAATTTTTAAGTAAATTCAATATTAAAAAAAAAAAAATATTCTGCCCTCTTGGAGAACTTAACCCATTGGTTAGCGTAAACAGTAGGTAATAATTTTTTCATTTCATTTTATCAGCCAATAGTCAATTCTTTTATCTTTTACAATCACAAGTAAAAAAATAATTGAATATTGAAGCTCTTGTCCAAAATTGAACTTGAATTTGAAATATTTTTTTTAATTTAGAGTTTTTAACTATTTCATTTTTTTTTATTGGACGTATAAGAAAAATGCAATTGGATGTTGATGAAAGCAGTCCACGGTGGTTGTAAAAAAAAAATGACTATAGAGGTTTTATTATTTTACATTTATTTGTTAAACTGACGTTTCGGAGATTTATTCTCTCCTTCTTCAGAGTATCAGAATATCGTTGCGCATATCGGTATAGTTGTTGTTTTTTTTATATATTACAATTATTTACACATTTATAAATATGGTCATCATCACGATATTCTGCTCATCCAATGATTGGTGGGGACATGTTATACATTCATTCATTTATATATATCTCATTAACATATTGATCATCAATTACTTTTTACTTTATTTCTATTGGAGATGAAAAAAAAATTTATAATGTTTTTTTGGCATTGTCAAAGGAGACAGGGAGTAATTATGATTTGAACTACTTTCATTGACTTTTTGTTGTAAGTAGATTTATGATTATTATTTTTGTTTTGTGTATATTATTTTGTTTTATATTATGAATGACATGTGAAAATCCCAATACTAATTAATGTTCGTCTTCCCCTCAATTATATAGACCCTGAAGAAGGAGAGAATAAATCTCCGAAACGTCGGTTTAACAAATAAATGTAAAATAATAAAACCTCTATAGTCTTTTTTTTTTACAACCACCGTGGACTGCTTTCATCAACATCCAATTGCATATTTATACCAGTCCGTCTCCTAAAGAAAAACTCTATCAAGTATAAGAAAAATATTGAATTATAAAATATAAATAAATAACCGTACTAATTAAAATGCTCAAATTGTATAGTCAGAATTTGAATTTGATTTATCACGTTGGTGAGCCTGTATTTAGGCAACACCTTGCGCGCAGAAGAATTAATGTATGAGCTAGGCGAGTCCAGTCGTTTATAGAATGTTCCAGAGCTAATGGAATGTAAGCCATATCAAGTATATATAAAAGAATAATTTTTACATAAGCTTTAAATAGGAAGAGAATAGAAAAGGTAAAGTTTACCATATAAACATTTAAGTTTACCAGATCTGCTGTCTCAGTTCCATTTTATTAATGTGATTTTTCTTTTTACTTTATCCAATGAGATTCATGGATAAAGAATTATAATCGGTCTTCCGCCAAGCGCGACTTCAAAGGGCCCTCAGGTAAAGACTACGGAAGCCCTGGTCTCAAATAAAGTCACAAATTGTACTATGCAATCAGGTTGAATTTTAGCATGTGGCGGTTTTTCAAAAAAATTACATGGGCTCTCGTCCAGAGGCCAAAAAGTGTGATTTTTCCATTTATTCTGTACGGATGGATGTTACCCTTTTTTTCGATGATTATTTTTTCCATACCGTTAAACCGATTAAAATAAAATTGAAAACCTACCAGTACTTTAACAAAATAAAGTGCTGATTAGTTTTTGGTACTCAAATATTAGTACTTTATTTAAGTACCTTTTTAGTTTTTTCTAAATATCTTGAAAATTCCTGAACCAATATTAATGAAATTTAATATTCTAATTAAGTACATTAAGGACCACAAAAAAAGGTTATAGGTATAAAGTTATTATTAAAATTTTCCCTAGAATAAGATACAACATTTTCATTCTTTATTTATTCATTCTTTAAAATTTATTCATTTGATCTCTTTAATATATATCAAACTTGTAATGTAATAAGGTTATTCCTCTATTATTTTAGATAAGATTCGATCACTATTTTTGATTTTAAGTCAACTTGGACTTCAAATAGCCAGTGATATCTGTTTATTAATAAAGGAATAAACATATTAATATTTCAAATGACTTTGGATAAAGTCTAGCAACGATCCGTTGGTTTCTGCATTTTTACAATACTTATCCATACTACGAAGTAAAAATAAGCATTGATTTGACCACAAAATAATGTTGAATATTTACAAATCAGAGGACTCGCTGGCTTTTCCATTATATATTGATGACAAAGAGCAAAAGATGAAGACATAAACTAAAATAAAAAGTCATAATAACTTTTTAAAAAGAACTAGAATAATTAATATCAATAGTGAAAATGAAGCTAAGACAGTGAAGTAATGGGCATGATATTCTTGGGTCTCTAAGAGAAGGTAATTATTAGTTTTTGTTTCTGTCCTTTAGTTTTTCCTTTCTCTTTTAGCTTCTAAAAATATAAACAGAGAAAGAAATAAAATAATGTCTTGGACCTGCTGCTTTTTATGAAGCTGTCTTTAAAGTCATTTTGCACTCCACTTGTTTAGTTGCCCTCTTTATCTCTTTCGCAACATATTATTCTCTTCTTAATTAAGAATGAAATTAACTACTCGCAATTTTTTAACTATTGTGAGGAGATTTATTACAATTTGACTAAAAACAAACATCAAGCAATTTACTTGTTGAAGTTTTGATGGTCAGGTTGATCGAAAAGAACTTCAGATTGGTGGAATTAGAACATTTTTTAGCAAATTCACGACATTTCGACTTTGGATTCTGAAACCATCTCCATCTTCTTCTCTTCCCCCGACCGTCTTTTCCAGCTACTTATAACCTTCAAACTTTCAAGACCAGCATCCACAGATACCTTCGACCTCTACCCAATCCCTAAATCTCCCCTTATCTTCACGTTACAAGGGTCCACCACGGACTTCAGAGGTTGTACCTTCTTGGTGCAACTTCTTTGTATCAATATCATTATAAAAAAAAAAGTGAAAATAGATATAAATATAAGACAAATTTAAAGAAGCTTTCCCCGTCCGTCTTTCTGGTGACTTATAACGATATAACCCTCATTCTATAGTTTTTAAGGAATTTGGTGTTGGTACTTGGTGAAACATTTTTATCCAATAACCCTCATTCTTTCAAGAACCGCATCCATAGATACCTTCAACTTCGATCCAATCCCTGAAATTTCTTCTTTTTTTCACAAATCAAGGCTCCACCCCGGATTACAAGGGTTGTACCTTTTTGATGCTACTTATTCTTATATTGATTCCGTGATTTGAAAAAAAAATTTAATTTTTTCCAATTTCTCAATTAGTTAATGAGATTTTAATTTTAATAAATTTAATTTCTTTCAGACTTATCCACCTTAAGGCTCATTTTTCTGTTTATTTTTCTTATATTTTCTTACAAATAAACCTTATTGCTGTTTTTATTAATTTCCGAGTCCACTCTTTATGCTAAAGTTTGATTGATCTCTTTCAAAGCCTTTTCTAATTATTTTTTACTCTGTTTACAAAGCGTGATGTCATCGGAAAATCTAAACATACCAATCTTTTATCCCTTCTCGTTCCTGTATTTTTTTTCTAAATTCTTTGATCACTTTTTCAATATGTAGATATAAATTGAAAATAAGGTATAACAAATTTTTTAGCAAGTTTATTGAGAGAGAGATTTTAAAGCGTTTGAAAAGCGAACCAATAAATAAATAAATAAATGAATACTTGCCCTTACATAATTCCACTCGTTCGTTTTTATCATTATTTAAACATAGACTGTGAATGAAGCAACCAATTAGAAATTTAAAATCGTCTTTGAATATTTCATCTTCATTTATCTCCATCTTTATTACCCTCATATAAATATATAAAATAAATTCTTAAGTGTTCTTGATGGAATTTTATTCTATATAAAGATATCTCGTCTTTTCTTTAATTATGTACTTGTATTTATATCAAATGAATTCTCATTTAATGTAATTCCATTCGTCCTTTTATAAGTCTATTTCGTTTTTAAAATTAATATCTTAAAAAGAAGACATGATTAACAAATTGTACCTTCGTTATGGAAATTCCTTGAAAAGAACCAGTTTACTTATTTTCAAAATGTATTTATTTAACAAAAGATTCTTTAAGGAGAATTAAAATATTTCCAAAAAATTATATATTCTATAGATGGCCAGCTTCCCCTCCCTATGGCAATTCTCACAAGCGGAAAGAAAGGTAGAATATTAGTATCTAATTAATACCTATTATGAAGAATTAAAGTAAAAAAAATATATTAATTAATTTATTAACCGACTTTGAAAAAGGAGGAGGTTATCAATTCAGCGGAATATCTGTTTTTTTGTTTTTTTGTGTTTGAAAATTAATTTCTCTTTACCATGTGGACCGATTTCGATGATTTTTTTTGCATTGGGTTCAGTCTAGTTCCCGATTAGTTCCTTTTTTAATCGGTATTGTACCTTTTTGATATGTATGTTCAGGCATAACTTCTTTGTTTATGAACCGATTTCAATGATTCTTCTTTTATTGGAATGGGGGTACCGTAGGGGTGATCCCATATTAATTTGGTCAAGTTGTGATGATATAATCAATGACAAAATAACGGAAATCTTTAATTCTTATGTGAAAATAGGTAATCGAAATTATAAAAAATAAAATCTTTTATAAAAAAACAATCTTAAAACGTTTATTTAAAACCCGCTAACGATTCGAGATAATTTCTATTTATGAATTGAATTTTATTATACATTTCTGATTCCTACGCCCGAATCTTTCTCTTACGAGATGCATGCAAGGTATTATCATAAGTCGCTATTCTTAACATCACTAAAAAGAGAAAAATAAAAATAATTTTAAGAAAAAAACCGACTTCAAAAAAATTAAACGCAACAAATAAAATAAAATAAAATGCACTAAAAGGTATAAAATAATTATATAGTTTAGTTACAACTAAACGATGAAATTATTACATGCAATTACTTTTTGAAATCGGTACCAAACAAACTATATAAATGAGCTTATGCGATGTTGTCATCATTACAAGCCTAACGTATTAAGTAAGATCCGTCGAGTGCGATTCATAAAATGTATAATATGTTTGGCACCGACTTCAAAAGTGATTGGATGTAACAATTTCATCGTTTAGTTGTAACTAAATTAGAAAATTATTTTATACCTTTTAGTCCATTTTATTTTATTTTTGAGTTCTTATTATTTTTTTGTTGGATTTAATTTTTTTGAAGTCGTTTTTTTTCTAATTAATAAGCTGATTCAAGTAAACACCAGCATGTAGGATCTATATACGAATGATTTGGGAATGAAACTACAAATGTGATGGTTTGAATGTTTCATTTTTGACCTCACACAAGTTACATTGATCCGTGCTTTTACTTGAAAAGTTCAAGCTTTCACTTTTCATATTGAAAAATCTTTAACCCCGAATCTCTCTCTCTCGTTACTCCCTTCCCGTTTTCCTCATTTCACCGTTCTATGTAAAAACTCTTAATTAACCCTTTGATCTTTCTAACTATTGACTACTACTGTCTTGTTTATGACGATCAAAACAAAGAACAAAATGTTAAGTTGAATTGACTCTAAAACAGCTGCGTCAGATTTATCGATGAACATATTCTTTTATAATGAACTGGCTGAGACTCTCAAAATGGGAGAATATCTTTTTGGGGCTTTTTTCTTCCTTGTACAAAAATAAATAACCTATATATATATTATATAATAAGTTTTTAGTTAAAAATTCTGCAAGTTCTAGAGCTTTACTAATGAGTGACTTTGACTAGCAAATCCTAAAACATAGAATTACAACTTTGGTAAATCGTGCCCTGTATTTTCTGCAAAGTTCTAGAATTACATTCCTATTAACATAAAAAAGTCAAAGTCTCTAAATAGTTATAAAACAAAATATTTTGGATTATAAAAATGTTTAAACCTTTTACTAGTGAATCGAATGTTTTCTACATTTTACTAGTGGTTTTTTCATTATTTTTCTATATTATTTAATTTTTGAATTTTCGTCTGTAAACATTTTTATTTTTACTCGCTTTATATTAGCTTCACCTGTCTATCTATGTATCTATAAATGTGACTTTTGATCTGTTAAATTCCTCAATCTCTATAAAAATAATTGTTTATCTACTCAATTTAAATGAAATTATATAAAAATAATAAAAAAAATACATTTCATTCTGTTAAATTCCGAAAACTCTTCTCTATAAAAATAATTAAGAGTAAAAGTAAAAAAATAAATAATATTTAAAAAAAAAAACTAAAAAACACGCTTCTAAAAAGTACAAAATAATGTAATACTTAATCAAAAAGCGTGGGGCACTTTGTTGAAATTAATTAAAAGTACATGTTTCAGCGCCCCACACTATTACTAGGCTAAAACATTTTGTGTGGATTGTCGCGAAAGAACCTCCTTAAATATTTCATTACAGTGGAACCCCGCTATTCGTCCGCCTCTCTACTCGTACAACTCATTATTCGTACAACTTTTTCAAGTAAAATTTAAATCGCCATTCGTACGCTTTTTCGCGATTCGGACTGCGTGCACGAATGCGCCACTGAGCGCAACTTTGCACCGGTACTGGACAACGCTCCTGCTCACCCTCCAGGTTTGGAGGAAGATCTGACTGGTGAATACAGTTTCATTCAAGTGAGATTTTTGCCCCCTACCACCACTCCACTTATCCAGCCCATGGATCAGCAGGTCACTTCAAACTTCAAAAAACTTTATACAAAAGCACTGTTTCAAAGATGTTTCGAAGTGACTTCTGACACAGAACTCACCCTCAGAGACTTTTGGAAGAACCATTTTAATATCCTCCATTGCTTGAGAATAATAGACAAAGGCTGGAATAAAGTTTCTTTGAGGACACTGAAATCCTCCTGGATAAATCTGTGGCCAGACTGTGTGGCACTGAAAGACTTAGAAGACACTGCCACGGATGCTGTTGTAGTGAATGAAATTGTGTCCCTGTGAAAATCCATGGGTTTGGATGTAGACAATGATGATGTGGAGGAGTTGATTGAAGATCACCGAAATGAGTTGACAACTGAAGAACTTCAAGAACTACAGAGAGAACAGCAGGAAGTGATTGAAGATGTGTCTTCAGAGGAAGAGGAAAACATTTCAACTAAGGAAATTAAAGAATTGTGTCACCATTGGGAAAATATAGAACACATTGTCCAAAAATGGCATCCAATCACAGCTGTGGCGAATAGGAGCGTTAACTTATTTTTAACGACAATGTGATGGAGCATTTAAGGAGGATTCTCAAAAAAAGACAAAAACAATCAACATTGGATATCTTTTTAATATGTAAAGGACCAAAAAGACAGAAAAAAGAATCAAGGGAAAAATCATCTAACGTTTTTAATATAGAAAGTAATGAGGAATTGTAATATGTAAGTGGAGTTTAAATAATAAAAATCGTATTAAAGAATTATACAATTGTACATTTTTTACTTCTACTGTTCAACTCATTAGTTTAAATAAAGAGTTTGGAACCGATTAATGCAATTTACATTATATCTTATGCTAAAAAATGATTCGCCATTAGTACAAATCGCCATTCGAACTGCCTGCTAGAACGAATTGTGTACGAATAGCGAGGTTCTACTGTATTTTGTAGTTTTTAGAAGCGTGTTTTTTAGTTTTTTAAATTATCTTTCAATTTTACTTTGTATTTACTATACACTGATTAACCAACTTCATTGTACCTATGCATTAATATTATTCACTAGCAATAAAAATCATTCGAAATTCGTTGAAAAGGCAGATTTCGAAAAAATATTGGGAAACAAATTGCAATTATTTTTATTTATGTGCGACCCTTGAAAATTTTTAGATAGTCATTGCGGTCCGAGGTACAATTTAAGTTGATTTAAACCATGTTTCGATATCTTGAATAATTTATATTATAAATAATCTCTTTAAATGACATCATTGGAACAGATTTTAGATAATAAAAAGTTCGTTAAAATTGCTACCATTGATTCCAGAATTTATATTAACCCTATTGGTACATATATGTAGGTATGTATTCATTTAAATTTTCTGCACCGCTTCTCAGCTGAATATTTTTTTTAACAGTATCATAATTTGTGTTTTTCTGGCTGTTTTCATTCACTCCTTTTGAAAATCCTAAATCAATTGAAAATTAATCCCATCGAGTGATAATAATATCTCTCGTTTTTTTTTAATTCGTAGATAAATTCAATGCCCACCCACGCAGCCAGCCAGCCATTTGCCATTCCCCACTAGCAATTTTCAACTTTATTATCAGCTAATTTCAGGTTCAATAAATTTGCAGACGATTCCATTATAATCACCAACAAAATTATATTGTTTTTTTTTCTGTTTGAAAATATGATTTTTTTGTTTTGTTTTTCAATTGATGATACGTATATATCAGGCTATCTGGTTGGATAATAATATCACAGCCTAAAACAAAAATCAATAAGATTATCATTATAGATCACAAACTCGTTTCGAGTGGAGGAATATAGAGTAGTACTAAAGATGAATTGTACTGATAAGCCCATTCAGCAATACTAATAAAATAAACAGATGTGCACTCATACACTTGCTTTTATCCATAAAAACAACATTAAAATTTATACAAAAAGAAACAATATTTTATTTAAATATAGAGTATAATAAAAAAGCAATTTCTTCTAAAGTGAATTAAAAGATCATAAATATTGAAAGAAACCAATTTTGGTGATTCAGCATTTTATTTGTAACCGTACATTTTGGGTTAGAAACCTGAAAGTAGGCTCAGGGGGTTTATTAATACAAACCAGTGCGCTAAATTTTAGCCCATCAACTACAATCTTTCAGGATATCTCTATATAACAATTTTTTTATGATTTTCTGCATTTGAATGTAGAAATCCTAAAATCTAATCAGGAATTCAGATTAGAAACATTTTTGAGACTGGAACGAACTTTTACTATGTTTTTATGCTATCATGAATGAGTATTGTAACCAATGCAAACAGACGAAATAAATCATGCTTGAAAATGACTTGAGATCAGTGGTGGTTGGTGACTTTTCAACCAGGGGATGCTGTCCAAAAAAGTACCCTTCATTTTTTGAAATTTTATTTTAATCTACCCTTTTTTTGAAACTTTCATCGAATACGGCATCATTTTCGTTATTTTTCAAATTTACCATTAGATTTTTTTTAATATATTTTGTGACCGTTGCCACAAACGGATACTTCTTTGTGTGAGTGAAAGTAGGAGCAAGAAATTAGTTTTTATGACTTAAATTCTGCAGTCCCTGAGATGGAAATCGACAATCTTCCACAATCTATCATCCTGTCCTATAAGAATATCTTAAATTTCTGCTAATTCTATTGCTATAAGCAAGCTATGACTTGTCTATACCACTATTAGTTATTTCCGATCTTATATAATCTTAGATAGTCCAAAAATTCTCAAATCATTTTTATTTACCTATTCCTTTTTTGTATTAATTATATTTTAATAGTTTCTCAACATGAACAATTTTTATTCGACTAAAACTGGTCTAGACTTGTTATTGACATGCTTGAACTGGAAGATATACCAGACAAGGACTTCAAATCTTCTATCCGCACCCCTTTCGGAAAAATCATTTATTTTAATTGCCCCTTGAAACTATGAAACAATTTTATTTCATTTCGAGAACCAATATACATACTTTTCAAAACAAAAAAATGTTTCTATAGGATAATAATTTGAAAATTTAAAGATCCTCCTGCAATTTTGAAGTTGGCCTTATATATTTATGAAAATGCTCTAAATGTTTGAAATTTTGTGCCGCATCCACACCATTCATGAACCGTTTCAGACATTTCGAAAAAAAGAATGACTAACAATGCAATCAAATTATCGTATTTATTTTCGTTAGCGCCTGTTAATAGGCAACCAGGATCACATAGTTTATTTTGAATTCGCTAAAGCCGCTATCTAATATCTTTGCTATTGTGCTCTCGATAATCAAAGCTCCTTTTATTACCCCTTTTCAACCCAAGAACTCTTACGTACACTCTTAACGAGAAAACAATCTAATTAAAAGAGTTATTAATATCAAACTTAGGGAACTCGGTGTTGGTTTATAGTGAAACAATTTAAAAATTATATTAGAGGTTAGAGTCGGTGGTGTTTCACAAAGAGGAAAATAAAAAAGATGTACTCCTGATGATGAGCTAACAACTCGAAATATATTAAATAATTTAAAAAAAAAAAATATTATAAATTGTATATTTATTTTGACAATTCGATCTGTCACTGTCTCATCTTCGACAAAATTGTTTTTGATGGGTTTTTTCGTAATCAAATTAATTATTCGCAGGTAGTCAAATCCCATTCTTAGGGTTTTAAAAAAGGTTTCCCTTTTCCTTTTGTACCCAGGCAGACAATGGGTTGCCTTAATTCAATGTTCTAAAAGGCCTTGAAGAAGTATTGTGATTGTGGATTTTAACATATTTTGTTCAACCTAAACGTTAGAAATATTAATAAACGTTTTAAATTGTTTTTATAAAGAACTTTATTTATTTAATAGAATAAAAAATAATCAACAATTTATTTAAAAATATATTTCGCATAAGCAGGTCTCAATTTTCTGAAAAAACAACACATTTTGATAGGTTTTATTTATTATCAATTGGATGAATAAAAATGAATCATATGGTTGAATCAAAACAGGTGCAGGAGGTGGGTGGGGTGCAGTGGTTGGGGATCCGGGGGTAGGGCGAGGTTTCGGGTGTGGGGTCAAGTGGGGTAGAGGGGGGGGTAAAGTGATCGAATACTATATATATTTGTATTTTTTTATTTGAAAACGGCTCTCAAATAAATATCGACCTTTTTATCAGAATTTTAAATTAAAAATAATATTAAAATAAAGGTTTTAACTTAAGGAAGAAGTTACCGAGCATCGCTCGGTGCCTCCAGGTACTACGAGTTATACTAGCAATGATTAAAATATATGTACTTCCATAGTTGATTTCCTTTACTATCAACTAATAGAAACATGAATTCTATAAGGTAGTAATGGAAATTTATTTGTGAAAAAATTGATATTTTTTCAAATATTTACATTTCAATATAAAGAGCAGATTTATAACATTTTGCGTGCCAAATAGGTCGAGGTTTCGGGGGTGGGGTCAAGCGGGGTGGGGGTACAGTGGGCGAATACTATATATTTTTGTATTTTTTTTAATTTGAAAACGGCTCTCAAATAAAAATAGACAATTTTATCAGAATTTTAAATTAAAAATAATATTAAAATAAAGGTTTTAACTGAAGGAAGTAGTTACCGAGCATCGCTCGGTGCCTCCAGGTACTATGTTATTTAATATACTAACATATCTTTTGAGTGTTTTATATTTTTTAAATTTTATGAAATAAATTAAACCTATGTTTTATAAAAACAAATTAATAAAAATTAATATAAATTTTTTTGCACAATCTATTTGGTTAATGGTTTCAGGGCTAAAAACGTGCCAATGAAAATTGGATTCAGAATTTTCAAACTAAATGCAATTCTTTTAATAACTATACACATATGATATACTAAAAGAAATAGGCAAACGAAAGTAATAGTTTTAAATTCTTCTCTATTTGCTCTTGTTATTCAAAAATGATAAATTAGTTCACAATTAATGTTTTAATAAATATTACAGACGTGGCCAAACTGTGGTTTGCGCGCCACACCCAGATCTTTTACCATTTGAATGTATCTTGAGACCTCTCACAATCGAAAAATTAATTTTTCTTAATTAAAATATTATAAAACGTTCAAATCGACATTCTTGCTTATCTTTTCGGAAAAAAAATCGTTTCAGGATCTTTAGGCTTCAGTACAAAATAAAATGGAACTCTAATATTGTCGCTACAATACCGGTTGAACTTTTGTTGTGTCTAAAATATTTTTTTAATCATTAAGTGCGAGGTATTTCTATAAATATCTCTTTGAGAAGAATTAGGCCTAATTAAAAAAAAAAATTAATGACGAAGTGAGAGAGCCTCAAGAGGTCATTTTTAGGTGATTTTTGAACCTTAGAAAGTGCTTAATTTTAAATTATGATAAAATTCTACAAATTCATTAATTCTCTCCTTATTATCCGCAAATAAGAACCAATTTGATTTTTAAGTATTTTGAAAGCTACAAAGCACTAAACCCTTGGAATCAGGTCCGAGGCATACTGGCTTTTATTTGAGTTATCGATTTGACGAATGTGTGGCACAATTATTAGCCCGAAAAATCTAATAGAGGCATTTAATAATTTCTAATGTGTAACATGCTGCTTTTATAGTAGTATAAATATTGACCACATCTGTTATATTATAATAGAAATTTACTCTGAATGATTTTAATTTTCAAATGATATTTTGTAAATTGATATCAACAGAATTGTTATATTAATTTTCAAAACAAAAAAGAAGAAATAGAAATAGATACCTAACCATTAACCAGTGCAGCGGTCATCATTATAATTAATAGACCTTATGTAAATATTCGACAGCAAAATCTTTTTATTGTTATAATAACATGAATTTAATTGAATCATTATGAAATCCACATAATTACAGTTAAAGAGGGTAGATACCATATTATACTACACTATACTATTATATTTTTAATTAAATAATATATAATTAATTGTTCATTGAAAATCATAAAATTTCAAAAGCTGTTTATTATGATGCATTACAGCATGCCGGTAGAGTGGAATTGTATTTGAATAGGAGAGACCTAGAGTTTCGCTGAAATTTAATAGTGCATATTGGATTTTGTTTAATTGTAAAAAATATAGGTATACCAAAGATGTGGGGAGATATCAAGTTAATTTGAAAAGTGATATAAATTGAAACAGTGGCGTAGCCAGAAAATTTTCATGGGGTATGGGGGGGTCAGCAGCCATAAAGCAAAATATTTACTGGTATTTTTTTTTTTATTAAAACAAATACTTAGGTACTTCAAGAAATTTAAAAAGAACAAAATTCTTGATTAAACATATGAAATATGTTTAGTTACGGTTAGTTTGCACATAAGAAACGGTTTGTTGATGCCGTTATTCATCCCATGAGCCCTGTCCATGGGGGGTTCTGGGTCCCCCTCCGGGGACTACCCCCTGAATTGAGATATTCACAAAATATTATACTGTTAAAATCAGGTGTGTCAATCTGGCAGCTCGCGGTTTCATTTTTGTGGCCCTTAGAAAATTGGAGATTAGAGATTTTATAAACAAATGTTTTTATAAAAAAAAACTTTTATACAAACACAGATAAAATATTCTATTACTCCGTTCGATTTGTGTGTTAATTTAATAGTGGGACAACAAAATTTTAGTCCGTGTAAATGAATGAAGCTTATCACATAAATGGCCTGCAACATAAATTAGTTTGACACTTCTGCTTTAAATGATTTACTTGAGTATATCACAAGATTGTCTTCTACTCATGGCCGACAGAAAACCTGTTGTGGGTGGAAGACACTCCGAATAACACAGGTCTACAACTAAAAAACAGCATAGGATTTTTCCTTGATTTTCTTATAGATTTTTAGTTACTAAAACCAAAAAAAATAACATAAAATATTCCATCTCGTCTATTTTTTTGTATACGTCTAGGTTTTATATTCATTTGTCATAAAAATTATGTTTTATTTAAAATCCAGTATATTATTTTTTATTTTAAAAATTCTCATAAAACAATGATATTTTACATTAATTCCATCAATTATAGCATTACTTGACAATATAAAAAGTTAAATGGTTAGAAAGAGTGGTGGGGGGTAAGGGAGTGGGTAAAGTAGATTTGGCGTTAGAATGGTCAGATGATCCTGTTCAAACATGTTAAATTAGTTTAAATGATGGGGAATTTTGCTGGTAGAGGTTTCGACGTGTTCTCTTGGGAGCAAGTGTAAACAAACCTAATGTTGGATTAGATCATGTTTAGACAAGTTAAAGAAGTTCATTATCTCATATGATATGTATAGTCAGTATATGGTACATCTAGCATTCAAACTATACTGTGCTCGTGTTTTTATTTCTTAATCATGGCTCCAAGAGGTTGTGTTAATTCTCCTGATACTTTTTATTTTATTAGTGGTGAATACTCTGGGAAAATTCAACAGAGAAACATGAGTGATTTTGTGAAAAAAGTTTATTTTGCTTACTTCAAATTGAAACTTGGGGATCAAGACAAAGCATGGACCCCTCACAGGTGTGTAGAAAAGGTGAGAAAGATCTTCGTTTGTGGTTTAAGGGTAAGAAAAACTCATTTCGTTTTGGAATTCCTATGATATGACGTTAGCTCTCCATGGTAGCTCAGATTTTTCTTAACGAGGGGGTTCAATTTTTTTCACTTTTTCATTTGCAACTTCACAGAATTCGACCTCTAAAATAATCATCCAATTAAAATTTTAATATAATTTTCATTTTTAAGGGAAATAAATACACTAAAGTTGTAAATATCAAATATATATATCTTCGTTACTTTAGGAGTGAGTTAGAAATTGCTCTGACTGTACAAGCGAGGATAATGAAACTTGAAGGGCCACTCATAGCTCTAAGACTTACGAGAACCTATACCAAATTAATGCGAATGAAGGAAAATTTTGGATAAAAAAAAAGAAGTTGATTGACCTCTTATAACTTAATAACTAAAATAAATAGCTTCTTCGAATCATAGCCGTAGCCAGAAGGAAGGGGGGGGGGGGTTAATCCACCCCCAAAAATTTTGAGGTAAACATCGAAATTTTACAATATATAAATAACACGTTAAAAATTTAATAAAAATAATACTCTGATAAAAAAGTAATCTTGTCATGAGGGAAGTCATGTCTCCTACACCTAAGAGTATATCCATACTCTTCTAAACCCTCGATGGGCAGCTAGCACCCCAAAATTAACTAACTCTCTCCCCTTAAAAAAACAATTGTTTCTGGCTATGGCCTTGGTTCGAATCTATATATATAAAATTAAGGTTTTGTCTGTACATTGCTCCAAATCACGCCAAATTTTGGTTGCACACGTTTCAAGCAAAGTTATGAACGAAAACACCCTCAACAAAATTCCTGTATGTCTGTCTGTATGTATGTATGTATGTCTGTTTCAGTGGTTTCCGAAAAGTTGCTCACGATTCACGTAAAAACGACTGAAGGGATTATTATGAAATTTCATATTTACATCAGATGTCTTCTAACTTACGTTTTTAGCTATATAAAGTTTTGATATTTTGACCCCAGAAGGGGGTTTGGGGGGCGCACGAATGAAAATTATCAAATAACTCCTAAACTATTAACCCTACGACAAATTTTATAATAAACAAAGTTGTAGGGGATGTGATTTCTGACAACTTTTGTTTAAAAAAATTTCCCCAAAAACCCACCCAAAAAGGGGGGGAGGGTGAAAAAATATAAATTCTTGCCCTTGGAGCAAACTCAACCAAATTTTGTATACATAATCTCTGGGCCTCTAGAGAGCTAGAAATGCAAAAACTAATCACCCAAAATGTGTGTGTGTGGGGGGGGGGGGGGTCAAAAATGAAAATTCTTTCTCTTGGGCCAAACTCAACCAAATTTTGTATACATAATATGTGGGTCACTAGAAGGCTAGAAATGCAAAAACTGGGTGCGGGGGTGGTGCGGGGTGGAGTCCAGGGGCATGGCGGGGGTGGGGTCCAGAAGGCTAGGCGGGGTGGTGGTGCGCAGGGTTGGAGGGCATGGGGTGGACGGGGTGAGGGATCCGAGGTGGGTGGGGTGCGGGTTGTGGTGTGGGGGCGGGGGTTGGGAACGGGTGCGGAGTGGGGGTGCTGGAGGGGGTTTTAGGAATGGGGTAGAGGGTTAGGGTGCGGAATGGAGTGTTGGGGTGGTGGTGTGGGGGCGGGGGTTGGGCATGGTGCGGGGTGGGGGTGCGGGGGGTGCTGGGTGTTTTTTTTTTTTTTTGTGGGGGGGGGGTTTCGAGGGCTAGGGGTCCAGGGGGCATGCCCTTTGGCTAACAAGAGGGCCGCCGAAGGCGGGCCTTGCAGCTAGTGATAATATATAATGAAAGATATAAGTTTGTATATAGTTTAACTTATTACTTGGGGCCATTCTTTCTTCTTTCTTGAGAAGCCGCTTCGACTTGATTACGTGGTGATGTTGAATGCTGTTTCAGGCGGATAATTCTATCTTGAATACTCAAGTACGCCACTTTCTTCAGTTGGAAGAAAAATTGTTTATTACTAATATCGCACATTAATAAAACACTCGATATATTTTATTTGTATTTATAATAACACGTATGGATATACTCCTAGGAGCAGGAGACATGACCTTCCTGATGCACAGACTGTTTTTTTTATCAGAGTATTATTTTTATTAAATCTCAATTGAACGTTTTATTTATATCTTATAAAATTTCTATGCTTACCTCAAAATTTAGGGTGGGAGATACCCCCCCCCCCACTGGGTAGGGACATAACCTCTCTGACAATTTTCAACATTCTAGCTCAAACCATTTACTGAGAAATAATTAAAAGTTCCGGAATGCGTATCTTTCCTGGTTTGAAAAAATGGTCACTTTTTCTCCAATTTATGCATCCATGGATTATTTTCAAATGTTCTATTTTGTTTAAAACAAAATTTAAATATTTATTTTATCACTAGAATATATATTTAGAATTTAGTTATAAAATCGTAGTGCTTCCTCTTTTGGGAGGAATCTGTCTTGTTTGTGCGCGATCGAACTCTGGCACCAATTACGTTGCTTCCCTCTCTTTCTTTCTTGCACCCACGCTATCTCTTTCTTATTCTCTTACAAGAGTTCTTCCGTTTAGGGAAGAAAACTTTGCCGTGTCGGCATTTTGTACTTTCCTTCTATAAAGAGATGATTAAATCTTGCCATTGAATTACGACACAGGCACACGTAAACACCCATACAGAGATAAGAAAACACCCACACAAGTGACATTCAAGAGGTAGAAGACGACGACGCCGATGAAGAAGAAGAGGAAGAAGCACAAGAGGAAATCGGACCGACTTTTGTTTTCTATTTCGATCTCCCTCTCTATCTTTTATTAACAAACTAATTCCCAAACTTTCATATTCAATTTAGCATTTGAATTTTTTTTTTATAATAAATAAATTAATTGAATGGATTAAAAATAAACGCAAGAAGCGTGTGGTATATAATATGTTTTCATTTCCATAGCAGAGGTCGGTTTGTTTGTTCATTTACATATGACACCCCTTCAAGCGCAGAGTAATGGAAATTTTCATTTCTCTATTCATATTTAATAAGTTCTTTTGAATCTCTTTACAAATTAATTGCAGAATAAATAATCAATTAATAAAAATCTCACTGATAAATATGCAATTTATCATCTTTTCCATTTTTATTTTTTATTTCATTTCTAGAATTATTAATACTTGAACAATTAGCAGTTTAAATATTCATCTTTTTAGTTTACGGAGTATGAGTATTGAATTCAATCAATTTTTAAGTATGAGTTTTCATACTCTCTGTTTGGATTCCTATACTCTCATTGATTCGAGAAAGCTCAATTTAACTGTTATGATATATTTAGGGGTTGCTAAATAATATCGTCAGCTTTGTAAAACTAACTAACTCCATTTTTTATCAAATATGACATATTAGTATCGTTCGAAAGAAAAAGAGATTCAGTATCTTCCAAGTAAAACTGCTATCGTAAGTTGTAGAAAAAAATGTGAAAAATATTTTTTGACATAACAACAATATTAAATTTTGTTTGTTTTTTCTTCCCCTGTAAAATTCCCTTTTTGTTAGTTAGCAGGTTTACTCTCTAAGGCGACGATATAACAAAGTATACTTGATATTAAGTAGTTTATTTGAGTAAGGTTACAGACGAAGGGTAGTAAGAGAACCTGGCTTATAAGTACAATCTCGCCAGCCCAAGCTTTGGCAACTGGCAGTTAATAACGCCTCGTGCCCATTGACCTAGCAAAAATTTAGTGGAAATTTTTTTTTATTAAAACAAATAGATTCTTCAAGAAATTTAAAAAGAACATAATTATTTATTAAACATATGAAATATATTTAATTATGGTTAGTTTGCTATAAGAAAACGGTTTATCGTTGCCGTTACTCATCTCATGAGCTCTGCCCTTGGGAGGGGGGTCAGAACCCCCCCTCCCCCGTGGCTACGCTCTCTGCTCGTGCCTCAACTTCGATTAATACAAATCGCTGAGAGGGCATATTACAACAAAACGACAAAATGTTTGTATTCCCGAAAAGATGTACTGATTAAAATATTTTACGTTTTCTTGTTTCAGACCGTCCGGTTAAAAAAATTTGTGTTTGTAACCTTTGAAGTAAAACTTCTTTGACGGTTGTGGCAGGTATTACTAAAAAGATTAAACATGAAATAAATATGTCATATTAACTGCGCCAGGCATACCTCCGGTACGTCCTGTGCAACTAGGCCCTCCGGGCGGGTGGCAAGAGGTCCAAATGTTTGGTTCCTGAAATATCTGCAGGGCAGTCCCTTATCCCACTCCTAATACCAGGGCTTTTGTTCTTTTTCTAATGATGTATGTTCTTTCTCATGGGTAGAGGTCCACAAATTTTAATTCTCCACCCGGGTTCGTGGGGTTCGGAGGGTGATCAGAGTTAGGGGAAGAGGAGAGAGTCCAGAGGACATGTATAGGGTTGGCGGGGTGAATGATGATCAGAGGTGGGTCTAGGGGGGAAGGATAGGGTCTGTGGGATGGATGGGGGTTATAGGAAGCAGCAAGAGACGCACGGGGCCTGGTATATGGTAAAGTCTCATTAGCTTATTTTTTATGTCTTTTTTAATCAACCACAAATTGATTTTCTTTTTTTCTTTTTTTCGGTTTAATTTTGGATTTTAATTTTTTAAATCTCCAACATGAATATATGATATGGAACCGGTTGATCCAATGAGAGGGAGGAACAGTCTCAATTTATTTTAAGACAAACTTTAATATTCCTTTTCTATCTCATATTTTTCCCGTGTCACATTTAATCAAATAATAATTATTCTGGAAACGAAGGCAAAAAAAACTCGGAAGGGTGTGTTTTTTCTTACTTATAAGATTAAAATGATATATATGTTATACAAATAATTGATAAATTGAGGGAGCGAACAAATTACATATTCAAATGCGGGCATCTTAAAAAACATGAAGGAAAAAAATCGAAAATAATTATTTTTATCTAACCATCTAAATACACTCAAAAATAAACAAAAAAGAAAATGCATACCCTCCATATCAGTTACACTTTTCCCAGGCTGATAATAAATTTTAATTATTTATAAGGAAAAATAGATAAACATTTTCTTCTAAAATGAAATTAGATGAATCAATGCTTTTTTTCGAGATTTATCAGAAAAATAAGAGTACTTGAGTTAGAAACTTCAGTAAAAAGACGCAGCTTATTAATAAATAATTCAAACATGTGGACCAAATTCCAAGCAAGTTACGATATTTCAATAACAATATGTATTTTTAATTTAGCATCAATTCGAAACTAGTGAACTTACACCAACCATATTTTACCAGTGTCTTATATATATATATTGGAAATAAATTATATAGTGCTACACGATTGCCGGTATAAATGATAATCTCAACCTAAAACATTCTGTGAAAAAAGAGACCAAATTCGAAAAAGTAGTGAAATCTAGTGTGTAGCCAATTTAAATTGGCCAAGAATAATTAAGTTGAGAGATCTTCTATTTTCTCAACTTAAATATTTTTGGAGAATTTAACTTGGCTACACACCAGATTTCACTGCTTTTTCGAACTTGGCCTGTTTTTTCACTGAATGTTTTGATTGAGATTTATCTTCTTTTTGTAAGCTATGAGGAAGCCCTTTGGTCCAAAGGGCTAGAATTTTTATATTTGACCCCCCCCCCCCATTTTGGGAGGTTAGTTTTTACATTTATAACCTTCTGGCGGCCCACAGAATATGTATACAAAATGTGGCTGAGTTTGGTCCAACGGGTTAGAATTTTCATTTTTGACCCTCCCCCTCATTTTGAAGGGGTTGAAAGATAGAAAGTTGGGATTTTTGGAATTTTTCATTTGTTTGTGTCACAAACTCTACTAGCAGGAGAAATTTCATGATGTTGGAATGATTGGAAGTACCCTATAGATTTTGATGACCTGTCAGTGAGTGAGCTTAGCTATTTTCTCAGGTCAATATCTCAGAATCCATTTAAGCTATATTATTGAAATTTGGTAGTCTCTTCAAGATGGATTACATAATTACATGTGTATAATTTCAGCTCTGTATCTCAAATGAGTTCCGAGATGTAGGGGGGTCGATATTGGCTCGAAATGGTTCATGTAAATAGCGTACAGCGTGTAGGGCCAAGCTAATGCCTGCGCACGCTGTGAGCTTTGATATTTTGCTAAATTTTCTAAATAAACTTCATTTCTTTGAGCTTCAAATGTCTCCATTATGGTGACTAGTTTTCTGTGTCGTATTATAGTTTTCATTTTTCTTTTACTGAACTTCCTTAATTATTACAGATTCGGTATCAACAAATAATAATTAGGTAAAGTTTTTGAGACATGATCAGGATTTATATTAAAATTGATAGTTAACTTGTTTTTGCCTAGCATTACAAGAGTGGAATTGAACCATTTCCCATATTTTCATAATACAATTGTCCATTGCACATGTAGGTACTGTATTTTTCAAGCTCTATGATGTTAATTTACAATTTAATTAGATGAGTTTAATCAAATATGACAAATGAAATTCCTGTTTTCGTTGGGATTAGCTCTAGCAAGTTTTGCTGTTAAATCTCACATCTCATCAAGGTAAAATGTTATTTCCCTAATATCTATTTCTTGTTTTAAAGAGAAGAATTACAGCTGGTAATAAATTATTCTAAAGATATTTATGTGATGTCATTTCACAAGGTCAGCTGAAAAAGGACCAATAAAGAAAATGTTTGATGGAAAACACAAATTATATTTTTGTTAAATGAAAAATTGATTTATACAAATGATAATTTACCTTGGTATTCATAATTTGAAATGCAATTTTTATAGCTCTGCTGTTAATTGTTACCTAACTCAAAAGTCAAACATCAAATTACTGAAAATTATAATTGCCAAAGTGAAATATAGCTTTGTATGTCGATTTTTCATTGAAAATAATATTTATATTCGCCCACAAAAGTGTTAATTCAAAACCAATTAGATAGGACCAGAAAAGAGAAATATAATACCATATAGGCCTCTTTAAAATTTAGTGTTATAGTACCGCGATTTTCAGGCATTTCTACGTGTAGATCAATACTTTTTCTTCCATTTTAAACTAGTTAAGCTATGTATAACGCAATATATTCATTCTATAGCTCTTACAAATACGACTCAAGAACCTGGAGCTCATCCCCGATTACACGTACCACTACTAATACGATAGAGATCTCCGCTAGTACTTACATATTTATTTATGTAATAGATGTTTTAATTGTACCATATATCAAACGAACTGCACACCCTCAGCTTTTGAGTTCATTACAATACAAGCAAACATAACGATTAAAATTTTTGCTATGCGATTCGGGAATTATGATTTGTAAATTTAATATTGGTGTTTGGTTCAAAATGCAAATTTTTCAAAATTCAAGACTCTCAAATCTTTCTATGCTAATTAATAATTGTATTTTCAACTAGATGCATTTGGCTTTCTGTTTGTCTTATAACACTTTAACTGAATAGAAACACAAGAATTTTAAATAATAGTTCTATTGCTAAAGATATTATATAAATATACTAGCTGTAAGGCCTAACTTCGGCGGCCCTCTTGTTGGTCAAAGTGCTACGCCCCCTGGACCTCCGCCCCCGAATCTTTATCAAAGAAGAAGGACACTAGAAGGGACCGAAACGGGGTACCTCAGGGTCGTATCATGAAGTTATAATAGGCTAAAACCTCAATGAATAGACGGGCTATCTAATGCAAAAAGAATTTTTCAAATTGGATAAGATTTTCTGCGATTAACTATTTTAAACCAACGAACAAACAAACTCACTAGCTTTATATAATAGTATAGATAGATTTGATTAATTTTATATTGTTGAAATGTAGTTTGTTATAAAATTGATGTCAAATTATAGTGGTGTATCTATTTTCATATAATTAAATATTCTATTATTAACAACATGTTTAAATAATAAATAAAGCATAATATTATATAATATGTATGACATATATATGTGAGTTCGTCTCCTTTCATTTAGAATTTCGCAACAAGCCTGACTATATAGGTTGCACGTAGTTAGGCAACTCGTACCGAACTATACATCTATACTACTAGGTAACTTCACTCCCTCATTATTTACCTCTGAATATATTAGAGAATAAATTAATATCCATATTAATATCCGTTTTTGATATCAGATATTTTAACTTTTGGCTTATATTTTAAACATCAAAGAGGAGAGAGTTGAAATTTTATTGAAGTTACCAAGATGAAAGATGGAGCGGAAAGATAAAAGGGAAATAATCAAAGAGAGAGAGAGAGAGAGAGAGAAAACTACAAGATAATCAATAGAAAAAAAAATTATAGACAATATTAAGATATTATTTCTCTTGGTATTCTTGGTCTCCAAAGTATTGAGTTATTGTAAACGTGGAAATGAAATTTTTCCTTAATAAAATCGAAAAATTCCAATAAGAGAGTAGGCACTTTATGAAGGAAGACATTTTACAAATGGTCCCCCTCTTATGAGCGTTTATACCATTTTGAAAGGAAAATAAAATTTAATTTCCTCGAAAAATAATACTATTATTTTAAGTAACTATTTTTTATATAAATGGAGAAAACATATTTTGTTTAAAATATCTTGAAATAATATTTTTCGTACCGTCCATCTACAAAATAAATTAATTTTTCAAGATATTTAAACAAAATATGTTTTTTCCATTTATATAAAAAATAGTTCCTTAAAATAATAGTATAATTGTCGAGGAAATTTTATTTTATTTACTTATCAAAATCGATAAAATGCTCATAAGACGAAACCCTTTGTGAAATTTCCTCCTTGTCGAAGGGTTCAAAAATATTCAAGATATTTTTTTAAAAAATTATATTCTATCGTTTATATATAAAAAAAACTCATTTAACATCGTGTTTAATATTTCAAAATAATGAAGTTTTAGGAAGGGGCCTTATCTAAAGCTTTGATAGGGAGAGCAGGTAGTCATAGTTAGACCATTGTGAAGTTAGTTATAAGACCATGTTTTTTTACACGAGTCCAAATGCATAGTGATGCAAGAATAACCATTATTAAATGTGTATTTAACTGTTCTAGCTGGGTGATCGATTAATTAATTCATCCAAAATATTTCAACTTTTTTTGCACTTTTTGTTTAAAAATGTCTGAGTCGCATTTTAATGGAAATTATTTTCAAACCTATTTTTTTCTGTTCGTCTATAAATGTGTCTGAATTTCTATACTTACGATAATCGAGTCCGTAACCTCGTAGAAGTTGATTACATTTTCAGCTAACTAACTTCAGAACTTCAAGTAAATCCTTAAGTCTCATTATGCTAACTTCACTGGAGAGAAAAAGCTCTTGTTCCAAAATATTTATATTTTTCTTCCCAATAAAGAACATATCTCTGAGATGATTCAATAAATGATCGAAAGCTTGACCTATGAAAAATTGAGTATCATATTGCTAACATCATTAGTCACAGTCCTAAAATTGGTTTGACGCAATCATTCGTCTTCAGCCAACTCCTTGACTTCTCTAAAAGACCCACATTCCAAATCTTAATTATTTGGGATAAATATTCTAGTCTAGCCCTTCTCTTTTAACCGACTTCAAAAAAGGAGGAGGTTCTCTATTCGATTGAATTTTTTTTTTTTTTTTTTTTTTTTTTTTTTTTTGTGCCTATGTTACCTCATATCTCCGCCAATTGTCTACCGATTTTGAAAATTTTTTTTGCATTGGGTCCAGTCTAGCTTCCGATTGGTCCCATTTTTTTTTCGATTTTTTTTCATAGGTATTAGACCTTTTTTATTAGGTTTGTTTAGGTTTGTTTAGACCTAACCTCTTTGTTTATGAACCGATTTCGATGGTTCTTTTTTTATCCGAAAGGGGGTGTCTTAGGGATGGTGTCATATTAATTTGGTCAAGTTCTGATGATATAATCACTATTAATAACATCACTAAAAAGAGAAAAATAAAAATTTTTAAGAAAAAATAAAAACCGACTTCAAAAATTAAGTGCAACAAATAAAATACACTAAAAGGTATAAAATAATTATTATCTTATTTAGTTACAACTAAACGACGAAATATTAACACGAAATTACTTTTTGAAGTTGGTGCCAAACATATACCTTTATGAATCGCACTCGACGGATCTTACTTAGTACGTTTGGCGGGTACGCTCGCTTATAGGTATAGTTTGTTTGGCACCGACTTTAAAAAGTAATTTCGTGTTAATATTTCGTCGTTTAGTTGTAACTAAATAAGATAATAATTATTTTATACCTTTTAGTGTATTTTATTTGTTGCACTTAATTTTTTGAAGTCGGTTTTTATTTTTTTCTTAAAAATTTTTATTCTTTCCCACGTCCCCTTCTAAAATAACCCTAAGTAATCATCCGTGTCTAATGTGTGTCCCATCATCTGAGCTCTTCCCTCCGTCAGAATCTTTCACAAGGTTCTTCTTTCTCCGATGGCCCGGGCGTCAGCTAGTATATATATATATATAAACTTTTGAATGGAGGGTGGTTTTGGGGTCTAGGGACCATGATCGGAAAAACTATGATGAAATTTTCCGGAATTCGCAACATTTCTTCGAAATCTACCTAAAAGTATACCTAATCATATTCGATTTCTCAAATAAGGTTGATACAATGAGGAGATACATTTATTCTTGTCAAAGACTGTTGGTTTTTTCTTCGTAACATCGATTTTAAAACATTGCATTTTTTTGTTTTTGTTTTTCATATTTTATTCCCATAATTTTTTTCCTTTATTTATTCATTACGTGAAATTTTTTTTAAATACAAACGAATAATTAAATAATATAATCAGCCATGTACATTATATACCAGAAAAGGGTAATTTTAAGCTAGTTTATTAAATCAACACAACAAAAACGTAGATCAACTCGATATATTTAATATAGGTATATAAATAATTATAATTTATTTAATCATTAGCATATTTTAGCCAACTGGTTTTAAAAAGTTTTCCTCTCTTGTATTTTCACGAGTAGGAAATAATTTATTTTATTTATTTTATTATTAATTCTATATTTTTATGAAAAAGTATTATCCTTTTAAAATTCACAAGCGGGTTCCTAAAATAAAAATAAAAAATAATAATAAAAATATAAAAAATATAATAAAATGAAAGTATAAACTAATGTACATACCAGGCGATTTATTACAAACCAACACACGTTATACTTGCAGGTATATTATTAAAAGAGACGGCCAAGTCCGAATAGGACACGCATATGGAGAAGGGGTTTTTATCTTGCAAAAAACTTAAGCTATCGAATTCGTTCTTAATTTTCGTTATTAAGGCGCAAATGAACGAATTTATGTAATTTTTTCATAATACTTAGTAAGGCCACTTATAAGTATAAAAATCACCTAAAAATAGCCACTTTAGAGCTCTCTGATAACACGATATTTTAAAATAAAATAAATTAAAAAAAAAAAAAAAAACTTATTCTATTTGTGAAGTCAAGTAGATCTTTCTTGGTGTATTAAGATCATGCAACAAATCTTTTAAATATATTATTTTCTTCTCTTTTCTTCTTATCTTCTGATAAAGATTTTTTTTCGTGGTTCCGTTTTCGTTTGCGACGATATTTTCTTGACTCTTTTAGCAGCTCAGAGCTTGGACACTCTGTAGTGGAAGCTACAGAATCAATTTCGAGACAACTTCTAATTCATCACAGGTTCCTATGCAAGAGACTTTCATTTCTAAGCAAATCACAAGAGGTTGTCATCTACTAGATCCGAGATAGAATTAATTATTTTTAATTATTAAGGCTTGTTTTCACTCCCTCCGGAACACGATTTCCAAAATTAGCCATTATAGATACTCTGTAAAATGAATCAAACATATCTCACAGAGTAATTTGCCTTACAGGATAGCTAATTGTTTTGGATTGCTTCTTTTGGCACTCGGGTTCAAATACCGAGGGGGTGAAAACAATCCTCCTTATATATAATTAAAAATAATCCATTTGAAATTGGATTTAGTAGATGACAATCTCTTATGATTTTCTTAGAAATTTAAAAGGCTACATTTATGGTCAATTTGAACTCTTATAGTCTTTCATTTAAAATTGTTTGGTGTTGGTGTCTAATATAACTAAAAGAATTATAATTTAATAAAAGTTAATATATCTTTATCGGGAAGACCCGAAAGAAATCGCTGAGTACTTTCAGCTTGCAGGTCAAAATGCAATTCATCCATTGATCCATTTGTTTCTTGACGGATGCCATGATCCATCTTAGTGACGTCTCAGCTCTTAGACTTAACCCTCATCTCTGAGATATTTCTCCATGGTCAATGCTCAATGGAAATCTAATCAATTATCAGACATACAAAGTTTCATTCTGACGGGTTGCACACAATCAACATAGATAGGATACCAGTGATAGTCAATTCTAAGGACCTTTATTTAACGCCTGATTGGAATTCACTTCGCGTATCTCGGATCATGTCTGAATATTATGGCCAACATTTCTATAACATTTATCAAATCATATACTAACATGAATATAGATATGATATATACCGTCTAGTTTAAGTGTGCATTATTGAAAGATTTTTATTATTGGGGATACAAAGTCGATTAATAAATTAGAGTAGTAAGATTTTTGAGGCCGTTGGAGAAAAACTATTTAGATTCTCTAATTATTTTATTACACTTTAAATGAGAATTTGATTCTAAGCAAAAAGTACCTAACCTTATAAGAAAAAAAATCATAATTTCTTGTGATATTGTTGGACGAACTCTTTTGAATGTAGTTTGTTGGGTCTTCAAAATGTGAACTGTGTTGAACAGCAGGGTAACATTTTTGAATTTTTGCTAATTATTTAATTTTGAATTTTTTAGTATCTTTTATAATGAAATTTTTTGTTTACAGTCGAAATCTCCATCAAATTTAATAAAACATGCAGGCTTTTACATTTAAAAATGTATGTTTCCGAAAATAACTATAGGGTCCGCCAAATAACTTTTTTTTTTAAATGCTATAAAAAAACTACTGAATATTTTCTCAAATTTCTTTTTTTATTTGAAAGTACAATCCTTCCGGTTAATAATGGAAAATAATTTCATTCAAATGGCTGCCTCGGCTGGCCATGCAGTAGCCTACACGATCGGTCCAATTTTTAAGCACATTATCGATTGTGTGCAGCTGTATTTCACCAATGGCTTCACGAATATTGTCCTTTAAAGCGTCAATTGTCTCTGGCTTGTCGGCGTAACACTTATCTTTGACGGCACCCCACAAATAATAGTCCAACGGTGTCAAATCGCAGCTCCGAGGTGGCCAAACGACATCAGCTCTGCGGCTGATAATGCGATCTTCAAAAACAGGGCGCAAAACATCGAGTGTAGCTTCGGCTGTGTGGCACGTAGCGCCGTCCTGTTGAAACCAAATGTTGCCAATATCCTCCTCTTCAATTTTTGTGAACAAAAATTCGTTCAACATGGCCCGATAACGATCGCCATTGACTGTAACGGCCACTCCTTGCTCATTTTCGAAGAAAAATGGCCCAATTATGCCTCTGGACCAAAATCCGCACCAAACAGTGACTCGTTTTGGGTGCGTCGGCTTTTCAATGTATGCGTGCGGGTTTTCTGTGCCCCAAATGCGACAATTTTGCTTGTTTACATACCCGCCAAGATCAAAATGAGCTTCATCTGAAAAGATGATTTTTTTGGCAAAATCGGCATCTTCTGTAAGTCGATCGCAGGCCCAATTAGCGAAGCGAAAACGCATTGGATGGTCAGTTGGCTTCAACTCCTGAACCAATTGGACTTTGTATGGCGTCATACCAAGGTCTTTATGCAAAATTCGTCTCAATGATGTCTCCGAAATGTTCAATTGTTGAGAACGACGGTGAATTGATGTTGATGGCGCTTCACGCACACTTTCTGCCACAGCAGCAATATTCTCGGGTGTACGCACTGTTTTTGGCTTTCACGCTTTGGTTTATCGATGAGGATGCCAGTTTCTTTCACTTTTTTCACAAGATAACGAACATACGGAGCTGACGGTGCTTCTCTTCTTCCAAAATCCGTACGCAATTTTCGCACACATTCTGCAACATTACCATGATTTTCAAAGTAATGTCGCAATATTTCCCAGCGTTGTTCAAGCGTATACACAACCATATTCGTTCAGCGGAAGGATAAAACTAATTATCTGTCAAATCAAACATGAGCTAAGTGTTACCATTCACGAAATAAGCACTAGTTGAAAAAAAACGTTAGATGGCGGACCCTGTATAAAAATGCGATGCTCAAATGTTTTTCTGTTTTCAAATAAAAAAATTCTACCACTTTGATAGCCGTTTGCTTGACTGGTCATAATCTGATCCCTACACCAATTTACACAGACACATTTATACATACATACATATTGTCATGTAATCACTTAGTATCTGGAAAAATGAGCTTTGTTCCATAGGCTAAATAAAAAAATGGATTAAAATAAATATTAAAAAGTAACGGTGAGAATAAACTTAGAAAATCACAAGAAAGTGTCATCTATTAGATCCGATGGAATGGATTATTTATAATTATATGTCAGAATGGTTGTTTTTCATACTTTGGTGAAAAGATTTTGTTTTTCCAAGAATAGCAGAGTTGTTGAATCATAAAGAGAAAACTAAGGGGGTGTCCCAAAAATTTGCTTAATCGATTATGTGACTAGCTTGCTATGACAACGAATTTTTAATATCCAATCGGTGATTGGCCCAATGAAAAATAATAGATAAAATATTTCCAATTAAAAAGACTGATGATGAAGGCCAAGCCTTCGAAACTATAGCCTCAAATAAACAAATTATATACATATTTAACGGTATATCACTCGCATTCATAATAAGTATTAATTAAAACAGGAATACCAGGGAATTGGACAATAAATAAAAAACAGAGTTTTTATTAAATGGGCCAGATGTTTCGTCGGTTTATTTCGACTTCCTCAGTGGCTCATTTTATCACTCTTTGTCAAAAGACAATTCCACTATGATGTTTCGTCGTATAGTGGAATTGTCTTTTGACAAAGAGTGATAAAATGGGCCACTGAGGAAGTCAAAATAAATCGACGAAACGTCTGGCCCATTTAATAAAAACTCTGTTTTTTATTTATTGACCAATTCCCTGCTATTCCTATTTTAATACATATTTATATTTGATATATTTATGTGTATTTTTATTTTCATCAAGGAAATGACAACCTCTTAGTTTTCTCTTTATCACTAATATTATATGTAATATTATTTTAATGCAACGACAAGAAAAGTATTTAGGTGACTAAATGTGAAATTAATGTAATGTTAAATTTATTTATTCTCTAACATGGTGAATTGAAAAATATATTTTGTGTAAGATTTTTTGACAGCTAAACGGCACTACAAGAAATTGCTTTAATCAAAACCTGAAAAAAGCAAAATTGCGTGTTACTAGTCAATTCTGGTTGTATTTAACAGGCGTTGCCGTAAAGTGCTGCCCTCTTCTGAGTCTTTCTGTGTTCAAGCTATCAGAAGAATTGACCAACCCCGAACATTATGTTTAAGAAAAATTAAATATTTTTCAAATAATGCAGGTATAATAATGTCTATAAAAATATTTGATTAAAAGTAATATTAAATTAAATGATAAAGATGATTAAATCAAATGTTAAAGAGATTTTATAATAGTTTTCCTGGGATCAGCGTAAACATTAATTTTTACTGACATTGATAAAATATCAATAAAGTAATATTAAATAAGAATAATTAAAAATAAAATTATGGAATGACTTTTCCCGAGGGGTGAACCGCGACCTAAAATCGTGTACACCTACTTCCACTTCCACTTTCATTTCCAAGTAGAAGACAATAGATGACAATAGATTATCTAATGAATTCCAAACTAATTCCTTTTAATTCCAAAGACGGTGTACACCTAATTCCAATCGCGGTTTACCCCTCGACTTTTCCAAATTGAATATGAGAGATTTCAAGTTGGCGTTAGAAATAGATTTAAATTTTCTAAGAAAATCACAAGAGACTGTCATCTATTACATCCCATGGAATGAATCTCTTCGAGAATCAATAATTACATGTAATATAATGGCGTATTAATCCCTCTTGACATCTATTTTTAGAAATTTATTTGAGAAACAATATCCCCATAAGAATAATAGATCCCCTTGATAGCCTCTGATTTTTGCCAATTTTGAGGTTGTTCCTTTGAAATAATAAATTGATTATTTTAAATATTTTAAAGAGAATGTAATAATTTTGATGTTTCTGGATTTATATTATAAAATTTTCTCTTTGCTCTAATAATATGTAAATGCTGGCCAATTATCTAGAAATTAAATGTTTGCTTTTCATTTAGTTAAAAATTTAATTATTATTATTATAGTTTAATTTGAAAAATAGGTTTATCGCATTCATGGCTGGCTCTAAGCCCTTGGAGAATATACAATATATTGATTTCTAAATCTAAATAAATAAATGAAAAACTTATCAAACGAATTGACATTCCGAAAAACTTGGACAGACGAATAAATCTATGCATTACGGATTTTTCCAACTAAATTCTTTTTCATCTTTGATATTCTCTTCAAGTTTGTTTAAATAAACAAATGATACTTTTTATGGTCCTTTTTTTGGCTTTATTCACATGTCAAACTCTCTTCTGTTCTACTTTTGTTCTTTTTCTCATTCTATTATATATATATTTTTTTATTATATACATTACTATTATATTTTATTTTCATTCTTATCATAGCCCATTTTTTATTGTGAATATTCATTAATCTTCTTCTTTTGTTATTATCGAAAATAAAAAATAAAAAAATTAGATAAATAAATAAATAAAAACCGTTCGAGTATGAAATTAAAATCGGAAATTTTTAAATAATTTAACTCATACTTAAAACAAGAGATCACTATTTTTTTTATTCTTATTTTTTTCATATTCCTACGTTGGTATGTGATAAATAATTTAAGAAAGTCTTTAGTTTTTGAAAAATTTGAAAAATAACAATTTTTTGCAAAATCCTATTCACAGGATATTCAAAATCCAAAAATATGATTTGCTTTAATAATTATGTGATATCTATTGTCATTACCTACACCACAAATTTTTGATAAAATTAAAAAAAAATAATAATATTTTAAAGGAGTTAGGTGTTGGTTCTAGGTGAAACATTTAATATAATAATAATAATGTAAGAACTCTTCTTTGAATTCTCAATTAAGTTGATAAGGGTTCCCCCTTCGTATCAGTCTCCCTTTTAAGAGAAGGTTCAAAAAGTAGTTTTTTTTGAGATATTCAAACGAAAGTATACACTTTTTACACTTTATAAAATATCTTATTTGAAATATGTTTAGTTTTTTGAAAATTAATATTTTATTTTCCCTAGAAATTCTCGAATTAAGTTGATAAGGGCCTCGCTTTGTATCATTCTTCCTTTTAAGAGTAGAGATACTTAAATATTTACAAAACGTTAATATAATAAAAAAAGAAAAAAGTTTAATTTTGATTCTTCTATCTTGCCAAATTAAATTAATCGATAAATTTAAGTATTAATTGTGAGCTATGTGTATAATAATGCTTACTAGCAGGTCTGATAACAGACTAGTATATAATTCCTGCATCCAGACAACTTATTGTTGAATCTCTGTCTAAAGTTTGTTCTGTCAAGTGTTTGCTATTTCAAGGAATCTACCTTTATATCCAAATTTCTAAATTTTAATCCCAATAAATATAATTGAAAAATCAATTTCTATTTTTTTTTCAAAACTTCCAATTACAATTATAAAATTATTATTTTAATGCTTTTTTGATTTATTACAGAAGCTAAAACTTTCAATAAAACCCCACAAACTCACCCTTGAATGTATAGCCAAGGCCATTGATTTCTTGTAACTAATTCTATCACAGCTGTTCTTTGACCGCTTTTAACTTTGATAAAATGACAAAAAAATAAACATTGATTAATTTTGATTCATGTCATTTTCCAATGGATTCAACAAGGAAATTAATAAAAAAACGAAGAATGAAAATCATTTATATCTGTAAATAGAATAAAAAGAAAGAAAGAAAGCAAAAGCAAGATAGAAATCTGACCTGCTCATTAATTTCAATCAATTTGTTCGAGAGGTTCGTTTCGTTTCCTTTCCTTTTTGGAAAAAATACATTTTTCTTCTTTCTTTCTGTTGTTCCCCCTGTATTTTTTCTACCTTTTACTTATCATCTTTTTTTCATTCTCCCTATCTCTACTTAATATTCTTGTCCTAGGTTTTTTTCCAGTGATGACGTAAACATTTACCCATTTGTTGTTGTTTTTTTCTTTTTAGACCATTTCTGTTCTTTTTCCCCTTTTCCTTTTTTTTAGGTATTTCGTTCTTTAAAATAAAAAAACTATTGCTTGTTTTATTTCACCTATATGCAGAGGTCAACCAAAAGATTTTTCAGCAAAAGAAGACCAGGTGTTGGTTGAATGGGATGGACCCGGGACGGTGAAGGGAAAGGGAGTTTGTTTGTCCCGGTTTGCTTGCCAGCCAGCAACAAACTCCCAGCTTCTCAGTTTTCACAGATGTTGTTCGTTTATCTTAATTAAAGACAAGAGAGAAAGAAACTGCGAGAAGGAAAGATTTCTGCGTTGGTTCTGCCGCAGTCGCTTCTTCATCCCCCTCTGCATCCCCGAAACCTCAACCCTCTGACTTCGTTTCGTTCCTTCATAGCGTATATTCCGCAAAAGAGAATCTCTAAATTAAATATTCCCACTCGCCGCTTTCGCTTTTTAGAAGTGAATAAATAGGAGTTAAAATGAAGCTTTACTTCTATTATAAACAGAGTAAATGCACAGTGAATAGTACTGTATACTCATCGCAGAACCACGCTCTAACCAAGGGTTTGAAACCTGAAAAAACGATAGATTCTATAGTAAAGAGAATTTTATATAAGGTCTTACAAGCCTAATATTTCACAAGGTAATTAAATTACTCGGTACGCCCGGCAGGCAAGCAAAGCCAGGTGGCTCTAGTATTGAATTGATTCAAAACATTTTATTTTTTGCTCATTGTGTATAAAAGTGTCAGAAAGGTGGAGAAAAATTTTAACCAATGATTTCTTTTTTCTCTTTCTCTGAATTTCCATGGACAATTTCCATGTTTCATTCTGGTGTCAAAAATGGTTGAATTCCCAATGAGGAGAACCAATTAGATTTTGGTCTCTTTAGCTCCATGATTTATTGTTCAAAAATGCAATATATTTTTTTTTTATGAAATTGATGAAAAAAGAAGTTATACCAAAGAGGTGCATCCCTAAAGTTCTATTTTGGCCCCTCCATCGTGAAAAGAAGAATATGTATATATGTTCTGGTGAATATGATAGTGGTCTAGTAAAAAAAAAATAATAAAAAAAAGTATTTTTTTCAAACTTTGTGTTCTATCTATTTAAACTATAGTAAAATAAGATGTCGAATTCGCATAAAATAGAACCCTTAAATGGATTCATTATACAAATATTATGATATTTTTAAATTGAAGAAATTGACATTCTGATAAGTTTATTAATTAAATAATTATTAAATTTTGAGTAGGTTTTGTGTTTAAATTTATTAGTATGGCGGTTCTAATCCAATCTGAGAGCAGCAGTTCAAGTCTCCCATGACCATCTGCGAAGTTTGCGGAGAGAATACCAAGTCTTGAAAAGTTTTCAAAACATGACATGCTAGAAAAAGTAGATTGGATGCAGTGTTTTCCAAAGTTAATAAATATAATGATTTAGATCTTTAATGAATACTTTAAAACTTTACAGATCTGTTTTTAATTTGTTATATTTGATTCTTGATATAAGATGCGTTTCTATGGACACTGGGCAGTGCCACAATGAAAATTAAACATAAAAATTTTTAAGAAAAAATAAAAACCGACTTCAAGTAATTAAGTGCAACAAATGGAGAAAATACACTCAGTGGTATAAAATAATTATTATCTTATTTAGTTACAACTAAATGACAGAAATATTAACACGAAATTACTTTTTAAAGTCGGTGCCAAACAAACTATACCTATAAGCGAGCGTACCCGCACAAACGTACTAAGTAAGATCCGTCGAGTGCGATTCATAAAGGTATATGTTTGGCACCAACTTCAAAAAGTAATTTCGTGTTAATATTTCGTCGTTTAGTTGTAACTAAATAAGATAATAATTATTTTATACCTTTTAGTGTATTTTTATATTTGTTGCACTTAATTTTTTTGAAGTCGGTTTTTATTTTTTTTCTTAAAAATTTTATTTTTCTCTTTTAGTGATGTTATTAATAGTGATTATATCATCAGAACTTGACCAAATTAATATGACACCATCCCTAAGACACCCCTTTCGGATAAAAAAAGAACCATCGAAATCGGTTCATAAACAAAGAGGTTAGGTCTAAACAAACCTAAACAAACCTAATAAAAAAGGTCTAATACCTATGAAAAAAAAACGAAAAAAAATGGGACCAATCGGAAGCTAGACTGGACCCAATGCAAAAAAATTTTAAAATCGGTTGACAATTGGCGGAGATATGAGGTAACATAGGCACAAAAAAAAAAAAAAAATTCAATCGAATAGAGAACCTCCTCCTTTTTGAAGTCGGTTAAAAATAATCTGAATTACTCTCGGCTGAGCGATCCATGTATTTCAATTCCAATTCCAATTTCTCAATTTGTTTTCGTTTTCATTGTATAATTTCTTTTTAGACACCCTAAATTCCGATACCGACAATAACATTATTTGGTACAAATTTCTTTGGTGTTAGAATGTTTATATTTTCATTGAAAATAATTGATTAACATTTAAGTTCACTTGCTTCACTAATTCAAGATGAAAAGTGCTGAAAATTAGAAAATAATTAAATCGTTATTATAAGAACTCTTATACAGTTTTAACTAATGAGCTGAAATTTGGCATAAAAGTTTGGATCTTTAAAGCGCTTTTGAGTCAAGAGTTGGAGAATTCTATCTAAAACCTTTCGCAGATTAGCCTTAGTTTGATTGACTTTGATCTATGTTTTACGAATGAAGATGAATGTCTCATCACTTCGTCCTTTAATTATTTAATTACTTTAATTGAAAATTTATAGTATGTGAGTGAAAATATTCAAAAAACACCAGGAACTTCGATTTTATTGTTTTATGTAGGCATCTAACTCTTTAAAGCATAAAATCTAAGTTACTGATGAAATCTAAAAAAATCGGCAAAATGTTCAACTCAATTAATTTTTGTTTTTGAAAAAAAAATATTTATCTACATTCCTAACAGGAGCGTAGATACCGCCGTATAGGTCGTATCAATGCTACGGGGCCCCGGGCTACAGGGGCCCCGAAGTGAGTAGGCAAAGATTCGCCGCAGTCGGGTAGAAGGGCCTCCCGACAAATTTTGATATAGGGCCCGTTTAGGACAAGCTACGACACTGGGTCAGCTGAAAGAGAACATCCTATTGGTTCTAAAACAAGCTAGCTGCTATCTAAAAAAGTATAAACCCCTTTAAAAAACGAAATCTAATAAATAATTATAACTAACGCCATGCTATAATAAATGGTGAACTCACATTGCAGTCTGTAAGCCAAAGAAAATGAATGAAGGATGGCAATTAGAAATAGCAGGAGAGGGTTCAGGAGAATGCCAGAAAAATAGAAAAACACAATTAAATTAATTTCAAAGTTAAAAATATTTAAAATAAATTAAAAAGTTATTAAATACTTCAATGAGTTATTTTAATTAAAAACTCTTCAAATTATCTTTAATGTATGTGTGGTAGGAATTAAATTGAAAGAGGGAGCGGAAATAAGATTAAGAAAAAATTAATTCAAGTGAGAAATATTTTTATCAATAAAAATAAAATCAATAGATAAGAGATAATTTACCGTTAGAGTAACTAGATGCATCATCTCGAAGAGGTGAACCAATCCTTTGCGTACGAGTAGATTGAATGGAGTCACTAGACAGGCACTAGAAGAAAAAGAATTGCAGTATTTAGTAAAAATATTTAACTTAAGAATAAACAAAGCAAATGAAAAAAAAAATTATTTTGAAAAACTTGTCTGAGCTTGTAATCAACGACGGGACCAGGAGAAATAATTAGTTTATGCACCTCCTATCGATAATTTCGATAAAGAGATAAAGAGCATCCCTAGAATAATTCACTCCCAAGCTTGACCTAATTAAATTTTATTAATATTTCCAAAAATAATTTAGATATTTATATAATAGGTATCATATAAATAAATTAGATAAATAAAAAAATTAAACTTAAAGAAATTCTAGTCAATTCCCAAAAAATATTATCAGTGTAATATTTTATGGAAAATTTAGATTTAAGAAAAAAATATTTATAAATTATTTAAATAATTTCTTTAATAAATGCTATTAAAAATTCGTATTTATTATTGATTATCATTCATGTTCTTTAAATTAAATAAAATTTCTGATCGTGAAGAAATATACATAATTCTAATGTGTTTTATGTTAATAAGGTATTGAAAAATCTGTACTCACATTTCTTGCCAAAGATGCATCGTTGTAAACACAGAGCACTTTTATAGTTCCAAACAACAGATCAATCTGAAGTCCTGGAAAGTAAAATTTAGAGAGAATAAATTAAGTGAAATATCAATGATACATTGAATAGAATCCCTACTAATCTTCAATTAAATGTATTAATCATGGACATAAATCATCCTATAACTAATTCATTTCATTTCATTTATTGTCTAATAAAAAAAAAATTAGAAAAAGTAATCATTTGATGAAAAAATTATTTTAATCAACTCCTTTTCTCTCAGAAATAATGAAATGAAAACAAAAATGCTCACGTAAAGGAGAGATAACATTAAAAATTACTCAAATGACTTGGAGATAGCATATTGGGTCTTGAAAAAGTTTACTTTTTCCTTCACTTGAGGAAATTTTTTAAAAACTAGAAGATTTGGGAAATACAATTATTACAGATATCTCACCGACAAAGGATCTCCCAACTAGCAAAATTAACTTTACAATTTTTAGGTTATGCAAATATTATGATTTGTAACTGTTTTATAAGAGTTCCTCAAGTATTAATACAGTGAAACCTCTCAAATCCGAACCCCGGAAATCCAAAATCCCGGGAAATCCGAACGCAAAAAAGAGAAACTTATTTATTTAGTCATAAAACAATTATGTATATATTCTACATTAAAACCTTATTTTACATAATTAGTTGAAAAATTAACATAGAAGTACAGTTAGCATACCTAACAAATTGTAAATGTGTCTACATACTTATAGTCATCCAGGATTGGAAAAAATGTAAAAGTTGGTTATTGAAATTCTTTAGGTTAATAACTATGCAAAAACAATGAAATAATAATCGAAACACAAAATATCACTTAATATTTCACTTGATATCAGTTATCTTCAATTGTCGAAGCTTCTTTCGGCTAATCCGAACAAATTGAAATCTGAACAGGCTACAGCCTCAATTAGTTCGGATTTGAGGGGTTTCACTGTAACTCCTATAAAACCGCAACAAAACAACATATGTATTTCTTAAAATTATAAATATACATTGCTAATTGAGCTAATATTAAGGATGCTCGAAAATTTCAATTGAGTTTCATTCAATGAAAGAAATAAGGAATTCAATTCAGTAGCGTAAAGAAGCTGCAATGCGTTAGGGGGAGTGGGGACATTGGGGCGCAGTGCGAAAAAGTAAGAAATTACAACACTGTTTCAATTTTATCTACCCATTTATATAATAATTGTCATATCATATGTTCTTTCTAATCCTAAGAGATTCACATAATATTGAAATTATTTCCGAAAAAAAACTTAGCTTTCATTTCCAGTCCCATTGTCTTCATTCAACTTGAATTTGAAATTGAATAAAATTCTTTATGACTTTTTGACTTTCTTCTTTTTTCTTTTACTTTTCTATTTCATTTGATTTCAAGTTTTTATCTAATCAAGAATCGAATGCGAATAAAATTTTCTCTATAAAAATGGAATAATATTAGAGGATGGGACTGAAGTTGTTGAAAGAAATTGAGTTAATAAGCGATGAAATGAAAAAAAAATAACTCAAGATGGTTTTTAAATATTTTGATTTTTCCACATATTCGTTGTATCTTTTTCTTCAATCAATTATAAAATGAGTAAATTAATTCAAAGATACATAATTTAAGTCTCTTCAACTAAATCTTTTTAAATATATTCACTGTAAAAATTGATAAGTACACGTTAAAAAACACAGGGAAAATTTTATATTGGCTGGCGGCGATTTGGGTTATCAGGGGGCGATAATTGAGTAGGGGGCGATTGGGGGCGATAATTGAGTAGGGGGCGATTGGGGGGCGATGAGTATTCAAAGGGGGAAAATTAAAATACCCTCACGTGCAAAGAAATGGAATCACTTCTCTTGCGAGTTGTTAAATTTAATTTTCATTCTCAAATATAAATAATGTTATATTAATATTTTTTAGAAAAAATATTTAAATTTCTAATAAATTACAAAGAAACATACTGTTGTGAACGCGGCATTTAGAGTATTTTTTTTCTTGATAATAATATAATTGTTTTTAATGGTAATATTTCGGAGTAGCTGGCGGCATGTCCTTTGATGCTGGAATGTGCCTTATTTGACAATAGGATGGTGGGACTTTACAATTCCCACTTTTTGAACCTCAATAAATTTAATTTATGTTTGTCATATTTTGGGTTAAGAGATTAAGTCCTGTCGGAAGGCTTTTTAACTGAAGGAAACACCAGATGTCAATAATAAATTCATTGATTGGGGTTTTTCTAAATTTCGACTCTGCGTGGGAATTTCCAAGAGAGTAATTTCTAGAAAATAGGCAAGCTTTAATATTTTGAACGCCCCATAATTAAGGATCCAACCAATAAGAAGGTTTTGGGGAATTTCCACTCAAAAAGTCCATCAATTTTCAAGACACAAGCAAGTCAGTTTTTAAGTCAGTAGAAGTTCATGCACTATGGATTCAAAGAAGAAGTGTCGTCAATACTCAGCTGAGTATTTAAAATTCGGTTTTATCGCGTCACCGCAAAATGTGCAGTTTCCACATTGTCTTTTGTGCGATAAAACATTTACTAGTAATGAAGCCATGAAGCCTTCGCGAATGAAAGATCATTTATCAAGAGTACACAGTGATAAAGAGAGTAAAGAACTTAGTTATTTTCAACACCTCAAAGCTAAAGCTGCTAAACGTCCTAATGTGAGTGAATTATTTAAAAAACGAACAATCGATCTTGACAAAGGTCTTCTTGCTTCTTACGAGGTGTCTTTATTGATCGCTAAATGTGGTAAACCTCACACAATTGGCGAAACTCTTGTTTTACCGGCTATCAAAAAAATTGTTGAAATCATGGTAGGCGAGGGCCCTAGTAATAAGATAAGTCAATCGATTCCTTTGAGCAACAATACTGTTTCCAGGCGAATTGACGAAATGGCCACGGACGTTGAATCCAAACTCACGAATTTGTTGAAAAAAGTAAATTTGCATTGCAGATTGATGAATCAACTGTGATTGATAACAAAGCAATTTTATTAGCTTATGTGAGGTTTATCAATGAACAAAAGGAAATTACCGATGAAATGTTGTTTGCTAAAACTTTGATCACTGATACGAAGGGATCGTCGATTTTTAAAGTGGTGCAAGATTATTTTGAGGAAAAAGCGATTCCCCTAACAAACGTGAGCGCTTGCGCAACAGACGGTGCTCCTGCCATGTCAGGTCGTCATGCTGGGTTTCTAGCCCACCTTAAGAAACAAGTGCCAGAGGTCATCACTATTCACTGTGTCATTCATCGTCAACACTTAGCTGCGAAAAAATTGAGTGGTGTCCTGCATGAAACCCTACAACTGGTTATTACTGGTGTCAATAAGATCAAAGCTAATTCCCTCAATGACCGTCTGTTCCGAAAACTTTGCCATGGAAATGATGAGGAATTTGAACGCTTGCTTCTACATACGGCAGTGAGGTGGCTTTCCAAAGGAAACTGTTTGCGCCGTTTCTTTGAATTATTTGACACGATTACTGAGTTTCTCGACAAGTCTGATCCTCTTTTAAGTGAGAATTTGAAGCATCGCAAGTTGGAACTTGCGTATCTCACAGATATTTTTGAAAAAATGAATGAAGTCAATATAAGGCTTCAAGGAAACAATATGAACCTTATCAAGGCCAAAGGAATTATTTCATCATTCATCGCCAAGTTTGATATTCACATGGTAAATATTGGCCGTAAAGAGCTGATTCAGTTTCCGACCCTTAAAAAGTGTTCAGTGTCAGATAACGAGACTCCTGAACTCCCAGAAGACAAAATCCTAATTTTTACTGATCACCTTGACCAGTTAAAAACTGACATGGAATCAAGATTTGTAGATTTGACTAAGTTACAAATTCCTGATTGGATTCTAGATCCATTCTCGTTTGAAGCTGTGGATAAGCTTGATAACTCTTTGCAGACGGAGTTTCTAGATCTGAAGTATGACTGTGAGGCGAAAATCATTTTCAAGCAGAGCGGTTACGAGTTAGCCTGGGTGAAGCTTATGGACACTTATCCACATCTATGGGGAAAAATTGAACCACTTCTCATCTCGTTCCCGTCAACATATTTAGTTGAAAAAGGATTTAGTTCTGTTGTCCAGCTCCTCACAAAACAAAGAAATAAGTTGGACATTTGCCTCAAAGGAGACTTGCGCCTGAACTTGACGAACATAAAGCCGGATATTGAAGCTTTAACTAAAATCCACCAAGCACAAGGCAGCCATTGAAAAGGTAAAATAAAACAATAACAAAGTTTTCAAACTTTCATTTATTTTTTCAAATTTTAACTGTCAACTTTCTTAATTTTTCCAGATTCCAATTTAAAAACGAAAACATGTACTCCTGTTTTTTAAATGTACGTCAATGATCTTAGTTACAATAATTATTTCACTTCTTTGTTCTTCAAAAAAATCTGTAAAAAATGTACATTTTAATTTTTTTTCTATTTTATTTAAGAGTGACCGGATAAAACTGCTTTGGTTTTTTTTATATACGGTAATAAAATTGTTTAAAATAACACAACTGCTTTATTATTTACACTTTACTTCAAATTAAAATTAGGCTTACAATGAAAATGAAAAGGGGGCGATAGGTGTTAGTCAACCTCCAGAAAGGGACGATGGGCCACAAAAGGTTGGGAACCACTGTTTTAGAGGGAAAAGTGGGCAAGAAAAAGGGAAGAGAAGGCCTAGATTAGCATATTTTCCCCAGACAATGAAAGATATTGAATATGGGAATTTTAGTGAGTGAAAGAGTTGGTATGAGATAAAGTTAAGCGGAAGCGGGTAATTGCGGCAAACTATCCCTAGGACTCTATATTCAATGATAATAAGGTATTAGGTTCAAAAATTGAAATACAAATTACTGAATATTCCCTAAAAATCAAAATAGTCTACCTTTCAAATTGTTACTCGATGTTATTTTTCAAATGCTTGGTTACTGAGAGAATATTAGTTTATTAATAAATTAACATACATGATCAGAGACCGTTCTAAAGCTGATTTGAAGCATCAAATATAAATTAATTTACATTTTTTAAATAAATTATTGTGGCCCCATATTCAAGAATACTCGGGTATGAATCCCGCAGACTATTTAAAAATTGTATTTCTAATATTCTACAATACATAGATACATATTTGGAGAGACTATTACTTTATTATATTTTATTAATATTGAAAATTTTAAATAAAAGTCTCAGAATTAAATTTTGATTGTAAATAAAGATAAATTAGATATGAGAAATCAAGTGGTGCACAGAGTTAAATTTTGATATTTATAAACAAGTGCGATTCTTTTCGACTTTTTTTTCAAAATTACATCACTTAGTAGAGTAGAATTTTTAAAGCCTGACTGTATAAGATATCTTATTTATGTGTTTGATTGTATGTCGCCTCATAGAGAATCAATCCAGAGATGAGTGCTAAAATCGCTAAATGGGCAATTGTTTACCCTTTGGAACAAAAAAAGGAGGCAACCCTCGGACATAAAATCAAACACATATAATAAAATACTATATCTTATATAGACTTTGTAAATTCTTTTTTGTCAAATTAAATGTTTATATTCATAATAAAAGATCTGATTTATACTTTTGGCGATAGAAGCTGAGGTCAATAATAAACCCTATATTTTAAGTATAGGTACCATAAGCTTTATTAGTTCTAAGTATTTTTGTTTCCGTTTATTTATTTATTTTATATTACAATATAATTTTAAGTGGATAGTTTCAAAAGATTCACACAATCCATTAGGTCTATAAGAACCGAGATATGTATAATGTATATATGTATAATATTATATTTCCCTTGAATAATATTATACACGCTGATGCTAAATTAAATAATAAGAAAAGTTTCAGTTTACCTTGTAGATGAATGCACTTCGGATTTCTTTTTCTCTAAGCGGATTGTAGGTTTTTTAATAGGGTTTTAGTAAAATAAAAGTGCTTAAAGATTTTTACTAGTCTATACTTCATCTAAAAAATCGTCTTTTGATAACTTGTTGTAAGTGATTCATATTAACAGCTCTCTATTTCCTAAATCATACAATATTCAGTACTTAGAAACCCAAATAAATTATCTATTAAATTAATTCAAGTATTAGAAATTGAACTACCGTAAAATATGTACTTTAGACCAGTGATGTTTAAACTTGGTCGACTCACGGAACCAATAGAACTATAATGTTATTCGGGCAACCCCAACCCACCCTTATCAAAAATATAACTTAAAATAATATTTAAATATAAATCAATATCATATAAGTACTTTATGTAAAGACAATTAAACAAAAGTATTGTATTTTTTATTAAAAAGTGTTAATATATAATTAAATTAATTTACTCATTAATAGCATTAAAGATTTCGACTCTGAGAACAAATCGGCAGCCCATACACGAAGATTCTGATTAATTTTCAAATATAACTAAATGTATCTTTATATTTTTTAGTTTTAAACACTAGTCAACTAGTGTGAGTGCTTTATATTTTTTTTCGAATTTTTATTTTGACTCACGGAAACTCCCAAAGATGTACCGGTGAACCTCGGGATTCCGCTAAACACAGGTTGAAGACCACTACTTTAGTCTATGATATCTCACAACATACTCACTATTTCAACAATAATTTTTAATTGATGAATAAATTCATTTAGGAAAAGAGTTAAAAAAAAAACTTATTTTAAAAATAGTCCAATAGAAATTTAAATGAAAAAGCTTAAAGAAAAATGAAAAAATTCGTTGAAATTAATAAAAATAATAGAAGGTTTCGAAACTCTTTCCCCTGCTAGTTTAATGATTTATGTAATCGATGTACTTCAACACTGATTGCCAAAAAAGAAAATTTCATTTGGGTTATTTATGTAATGCGTCAAGTCGTTTTGCAGCCCTTGTTCCATCGATTAAATAAAACAACGCTCCAAAAAACAATTGCAATTTAAGACCTTAAACAAAAGAGGACAACGTTGATTGTTACTGAAGGTTAATATTCTTATAAAAACCGTGGTTTTATTTTCTTAATTATATAGTCTACCTTCCCTATCCCCTGCCCTCGTGCTTTCAAAAAAAGAGGATTAATTTAACAGAGATTTAGTTTGTTGTGGGAGTGTTTGGTTAGGGGTGAGTGAGTAGAGAGCAATTTTTTTTTGTCCCGGAGCAGCATTGATTAGGCGGAGTCAAATTCATCGATCTCTTTTCAGACAAGCCCTTACATTCATTCAATTAATTTAAACATGCAGGTGACAAACAAAAGGTACGCGCAAGGGTGAAAAAAAAACCTTTGGGCCATGTCCAAATGGATGAGGGCCAAAACTCCCTCGGAACGAAATCTCCGTTTAAATAATAAATAAACACCTCGATTTTAACGATTAGCCTTATTTCACAGCCCCTGTGACAACCTGAAGGAGGTTCGCTAATATAGTTCCTTTCGTTGTTGCCCAAGTTGCAGATGCAAGAAGATGTGTGTCCTTAGAAAGGAACATGATCTTCAAACAAAGCTGTATATACTTTTACTAGTTTATAGATTAGATTTTAATTATCCTGGAATGGAAAGAAAATAACCTGCAATGATAGTTGCTAGGGGCTTAAAAATGTTTAAAATTAAAATGAAAAAATTTAACTATTAATTAATCCGTTCACTGCACAAATCGATTTACTCCAATTTTTGAAATATCTTAAATTTAAGTGTCAAAGCACTTGGTTCAGTCATAACTTTTCATTATATTTATAATAATTTTCTCAAATAATAAGTATTAACACCATTAAACGACAACATTTTTGGCCATTGAATAATGAATAATGTAATAATGTACATTATTTCATCGCATTTCTCCACTTTTTGTTTTATGGAGTTAGTCGATTTGTGCAGTGAACGTTTCAGTTCTAAATAACTCAAAGAAATGTCATCTCTTGTTTTCGTTCATATTAATTAGTTTATGAGCTATTTTAAGCAAACTAAATAAAAAAGCACTATCTTATTAGAGTTAAGTTCTTTAAAATATAGTTTTAAAAAAAATTTTACTTAAATAAAAAATTACATTTGATAAAGATTCAATTATCATTATCCCTTTTAGCAGACTTGGTCTAGAAAATGTTTTCTAGACAATTGGAGATCTTCTAGACAACTTAAAGACATCTTAAAGACAATAATGATTGTGAACCGATATTTACCAAAAACTAGTCAGGGCTTCATTTTGTTTAAATAATGGTAAGTTCTTAATTACATTGCGATTGGTTTGGTGTGTAAGAAATCGTCGACGAAAAAAGTAGATCATCCATTTAATATCCATACATACATACATACATATGACTGGAATAAATGAAAAAAGCTGACGTGTTCTGATGTGGCCATCCACTTGACTTTACCATACAACCTGGCCCCTCACTTATATTTAATATTTAATGAAATTATTTATAATCATGTAGAGGTGGGGGGAGGGGTAGTTTTTGCATTTTTAGACTCATGGGGGCCCACTGATTATGTATACAAAATTTGATTGAGTTTGGTACAAGGGCCTATATTTTCATTTTTTTACCGTACACCCCCATATTGGACGGTTAGTTTTTGCATTTTTAGACTTCTGGGGTCTCACTAATTATGTATACCAAATTTGGTTGAGTTTTCTCAAATGCCCTAGATTTTTAATTTTTACCCCCCCCCCTTCCACTCCCCTTAATTTTGGGTCGATATGCACCAAAATCTAATCAGTTCTTAATCTCAATGGAGCAAAACAACGTGTGAAATTTGGTTTCGATATTCAGACTGGTTTTTGATCTAGCTCGTCCACAAGAATTTGGTAACGCATAGACTAACGGAGAACCAGACAACCAGACATTTTGACAAAACAATTATTATCTCAAAAAATATAATTTTTCAATGTTCACTTATTTGGACTTTTCTGTAGACCGAAAGGCCATGGTTTCGCTCAATTTTTTTAATCAAAATAGTTGGAGCCGTTTTTGAGATATTTCGAAAAAAAAGATGGGAAAAAACACTTTTTTCATGCACGGTTACAATTCTTGACCATACCCTGTACGGTAAAGTAACATACCCTGTATGGTAAAGTAAAAATCCGGGACCCGAAGACATTTTTGGCTATTATCTTTGTTTAATTAAGAGCATTTTAATTTTCCGATTCAAATTTTTTTTATCCAGAGTCAAAAGATCGATAATAGATTATAATAGAAATTAATAAAATAATCTCTAATCGTGTGAAACAGAACTGAACTTGTTATTTGGCAACATTGCACTACCTTAGCTCTAAATGAACAAAGATTATTCGATCATCGCCCTTTTTAGTCATTTTCCTCTAGCTCAGATTCTAATGAAAGAATCGCTAACCCGCACATTTATTAAATAATAAAAAAAGTGATAACTTATTTACGTTAGAGACGCCCTTATAAGTAATTAATAATAAACTTAAATATAAAAAAAATTCTGCAATTTTGAACCAGTAGTTCTAAAGCTAGAAAGCCCAAAATCTAATAAGTTTTCTGCATTGTAATTATTTGATGAATGAACTTTCTTCAACTTTTTGAACTTAAGTTATCGTGTGTATCTGAGTACAAGCACACAGACAGAAAAAAATCAATGCTGAAAATGATTTTCTCCATATTTAAAACATTTTTAAACACAATGAGCAAAAAATGTTTGTGTGAATTCAATGACTTCTAGTCTCGCCCAGCAGGCAGCTGGGCGTACCGAGTGAAATTAAATTAATTAAAGCCGAAACGTTTTCCATAATTGGGTGTTTTTTATTCAGCAGAGGCTACCCATTGGCTGAATCCCTCTCCATTACTTAATTATAAAAATAAAATCAAATTTTTATATCAAGAAGATTTAAGAAAAAGTAGATAAATCTTTAAACAAGCCCCTAACTGAAATCTTGGTTCAAATAATAAATGAACACCTCGATTTTAACGATTAACTTTATTTCACGGCTCTTGTGACAAGCCAAAGAAGGTTCGTTAATAGTTACTTCCTTCCTTGTCAAAGTTCTTGAAGCAAAAGAAGAAGAAATGGTGAGTGAGGGGGAGGTTAAGGCGTGTCTTTAGAAAGTGACAGCCGAAGACAGCGGACGAATGAAAGGACTTTCTTTCGAGCAGTGACATCGCTTAGGTCAGCAGCTGTCACTGGGAAACAATGACATCATCAATTCTCCGCAATTACTCTCTTGCAACCTCCCCTCCATCCCCCACCCTAGGCAATCTCTATCTCCCCTTTTCATCCCCTGCATATCACTAACCAAAATGTTGCATTAATTAATATTCGTAAAGTATACTTTGATGGAAAAATTCAATCCCTCTTTTAACGAGGTTATCAATTTCTTCTCAAAGAGAGTTAATTCAATAATTTGACAAATAAATTCATTTGTGCATCATCACCAGAATAAACGAATTCGCCTATATTATTTGCCTTAAAATCATTAAAAAATGAAGTTTTCTGTATTTTTGAAACAGAAGTTAAAACTAGAAAGCCTAAAATCTAATCAGCTATCTCCAGTGGAAATATAAATACAGCGCTACAGTGCTCCATCTGGCTTGACTTTTATCTGGACACTTGGAAATATGGAACGTCAAGATTAAAACACAGCAGCGAATCCGACTCGAAGAATCCGGCTAAGAGACAATTTTTTTTTTTAAATAATAAGTAGTATCGTAAATTGGCTTTTGGCTAGAAAGGCTGAAAAGTCAAAATAAAAATAAAAAAAGACAGCAGTGCTCCCAGCGGCCATCGAAATAAACTGGAAATAACTATTTTAAGAGCTATTTTCAAATAAACTCACGCTTTTGGCGGTGACTTCGGCAGTCACCGATTCAAAGGGTAACGTTTCAACTATTTCAATTTTAGAGAGTAGCACAAGAAAAAACTTTCTAGAACTTATGTTTCTTAAGTTATCATTAGAGAATGGAAAAAGGCATTTTAATAAAATGTCCACCGATCTAAAAAAATCAAATACATTTATAGATTTTTAAAAATGCCTTTTACGGTCTTTTTTGGATTTTTTTGGCTTCCGCGTCTTTTTTTGAGAAAAATTTATTTAAAATTAAATCTTCGATTTTTTTTTGCAAATTTCATCGAATACGACATCATTTTCGTTATTTTTCAAATTTAACATTAATTAAAAATATATATTTTAGGACCTACACCCCAAACGGATACTGCTTTGTGTGAGTGAGGGTTGGTGTCAGAAATTAAATCTTATGACTTAAACTCCTCAGTCTCTGAGATGGAAAAACCATCTTCCACAATGAATCACCCTGTCATATAAGAAAATTTTTCATAATTCTATTGCTCTAAGCAAGTTATGACTCGTCTATAGCACTCTTAATTATTTCCGATCTTATATATTGATAGTTCCTTAGAAATGGATTAGTCCAAAGATTCCCAAATCATCTTTATTTATTCCTATTTTGTATTATTACTATTTTAATAGTTCCTCAGCGATAACAATTTTTATTCGACTAAAACTCGTCTGAACTTGTCTTTGAACTGCTTGAACTGGAAGATATACCAAACGGGACTTCAAACCTTCTATTCGCACCCTTTCGGAAAATCATTCATTTTAATTGCCCCTTGAAACTATGGAATAATTTTATTTCATTTCGAGAACCAATATACTTTTCAAAACAAAAAATGTTTTTTATAGAAATATTTGAAATAGCTGATAATAATTTAAAAATTTAAATAACCTCCTGAAATTTTGAAGTCGATATTTATGAAAATACTCTAAATGTTTGAAATTTTAGGATGCGCGGCATCCACAGCATCCATGGACCGCACGCCACTGGTCTGTAACAAGAGACGAATTTTATTACTACTTGGGTCAACAGTTGACCTATATACATTTGTTATAAATAATAAATAAAAATAAATACTTACAGTACAATGGAGTGGGGTTAACCAGTAATAGTTAATTTTTTCATTTGATTATTAAACAAATAATTTCTTTAATAAAATGTCTTTATTTATAAATTGAAAAATTAACTAATAGGCGAAGTTTTACTAAAGCTAACTTGAAAAAAAGGCAATTGAAACTGTGGAAAAATAAATAAAATCTAAATACATTGTCCTTTCATCGAATTATTTCATTATAAAACATATTTTATACAGGCATCTTAAAGTTGATTTAAAGGTATATCCCCATTGCCTTTTGTATTTGTATTACAAAAGTAATATTTACTATACCTTTTAAAAAGAAAATATTATTTCCTTAAATAAAATTAACAATAGATAATAATTTTTGTCTCTAAATAGGGAATATAGCTAACTACATGTATATTCATATTTTCTTATTGTTGATTTACTCAGATATAATGAAATTATTTTCGAAGCTTGTTAAAATTTGTTTTTCTTTAGAAAAAGAAAGGAAAAAAGAATTGAATATGTTCGTATAATTGTATATATATAAACAAACTTTTCCTCATCTTTCTTTCTCTTCTTGACTCTTTTTCATATTTTAAATATTTAATTTTGATCTTTTGTTCAAAGATAAAGAAACAGAGCTCCTTTATGAATTTATTATTATTCTAACTTCTACTCCCGCCTTTGGCGGGCCTCTTATGGCCAGGGGTTCGCCCCCTGGACTTCATCCACAGCTGCCTGAGCCCTCAGCCACCTCCAATCACTTCCAACCCCACCGACCCTCTCCCCAAACCCGGCCCCTCCCCCTCTCCCCCCTGATCACTCTCTACTACACCAACCTTCCCCGGACCTTCTCACCCGCATCCGGTCACTCTCCATCCCATTTATATCTCTCTAGAGGCCCACAGATTATGTATACAAAATGTGGTTTAGTTTGGTCCAATAGGCTAGAATTTTCATTTTTGTCCTCCCTCCCCCATTTGGGGTGATTATTTTCAAAAAAATTTTAAACGAAAATGTTAAAAATTACATTCTGTATAACTTTGCTTCTAATGGAATTTTCCGTAGAGTAAACAGTTTAGGTGTTATATATTATAATCTAATTATAACATAGCCTGGGGGGTCGGGCATACATAGATAGATAGACACAGGCAGTATGTGATATTATTATGTTTTATAATTTAAATTGGATATATATGTATATGCATCTACTAAATATATAATATCATAATTGACATTTAGTTATATATAATAGAAAACGATATAGCAAATGTAAACCGAAGGTGTTAAACAACTTGACTTGTTGGATATAATGATTTAATTCAAGATTTTCATTTTTTTTTTCGAGTTTTAAGAAATGTCTCAAACGCTGAAACGAAGAGCAAGATTTTTTTCGAACATGATATTGCTGGTGTCTGATTTCGGATACTTACGATAATGAAACAGAATCTCGAAGAAAATTCCTTTTTGTGCTAATATGAACGAATTTCCGTTACAAAGAACAAATTTTCTCAAAAACGCCAGTAACGATTTTTTTTTAAATTATCAAGTTAAATGAATTATTATTCGTATATTAATTTTTAACACGAATGAAATAAAGGAATGGGGTGTAAATTAAGAGTGTCGCGATGATTTCAAATAAGTTAAAATGTGAAAGTCGTGTGGCGAACACACCAGTTGATTTATTTATCTAATTTTTTTAGTAAATTGAAATAGAGAAATATCTAAATTATTATTGGAATATTTATTTTTTGGGGAATCTTAATAAAATTTATATTGGGAGTGAATTATTCCAGGGATCTGATTTTTCTCTTTATCGAAATTATCGATAGGAGGTGCACAGACATATATTTCTCCTGGTCCCGCCGTTGATTACAAGCTCAGACAAGTTTTTCAAATTATTTTTTTTTCTTTACGATTTTTATTCTGTTAAATATTTTTCCTTAATTCCCCAATTTATTTTTGATTATTTTATTAAATTTTTTCTGGATTGCCCTTATTATTATATTAAAATGTTTCACCTAGAACCAACACCGAACTCCTTAAAAGTTACTTATTCTTTTTGCTTAGCAGCCAAGTAAACTGTATATAGTAAACACTTTACGCTTGATCTAGCAAAACCGCCTGGTTTTTATTGGGAGTTGCCTCTCCCTAAGTAAGTTCATTGACTTCTTACTAAAATAAATTTGGAACTAATATATATATATATATTTCATTCATACATGGGATGCAAATCCCTCCTCTGAGGCAATTTCTCATCAGTTCATAAAAATGTATTCAAGAATTACATTAAAATCTTAATTAGAATTATAAACAATACCTATAATTTTTGGCAGATTTAGATAAAATAGAATTGGAATCGATTCTAAAATAAGAGAGAACCTTTTTTTAAACATTGCTTGCAATCATCAACTAACAAACATGTCATTTAAACAATAAAATGTCAATTTCTAAGCTTAGATGGACAATGGACATATTTGAATTTAATTTAATCATATTTTAACTGAATTTTGAATAAAAAATTTCAATTAAATTTCACATTGCTATTTGCTTGGTGTAATTCTTAAAGCGGAGCTCCGTAACTGTGGGTTAAGTGATCATTACTAGAATAATTAAATACGGATTAATTTTTAATTTAATTATTCACACTCATTCTGGTTCGATCCTAAGCATTTTTATATATATATGTATAATTGTATATATATATTCAAATTATTTGAAAAGATTGTTTTGTTTAATTATTATTTCAAATCTATTACAAGTATTTCGCTTTTTCAAATAAATTTTAATTAAAATATATATTTTGAGTGCTGAGAAGGCGATAGATGACATATAAATGCCTACACTTAACGTGCTTTACGTATATTACCCATGATTTCATGATTGCCTACGACGTCGGCAACCATGAGTACTCTTTTTATTTATACGAGTTGTATTTTTGAATTTCTACGTTAAATTAAACGATGAGAATAATTTTTAAATCAAGTGCTAAAAGACACTTTTCTAATAACTGGCGAATAAGACATTACTTAAAAAAAAGTGTCACTAGTTATTAGTCGTGTATAAAATTAAAGGTAGTTCTTTCACAAATCCGAAAATTCAAGAAGTCTTTGAAACTTCGAAATAATTCATTAAAAGGATAATAAACATAATGTTAAAGTTTCAAGACGATTTACCACACTAAACATAAAATAATTGCAATTAAAAAAAACAGATATTGCGTTGAATTGATAACATCCTCCTTTTTTCGAAGTCGGTTAAAATGGAGTTCTTTGCTTATGGTAGCATGGGAAAGGGTGGGAAAATGATCATTATGTTATTTTTTTCATTGAAGGACTTTCACCATCTTGATAAAAAATTAATATTTGTTAGAATAATATATTCGGAGTAAATTAAAAAAAAATTGAAATTATTTACCTCGTAGTTTTGATAAAAATAAAAAAAACATATTTGGGCAATTATTTTTAGTGGAGGGGATATAAGAACATTCGCTTGGAAACGATCTATTCATAAAGAGGATATAGTAGTGTGAGAAGTACAGTCACGTTAAAAAAACATAACCTAAAATTTTAGCACCGTTCATATGTATAGAGTGGTTACGAGGCTAAAACTTTTTGTGTTGATTGTCGGGAAAGAACTACCTTAATACGATTGAAATGAAGGAGAGGTGTAAGTTAGGAGTTTCGCGATGATTTCAAATAAGTAAAAATGTGAAAGTCGTGTGGTGGCCATACCAGTTGATTGTATTTAAGCACTACTGTATTATTGTATTCTACATGTAAAAAAAACTCCAAATATTAAATATTTAAATAAAAATTTTAAAATGTAATTATTTCTCTCCAAACTTCTCCCCCTGAAATTTTTTCTACGGACGCTCCTGTAATTACAATATATAACATAGTTCCTTTATATTTCTTTTTATAAATAACATTTTTTCAAATTTTTAAAATTTCTATTGATAAATAGAGAATTTCTCCCGAAACTTTTGGATTTCAAATCAACGTTTTCAGATAGTTTTTTTATATATAAAAGAATTGTATTATTTCATTTAATACATACAATATCGTTTTAGTTTTTCTATATTGCCAATAAAAACGTCTTCTTATTATATATGAATATCTATTTAGATTATAAGTGACGAAGGAATATAGAAAACAGTAGTATTAGGGATAGCATATGTAAAGCGAAGGTGTAAAACTTTACGTATCTTGACTTGTTGTTGTTGTTGTTGTTGTTGTTGTTGTTGTTAAAGGAGTAGGGTAGATTTAGTGTGGAAGTGTGGGTGAGGAATCCTTGTTGCTTGCATTGGCTGGAGTACTTCAGGGCCAGCGATGAGTGAGGGGCGTCTGAATCCTGGAGCCGTTTCGCGCGTCCAGCGCAATGCGACACGGCCCCTGGGGTCCGGAGGTAATAGTAGTAGTAGTAGAAGTGTAGTGTTAGCAGTAGCAGCAGCAGCAGCAGAGGGTGGATAGAAACACCACCAGCCCTTTACTTTGGATCTTGCCCCCTCAGCCCCCCTGACTCACTCCCGAATCCCTCATCCCCCCAAACATCATCCTTTTTTTCACGCATCCTTATTCACATTCAACTAATTTTATCCTTTATTAAACGCTTAAAAAAAAGGTTGTTGTTTTTCCCCCATCAGAAAAATTTATGTAGCGTTTCGATGAGCAAATTTATTAGACATTTTATATTTGAACATGTTATAATAATAAATTCTAATTTTTACATCTTCTCTAAATAGAAATTCTAAATTATAGTTTTATTTTAATTTTGTTATTTTTGTGATTAAAACATCAAATAAAATCAATTTGTGTTTGTGTCGAATTTATTCTCCCTCATTGTTTAGTTTTACAAACAGATCATTTGTTTTACCTTAAAGAACCATTTAAGTTCAATTGACCGTTTCACTTATTTGATACTAAAAGTACAATTTTTTAATTTATTATTTATTTATTACTAAAGAAATAAAATAATTTTCTTTTGCCAACGATCTATGAGATTATTATCAAGTGTGCATGAAATGAAATATTGAACATTATAAAATTTTATATAATTTTTTTTTTAATTAAAATTAAAATAATAGTAATAATAAAGACTAACTAACACTCTTTATTAATCAAACCAATTTTCTATTTAGGTCTCGTACATGAATTAAAATATATACCTACCATTATATATATATAGGTATACGGTTTAGGGAAAGAGAGATGACTTTAACCCACAAAAAATAAATAAATAATATAAACTTTTGGTTTTAACTTTGATGAAAATTTTTCTCTCTATTGAAATGTCATAGTAAATTATTCACTATTACATTCTTTTATATTTAAACAAAGCGCCTTTAATTTGTATCAATTAAGTAAATTGGCTAACTAGTCCGGTATTCAATCGCGGAGTAACGTGTTTGATAATCAAGCACTCTAACAAATGGTTAATTCAATTTAATACCTGGTTGCATAAATGCTAAACATTTGTTTTATATTAACATTTTGAAAAATACCAAGATGTCTTTATTTTATTAATATATAATTATTATTATTATTATTTTAACTTTTAATGCAAAGTTTAAAATATTATAAAAAAATAAAAATAAAATAAATTAAAAATAGGAAAGTAAGAAAATAATTAAATTATTACATTTAAAAAAAAACAGACACAGTCTTTCCTAGCGTTGCTACCTTTAGGCCAACAACCCAGTAGAATAGGTTGCATAACACACAAGGGGCACGTGAGTGTGAATGGTTGATAAGCTTGAGAGAAATAAAAATAAAATGAGAACGTTAAAACCAGATTCAACCAAATCTTTAAAGTTTACTTTATATTTATCTTAATAACGTTCTTGATGTTCTTATTAAAAGAAATAAATGATATAACGACAAGGTTTAGTTGAACATCAAACGTTTCCGAAATTTCTATTGATATTTAACTTTTTATTTTACCATACAGGCTATGGTCAAGTATTGTAATCGTGCATAAAAAAGTGATTTTTTTCCTTCTTTTTTTCGAAATATCTCAAAAACGGCTGAAACTATTTTGATTAAAAAAAATTGAGCGAAACCATGGTATTTCGCTCTATAAAAAGCTCTAATAAGTGAATATCGAAAAAATTATATTTTTTCTCAAAATGTCTGTTAGTCTGTTAGTTACCAAATTTTTGTGGACGAGCTAGCTCAAAAACTAGTGTGAATGTCGAAGCCAAATTTCACACGTAGTTTTATTCCATTGAGATTAAGAGCTGATTAGATTTTGGTGCATATTTACCTAAAATTAAGGGGGGTTAAAAATTAAAAATCTAGGCTATTTGATCAAACTCAACCAAATTTTGTATACATAATCAGTGGGACCCCAGAAGTCTAAAAATGTATAAAACTAACCGCCCAAAATGGGGGAGGGTGGGGGGGGGGGGGTCAAAAATGAAAATCTAGGCCCTTGTTCCAAACTCAACAAAATTTTGTATACATAATCAGTGGGGCCCCAGAAGTCTAAAAAGGGAAAAACTAACCCCCTCCCCTACATGATTATAAATAATTTTATTAAATATTAAATATAAGTGAGGGGCCAGGTTGTATGGTAAAGTCAAGTTGATGGCCACATCAGAACACGTCAGCTTATTTATTGAGAATTTTACGAAAGAATTCTAATAAGTTTTAAAAATTCTCTTAATATAATTTGTATTTTGTTATACTTATAAAAAAGTAAAAGCAATGCTTAAGACTTCATTTTTTTTTTTTTTTAAGAAATTGTTAAATGATTAAGTAATTTATTATTAATTTTCTTGTACATTATACTATAGCTATGTATACATATATACGTATATTTGGAAGAGTGAGATGAAACTTAAATGATAAAGTTTTTATGAAATTTATTATTCAAGAATAGATGGAAAGCAGTAAAGAAAAAGAAGAGAGGGAAAGGACTTTAAAAGATAAAACCCTTTCCGATAGAGGATCAAGTCTTTTGCATTTCGATTAAACTTTGAAAAAGAGAGTCAAAAAAAAAACTAATAATGGAACAACACGCGACTAAAAAGTTTGAAAAAGATTTATTTAGTTTAATATTTTAAAATTTATTTTAATAGAAAAAAAATGTCCTCTTATTTATTTTCTTTTTTTTGTCCTTTTATTGAACGAAAAAAGAACAAAAAATAAAACATGACAAAGAATTTATATATATATAGTGAGACGATTGAATCAAATTGTTTCTTTTTGAAAAAATTTATTTGTTCACATTATAAAGTTTTATATTGAATATATATTATTTTTATTTATTTATTTTTTTTTTTTGAAAAGACCGATCTTTTTGATAACTATTGAACGAATAAAAGAATATTTTTCTTTGGACAAATAATTGAAATTGAGTTAGACATTTGTACTACCTAGCAGTGGCGTGCGGTCCATAGAAGCTGTGGATGCGGCGCATCCCTAAAATTTAAAACATTTAGAGTATTTTCATAAATATCGACTTCACAATTTCAGGAGGACTTTAAATTTTCAAATTATTATCCGTTATTTCAAATATTTCTATATAAAACATTTTTTGTTTTGAAAAGTATATTGGTTCTCGAAATAAAATAACATTGTTGCATAGTTTCAAGGAGCAATTAAAATGAATAATTTTCCGAAAAGGGTGCAAATAGAAGGTTTGAAGTCCCTGCCTGGTATATCTTCCAGTTCAAGCAGGTCAAAGACAAGTTCAGACGAGTTTTAGTAAAATAAAAATTGTTTTCGCTGAGGTACTAATGAAATGGTAATAATAAAAAATAGGAATAAATAAAGATGATTTGGGAGTCTTTGGAATAATCCATTTCTAAGAACTATCAATATATAAGATCGGAAATAATTAAGAGTGCTATAGATGAGTCATAGCTTGTTATAACAATAGAATTATGAGAAATTTAAAATTTCCTTATAGGACAGGTTGATTCATCGTGGAAGATAGTCGATTTCCATCTCAGGGAATGGGGAGTTCAAGTCACAAGATTTAATTTCTAACTACTACCCTCACTTATACAAAGGAGTATCCGTTTGGGGTGAAGGTCCCACAATATATTTTAAAAAATCTAATATTAAATTTGAAAAATAACGAAACTGATGCCGTATTCGATGAAATTTTCAAAAAAAAAGCAAAAATTAAATTAACATTTCAAAAAATGAAGGGTACTTTTTTTGGACAGCATTCCCTGGTTGAAAAGTCACCAACCGCCACTACTGCCTACTATATATATTTGAGTGGATCGAAAAAGGTTTAACATTTTTTTTTTGGCTTCATCGGCCTTTAGCCATTAGCCAATTTACGATACTATTATTAAATTTTGTTTTCTATGTAGGTGTGTACGCTAACCGCTAATGTTTTGAAGATTTGGTCGTTGAATTGCTTAATTTTTTAAAATTATATTGATGCAAGAAGGAGTTACACTAAGAACTAAAGATCTGGATGGCCCCTCTATCGTGAAAAGAAGAGAAAGAGATATTTTCTGAGCTGGGTCGGAATCGAAGAATCGGAAAATGTGGGTCTTGGAAAAGACGATGGCAGAAAGCGGTTTCCGGTCTCTAAAAGTCATAGGGATAATTTGGCAAAAGCGTTGGCTTGATTTCTATCCAATTTGACAGGAAAGAGGTATTGAGTGTTCGAAAGTTGTGTATTTCTTACAAATAAGGCTTTACGGAGGATTATTGATTTCAACCCGCCTAAACAAAGCCATCGTGCTATCTAGAATATAGGGGAAGGGCCGAAACGTTTCTACGGTGATAAAATAATGATTAGTAAAACTAATTAAATTAAATTAGGGAACGAAGAAAAGATTTTTATATTATAGACAAAAGGATCAGCCTGAATTCGAACCCGGGATCTTCGCATGTGCGCTGCGATGCATTCATAAGAGACTTAGCTCTTATCCTCTTGGGTGGCAGGCGTTTGGATATAATAAAAATAATATGTTGAAGCTATTTTTAAGTAAGAAAAACTGAATGCCGTAGTTTGCCAGTATTTGTAAAAATTATATGACGGATTTCAAAAAATATTTTCTACGAGAAATAAAATTAAGTAAGATGAATTTATGAATTACTAATCCATTCAAAGAATATAATTTTTAAACCTTAAATTTAACAAGCAGAGAAGAGGAGTATTTTTTCGAATTAAGTTCTGATTTATTATTTAAAAGTGACCTTTCTCAACAAAAATTTAAACAAATTTTGGATTTCTATGAAAAAAGAGTAGGTGCCCAAATTTACATGAAAAAATGTAATAAAAATACTACTTCCATTTTCCACTAGCTACCGAAGCAGGGCTATCTGGAATGTGAATAATTAATAAAAATAAGCTTCGAAATCGGCTATACCTAAATTCCTCTCTTCGAGTTGCTTTAAAAAATTTAAAGCTATGGATTAGAAAAAACATCATTGAACAACAACAACAACAACAATCACATTAAAAATAAATTGTTTATTGCTAAACATTTTATAACTCTTGATCTTGTGTTTTCTTGATTGTTAGGTACCTTTTATAAATGATTTTACATTTTATATCTGATATTTTGAAATAAATTATAAAAATTATCTATAATAATTATAATTTATTTTATCATATTCACAGATTTTACCTGTCCATGTAAAATAATATTTATTTCTACCGGTCTACGACGGTGTCTACTTATTCTTAAGGCAAGTGAGGTAACTGCCTCAGAGCACCCGAGCTCAGAGGGTCCCCATTCAATCAAAAGAGAATAGCACTAGTAGTAGATTCTAGATTTTTCGATGGCTTCTATGATGATATTTTGGATTTTTCTTATAAACTTCTTGCAATTTGAGAAACTTGCTCAAAAAATCCATGACATAAGATTCTAAAAATGTGTTGGTGTATTATGTAAATTATTAAAAATAAATTTGAAGACAAATTGAAAATATACTTCGAGGGCCCCTGATGAAGTTTTCCTCCGATTGTCATAAAATACGATATAGAAAAGGTTGACAAATACTGATCTAGATTGTTATTGTGATGGTTGTTTTAGGTAAGCCTACACCCCTGGTGACCTGGTCCCGCAATGGTGAGCCAATTACCAACAGCTCAGCGTTCGTCCAAGTGGGAGATAAAACGAAGGTGCGTGCCTTGTTGGTGATCAAAAGCCTTGGTCGCTCAGATCTGCACACCTCGCTGCGATGCCTGGCCTCAAACAGCAAAGCAGCCCCTCTGGAATCCACCGTCGAATTGGATATGAATTGTAAGTAGCTCAAAAGCGAAAAGCCAATAAAGCAGATTTTATTTATATAGGCCATAAAACCTTTTCTGAGCGCACATGTGCACGATGCTGTTGCAGTTGGCCCGTTGACGGTGAATATTCTTGGGGCCAGCCAACCCCTGTCCGCCGCCCGGCGATACGATTTAATTTGCCAATCTTCGGGCTCCCGGCCACCTGCGACGATCACCTGGTGGCGAAATGGAAAACGGGAGGAGAACACAGTCGAGACAGTAAATAAAAAAAAAAAAACACAACTCACCTATTACTCTGATACCAAGGGGGTGGGCTGGACAAATATTGTCTTTTCTCTTTTTCTTAAGGCGTTTATTTTTACTTTCACTAGAATAAAGTAAACTGAAATATTGATATTCTTTCATAAATTAGTATTTTGGAATTTTTATCTAGAATACCATAGGACCATTTTAATATCTATGTTAACCCGAGATCATGACAATTCAAAAATATCCCTAGTAGCACAATGTTTCAAACTATATAGTAGTTATATTGTCACTATATAGATTTTGAGAATCTATATAGGCACTATATAATTAGTATATAGCTTGAAACATTGTGCTACTTGAGATAGATTATCTAAAAATTAAAATTAAAACTTGATTATAATAGGTTGGAATTGGTCTTTTAGAGAATGTACAACCCGAAATATATTGAGAATTTAAAAATTAAATGGTTTAACTCAAATTATTTTATATTTCTTCACTATGAAATACCACCAACTCCAACCTATTATAATTTAAAGTCTCGATAGATATTTTTATATTTAGGCCGTACCCAGAAAAACATTTCGAAAGGGGGGGGCAGTTACCTACCTACTGAGGGGTTAGGGGAATATGGATATACTCCTAGGAGTAGGAAACATGACCTCCTTGATGCCCAGATTGCTTTTTTATCAGAGTAATATTTTTATTAAATTTTTATTGGACGTTTTATTTATATCCTGTAAATCTTCAATGTTTACCTCAACATTTCGGGACAGGGTGGGGGTTAGCAGCCAAACCCTTCCCCCGCTGGCTACAGGCGTGTTCGTAAGAAGAAAGAAAATTCACTTATCGGATATGACTTTTATGATTCTTTCTCTCCGAAATAACAATATTTCGGTTAATAAATGATAAATGTGTTGTTGTTGGTTGTTTTGTAGACCTCGAGCGACGGCAACACCACCACAAGCACGTTGTCTTTTGTCGCACGCAAAGACGACGCCGGCAAATATCTATCGTGTCGTGCGGAAAATACCGCCATTAGTAGCGATAGTTTAGAAGATGGCTGGAAATTAGAGATACAATGTAAGTATAAAAACAACAATAACAGCAACAATAACAATACAATAAATTGAAAAACAGCCCATCTCCTTCTGCACTTGTCCTCTTCTTCTTCTTTTATGAATCAATTCAAAAATATTCTAAAGAATGTTAACCGTTGCAAATCCCAAATGGGTTAATGAATGTGTTTATACATTTTGGGAGATTATCTTTTGGCAGGCAAACAACCAAATCTGTTTATTCTTTCTCTATTCGCTAAAAGAAATAAATTTCCAATCATATCCGACAATTTATACACTCGATTAGATATATATTTATCGCATTTTAACTTGTTCCACATATTTTCTATCAGTTTTTTTTTTCTAAAAGATCATTCATATAAAATATACAGTCGGCAGTACATGAAAGCTACTGAATTTATTACCATAGGTAAATTTTATATACTGACTCTAAATTAGAAAATAGTTTTAAAAACATCATATATCGTATATTTTTATATCAAAATAAAAATATTTCTTGACTCGTAAGTTTTTCTATTTTCTGAACATAGGGTTTCCAAAATTGAAGAAAATTAAATGATTATTTTTACAATTATATTAAAATATTTACATTAAATTGAAAGTTTTTGCCGAGAGTAGCAGAATTTTTATATATTGAAGGAGAGAATAAAAGAGTGTGTCTTCTGCTGGAATTATAAATTTTATTTATTTATAAAGAGACTATAGTTTCGAGGGCTTTGCTCTCTTCATCAGTCTATTACAATGTATTCACAGGAATGAATTTATGAATTTATGAGACTATAGTTTCGTTTTAAATAAATAAAATTTATAAATCCAGCAGAAGACACACTCTTTTATTGTCTCCTTCAAAATATTTACAATTTATGTTGAAATGCCCTTCTTCACATTCTAAAAAATATAATCTCCAACAAGGGACGAATTTCGATCATAAAATACATTTCAGACATTTAGACCATTATCTCTTTTTAGATATTTTTTAAATGATACTCCTATTTTTTATATTAGAAATATTTTCTTTTGAAGACTGATTAGTAGAACTCTTATGGAGAATTGATGGAAAAGCAGTTCAAGGATAATTAAAAGTACATATTCTGAATCAAATAATTTATTATAATTATTCGTAATGAAGCTAGATATTGAATCTTTTATTTTTGTGATTAATTTGATTAAAATTTGAATTTTTAGTGAAATTACAAATAATTAATTATAATTATTTATTGAACAAGAACAAATAATAGAATACACCTACGACGTTTCGATTGACTTATTCTGCTATCGTTCTCAAGTATGAGCACCCACACTGATAAAAAAATTCTGAGATGCTGCTCATACTTGAGAAAAATCGCAGAATAAGTCGATCGAAACCTCGTAGTTATATTGTATTATTTGTTCTTGTTCAATAAATAATTATGATTAATTATGTATGAATTTACTAAAAATTCAAATTTTTATTAGAATTATTATTTGAAACCATAAAAATGAAGGAAGTTTCTCTGAAATTTTATGTGAATAAAAATGTCGTTCCAATAAATTATTTTATTCATAATTTGTAGATACTTTTTGTGATTTTTGGGATGCCTTTCCATCAATTTCCCCATTGATATTTAAATGTTAAAGAAATTTGTCTATAATTTTAATAGTTTTTTTAAAAAATGGCTGTAACAATTTTGGTCAAAAATTTGAACTTAGAACTACAATATCTAGAAAAAAGCTTATATTTCAAACAACATTCATAGGTATATCAATGACTTCTCTCTCATTAATTAATATTTCCAAAAAAAAACATTTTCACGTTTTTGAAATTATGTGGAATTATTTTGGAAATCATTAGATAATGCCCCTTTATCTATTGTCTTCTACTTGGAAATTAAAGTGGAAGTGGAAGTAGGTGTACATGATATTAGGTCGCGGTTCGGTACTCATTCCAGCCCCGCGTCAAGCTCCGGTCGGTTGTTATTTCCAGTCTTGGCCCAGACTTGGGCAGGCTCGTAGCTAGTCTAGAGCGAGCCTTAGCCATTGCTCACTTCCTACCTGGGCTGAAGCCCTGTGTTCAGTTATCAGCTTATTTTACTAGTCTGAAAAGGAATTTCCATATCTTTGAGCACTAAAACTTTCTGCTATTATTAATATTTATCATATATATATATAACTCTGAAAAATTATATAATGGTTTAAATAATATTAATTTACACGCCAATTGAGTTCCTAAAAGTGATGGAACGACTTAGGATTGCACGAAAGTAAGTGTAAAAGACCCTTGCAGCATTTTTAGAAAATAATTATTAGAATGAGAAAGAATTTATTGGAAACTAAAAAAATCTTGAAAAATAAAAATGCTTTTTTTCTTAAACACGCAATGTTTTACTTCTCTCTGTTGTGAGTTGGAAAGTTCCGAATCTCGTTATGATAATTCCCTGCAATTTCTCCACTCTTCCTTTCAATCTGTTTCTAATAAATAATTCCTTTGTGTTTGGAAGACGTTCCGGAGGCGAAACTCCAGCTTGGCCCGTCGTTGAACCCGAACAACATTCGCGAGGGCACCGACGTCTACTTCGACTGTCTCATCCAGGCAGAGCCACTTGCATACAAAGTGGAATGGCGACATAATGTAATTATCAAAAACATAACAACCATTTTTACTTTGATGATAGGAATACTCGTTGTGCTGGTTGTTGTTGTAAATTAACGGCTGACGTTATCTACAATGGGTGGACGGGTAGATAAATTCGAGGGCCTTCTCTGCCACACACATCATCAAAGAACAATTAATGCTAATTTTAGTATCTATAATTTTCCCTTCACCGGTAGTACTAGTAGTACTTTCGGGCCATTAATAAAACCTTGCCTTTGTTTATTCCGCTATTTTATCCAAGTTCTGATCTTGATCTTTATTACCGACACTAATTTCTATTTAAAGAAAGAGAGATAGAAAAAAGGGCAGACATGATAATTCATTAAACTTAAATCACGTTTTATCTGTTCCATCAAAGGGTTCAATCAGCGATTCAAAGGGAAGTTGGGTCTTTTTTTATAATCAGTAGAAATTTAATTTGAATGTGGAAATGCTTTTTTTCATCATCTGTTGTTTTCTGTGTCAAAGGGATAAAGAAAATTCTCTATTCATACAAGAAATTAAATGAATTTAAATACATTTGAAAAAAAAAAGTTTATAAAATTATTTTTTACATGACAAAAATCAAATATGTGAACGAGGGCGAGAAAGTATTAAGCGTTTTCCGTACTCAATGAGAATATATGGCAGCCTTGGCGAGTCTTGTCATTTCATGAGTCTAGAAAATGACCTTTTCTCCGTTTGAAATGAAAAGTCTAGACGACCTAGAAATTTCAATTTTAAAATCTAATATACAATCGATTTGTTTATTTTTTAGAAAAGCAAAGCCTATAAATAACTATATCGCACATCCTATAAAAAAATTGTCATAACACAAAAAAAGGGATTTTGAGAAAATTGGTTTTAAAGATTTTTTTCCCTTCTCCGTTTTATTGTGAATTTATAATAATGATTAGTTTCGTTTTTATCTTTTATATTGTTGTAAAATTTATTTAACTTTATGTCAGTAAGGTAAAAAATAGATGTCCTACTATAATAATTGGTATTATTTTTGAAAAATCTGATCAAAGTCATATGTTATTACAGTTTTCTACATTCTGAAAAGAATGTATTTAGAAAATGAAACAAATAACCTGTGATATGACTTTTTTACATTGAGTGTACAGTAAACTTTAAACAAATTATTATACAAAACCGTCTATTACATGGTACAAGTTTTCTACTAATAAATAATCAAATTAAATATGTAAAATTATCTGCAATACAGTCGCATTACAGCTTATATCGGTTTTCATCCGCGCCGACAGACGTGCAACTGCTGCAAACACTGTTGTGGCACTGTTGTAGATTTGTTCCGCATCAATGTATTTCCGGATCAAACTGACACAAGTGCCCTCTGGCGGCTCATTTTTGAGTTAAGAATATGGCGTTTTTGTAGAATACAGAGAAAAAAACTGAACATTTTTGTATTGGTGGCTTAAATTTGACTTTTTTTGTGTTATGACAGTTTTTTAGAGGATGTGCGATATATATATTTGAAAAAACCCAATAAATTAGGCTTCGGATCCTTGGCAGATCGAATGAGATTTCTTGAGAGAATGACATTCCCTTTGTCCTCTCTCTCTCTATAATTTTCATCAAGCCTTTTTGTTCTCTTATGAGGAGTCTTCTCTCCAAGGTCCATTATTGATTGATCTTTCGACGCTTTTTATTACAAATTTATTTATAACTTGGCTTCTCTGTCTGTTGGTATGTATGTTAATCTGGGTTAAAGATCTTGTAATCGAAATAAAAAAATTTCTTTCGAGTCAATTTTCTTGAAATTTTTCTCACATTTCTCATGACAATACATTATTTCATTAATCCAATAATTATTAACCGAGAAAAAAATAATTTAAAAGCTTTAACAAGAAGTCTCATTGCTTACAAACCATTATATAAGGCAAACAGTATTTTCAATATCTATTACTTTTTCGTTTTTCGACAAATAAAGACACGCTTTCCAGTGGGGCCCAACCCCTTACTAGCTTCATATCGCACCCCCTATTTTCATAGAAAGTAACCCCCTTCCCAGTTTCAAGAAAAGTACCCATACATTTTATTCCCTTCAAAAGAATTAGAAGAACTTTTTATTCCCTTTTGTTGAAGTTATAAGACTTGGCCGTTTTTTTAGCATAAAATAAAATGCAACAATTTTCAAATCCCCCCCCCCCCCGCACCCAGAAATTTCAATGGCTAACTTTCCGTCTCCCCCCCCCCCCTGTTTTATTTCAAAATGCATTAAAAAGTAGAAAATAAATTTTCCTTCCTATTTTAGGTAGCTTAATTGAATTCGATTTCAAGTTAACATTGTTTTATTTTAATCATGTGAGCACGCAAATTTTTCGGGTACTTAAGAAAAACTTGCTTACTGATTTTTAGGCGATTTTTAAATAAAAATTTGTTTTTTGAAATTTTTTTAATATATTTTCTGTGTTATTTTATGAAAGCCGTGTTTTTTAAATTTATATTAAATTTATCCGATGGATTAATTTCTTTAAGTGGAAGACACAGCTTGGTTTTATAGGCGTATATGCTATATTAGAATAGGAAATTTGAGAAAATGACCATTTCATTATTCCCAACGGATTAATCTCAACTTTCAACTAAATTACTAATTAATTAACACAAACATCCTGGCTGCATCGTAGTGTTTCCATCCTGCCTCTTCCTCGTGGCTTATAGGTGGACAGAGGGGTCGCCCGGCTCAGATATCACTTTTTGCTTATTTTCTACCCCCTTCGAAAACTCAACTCGAGTAGAACTTTCAAACCCTTGTTGTGCTCCCTGTTTGTTTCAAGAGTTGAAACTAGTTTATAAAAGAACACAACTTTTTCTTTTTTATGTTTTCTTATAATACCTATATATATTTTGTGATGAACTCAAAAGTTTTTGCTTAATCTATATTCTTTTCTTTATAATAATATTTTATTCTTTGGCAATTTCAAAAAATTACAATAAAATCAAAATATATCAGAAAAAAATGAAAAAGAATTATTACGATCAAGGGGCATTCCTGAAATTGTTTGTCAGGCTCATAATACTTTTTTTAGGCAGTGGCAGCGATTGGGAATTAGAAGGGGGGGGAAGTCAAAGGACGCACACAGAAAAATATTTCGGAGGGTTAAGCTACAACTTAAAAGTATTTTAAGAGTTCAGAAATTACAAATAATAAAATAAACACCAAAAAAGATGATAATTAGCCAAAGTCCACCAGTTAGCACTCTCTGGCTTGTTTTATACCCCATTAGGCCTGAACTACAAAATATGCAAGGAAAAATGAAAACTCTGTTTTAGAAAATTATTTATTATAAGTTAAAGTGTACTGAAAACGACTCTAGAAATAGCTTTCGAAACGTCATGCATTCGGATGATAATTTTTCATTAAACATGTACAATCTACTTGGTTTCAGTCGAAACTTTTCTTTGGATAGATAAGGTAGTTGATTTAAAAAAAAGTGACAAGAATAACGATAAAGAAAGCCAACGTTTTTCACTATGTATGGTAGATCCTTAGTATAAAAATATTAAACATATTCTTTGAAAATCATAAGATGGTGTCATCTATTAAATCCGATGGAATGAAATATTTTTAACTTTATGTCAGAGAGGTTGTTTTTCACCCCCTCGGGAATCGAACCCGAGTGCCAGTAACTGCAATCCGGGCCATCTGGCTCACCGGTTCGCATCCCAAAGGTGAGTCAGATGGCTCAGATTGCTGTTACTGGCACTCGGGTTCGATTCCCGAGGGGGTGAAAACAACCTCTCTGACATAAAGTTAAAAATATTCCATTCCATCGGATTTAATAGATGACACCATCTTATGATTTTCAAAGAAATTTTGAATCTATTATCATCGGTTAATTGAAATCTTTCATATTAAACATATTAATCAATTATTGTATTGGTATGTTTTTCTATGTTAAAGGGGAAGCTGTTAAGTCCGAATAACTCGTTAGGGGTGATTACCAGCAACCGTTCGCTGGTTCTTCAGCGAGTCTCCCGCGCCAGTGCAGGAAATTACACCTGTGTGGGTTATAACACGGAAGGTGACGGCGAAAGCAATGCCTTTTTCCTGAATGTCATGTGTAAGTAATAAGACTACCATTCCATTTGAATGCATGAGCCACTCACACAGAAACACCTATATTCATATGAATATTTAATTTTTTTTGGTTGAAATGTTTATTTCCCTTCTGTCAACTCCACTTCAACTTTATTGTGATTTTGTCTAAACTGTCAGTTTAAATGTCACAGATAATAATAATAAAGTTGAAAAAAAGTTAACTTTTGTCTGCGAATAACAACATCAACAATAACAACACGGTTCTGTCTCTTTTTACACTATAAACTACTCTTCTGTATATTATTAGATCAACCCTCCATTCTCCCCACCAATCCCCATGTTCAACCTCTTATACTTTGACTTGTCTCTTTCTTTTATCTAAACAGACAGATTTTGAGGTTTCAAAAAGAATAACACTCACACGCAGACCCAACAAAGTTGTTTCTATTTTTTGCTCTTCTTGTTGTTGACAGATCAATACAAAAAACATCGTATTGTTTTCACTGAGATGATCAAAGTAATTTAATATAAATATTTTCAATGTATTTTTTTAAATCATGAAATTCATATCAAAGTAGTCTTTTATATTCACAAATTGAATAAAAAGCTAAGGCGAATTTCTGGAGAGAGGCATTGGTTCTAGGAATTTATCTATTTCTATCTTAACGAGAATTGTTTTGATCGTGCTTTTTAAACAAGATATATATATCATTATTTCAAGTTAGAAATATATAAATTCAGATATTATTTTCACTAAATATTTGACAAAAATCACCTGCTTTCGATTCACGATCGAATCAAATACAGGAAACTTATGATTATATCTATCTATCTATACTTATTATAATTCACTTGGGCGACGGCGCCGACGTGATTTTTTTAATTTTAAAACCCACTAATAGTAATGACAAATAAAATTTATTAAAATTGGGAAATTTGAATTATTATTTTAAAACCCACTACGGAGTCCAAGGGGCGTAGCCCACTGGCCAGCAAGATGCCAGCCTAAGACAGGTTTCGCAGCTGGTATTATTACAATTTAGCCGCGATAGAAAATTTCGAAGACTTCATAATTACCCAATCAAACTAAGTATCAAATTAATTATATTTTTGTTAAAGCTTTGGTAGTTAGAATTATAATATGAATGATTGTTTCGAGATGTCTAGTCTACACATGACAAAACTAAATTACAATACTTTCTCCATGTTTCGTATTGGATAAAGTAAAAATTATAATTTTCAAATATTTTTCATGACATGTCGGCTTCCAAATGCCAAATCGTTATAAATAAATATATTTACAGTCAATTCAACCCCAAAATCTATTAAAATCGATCACCTTTTGCAGAGGCTTATGTATGGGAGCATGATGGGCTGTGCCTATACCCCTCAAAATGTCTTAAGATTAGATTTAGAGAAATACTAAGAGCTCATAACGAGGATAAAGATTTAAAAATTATAGTAAATGCAAAGGATTACTTATACTCTAGAAGAATGATAAGAGAGCTGATGTTAGTCAATAAAAAAGGAGCTTATGTATATATTATGAAACGAGACGCAAGTTATATTATTGCGATTAATATTTTCCGTCTCAAAATTTAATATAAATTGATAGGTGTAGAGAAAATTGAAATACTTGTTATAATTATTTAGAAATAGATATTCATAATCATCATCATGGAGTATACAGTAGGTTTGACGTAATCACTCGTTTCCACTCAACTCTATCTGATCCCAACTCTTTCAAAAGTCCCACATAACACATCTTTCATTATTTGGGAAAATACTAAATTTTGGGTCTTCCCCATCCATTTTCTTTTCCACCTAGCTCTCTAAAATATCTTTTAACATATCTCCATGTCTTAATTAGTGAGTCATTATATGAGCTCTTCTCTTCTTCAGATTCAGTCTTCTTTTTTCTCTAATTTTTTCAAGAACTTCCTCATGTATAATTCTACCCAAACATCTAAAAGTTTCTGAGTTATTGTATTATTTAATATAGATAGTTTTTCCTCGATCCGCCTTTCTTAATTGGTATCTTAAAGTTTAAATGATATTTCATCACAATTAGATTGTGGTCTCTAGCTAAATCAGCCTGTGAGTTGCATTTCCAATTTATGAATTGGTTTTTGAATCTTTGTTTAACTAGTATGTAATCTTTTTGCTACCTGGCGATGATTCCAGGCATTTTCCACGTGTAAGTCCATCTTGGATGATGTTGGAAAAGATTGTTTGATAAGTGTGCTGTATGAAAGGAAAAGTCAAAGGAATAGAGAATTATAGGAAGATTTTAAGTTAGGATAAAAAATGAGAAGAGATAGAATCCAGGGAATAGGCCCCTACGTAGGATTACCACGTAGTTTCTAGTTTGAGAAACTAGTATTCCGGGCAAAAGATATTATGAACTGAAATAGCTACAAATAACTTCGAAAACTCTTAAAATCATTTCTATAGATATAACCATATAGTCATGTTAGGAAATCTTTCAAGATTTTAGAATTTGAAATTTTACAAAAATCCTATTTCTACTATCTTATTAAAATCCAAATAATTAAAATGAAAGTTTTTGCCGAGAGTAGCAGAATTTTTATATATTGAAGGAGACAATAAAAGAGTGTGTCTTCTGCTGGAAGTATAAATTTTATTTATTTATAACGAGACTATAGTTTCGAGGGCTTTGCCCTCTTCATCAGTCTATTACAATGGATTCACAGGAATTAATTTATGAAAAATAAATAAAATTTATACTTCCAGCAGAAGACACACTCTTTTATTGTCTCCTTCAAAAATCCAAATAAATAAATATTCGTCCAAAACCAACATTCCTATACCTTAATAGATCCGAAATTTAATTTAGAATGTCTGAATAAAAAAGTCTTACTAGTAAAAGATCTAAAAGTTCATTTGAAATAACCATCAACTATCTCGATATTAACTCAAAAATAAATTTAAAATCATAATTTAATTCAAAACTACATAATAACTGAAACAAATTACAATTTCCGGGAGGCCAAGAGCTTACCCTCTCCTACCTCTTATTAAATATTTGTTAAAATATATTCTAACAATGAAGAAAACCATCCTTCCCGATTTTATTAAGTGAATTACAGGTCTCCCTCAGAGACCGGGCGCCGGTTACTAGGTCTCCTTCCCTCGACGCCTCTGGACATGACCCAATCCAGCTTTTTTTTTAATAGATACTATAAAATGATTTATTATTGTTTTTATAAAAAAATATTTATATCACACAATCAATGAGTAAATATTTGTTTAACTTCTTCGAAATATCAAGTGGTAACTCTATTTTTGTATGTTGTGAAAACTCGTTGTAATGCATATAATTGTTTTTTTTCAGATGCTCCAACTTGCAAAGCGAACCAGTCTCGAGTTCATGGTTTAGCGCGTCAAGAGCAGGCTAATATTTCTTGTGAAGTGGAGGCGAATCCTCCTGAAGTGCATTTTCGCTGGACTTTCAATAATTCGGCTGAGTCTGTCGATGTTGGATCATCGTTTATAGCATCTCGCTCAGGAACTTCAAGTGTGGTGACCTACACACCTACGACGGAGCTGGACTATGGCACATTGCTATGCTGGGCCTCCAATAGGATTGGAGACCAAAGAGTCCCTTGTGTCTTTCATTTGATTCCTGCAGGTAAGACGAATTTGGATTCGAACGAATAGAGCAAACCAGTGGACCACCCCTATATCTACTAAGAAAATGTCTTGGGTCCTTTTATCAAAGTAAACTGCCGACCGGGTCTCGCCCCCGCCAGTACCTTATTCTTCTAGATCATTTTTTAGGCTTCCCATTTAACTCTATTTTTATTAATTAAAAATAACAAATATAATATTGTAAAGGAAACTATAATAATTTCTTCCAAAATAAAAAAAGAGGTCGGGGCTAGCTTCTCAGATTGTAAAATTATAAGCCGGCCAGGGATATTAAAATATTAAAATAATTTTAATTAGATTTTAATATGTAGAATATGTACGGCGATAGAGCAGTATTTATCTAAATTTCAACATAAATTTCACCATTACTGCCTAACCTTTTGAGGTACACAAATTTATAATGACCATTATTAAAGAAGATTTAATTTCCAACAGAAAATTTAATATGAGTGAAATGTCTAAATTCAATAATTTATGAGTTAATAGATAGAGTTAGTTTAGCGTGAATGGACTTGATGAATCAACAAATAATGTTTCTCATGGAGAGCCATCCTCTCGATATAATAGACCAAATGAATTAGAAATGAGAAAGAAATCGATCTTATTTTATCGATTTCATTTACCTGGAGGTTCACTGTTTAATATAAGAACTTTTTACTATAATAAAATAGCATTTTGATTAAGAATTTTGTAATTTAAAAGAAATTTTATGAAATGATTCAATTTGGGCCAAATGGGCAGAACATACTAGTATATTGGTCTAAGAGCCCAAAATTTTCGCAGCTATTTTCAAAACATTGGACCTACCTGAACCAAATTTTGTACACTCAATTTCTGGGCGTCTAAAATACTAGAAATGTAAAAACCAACCACCCAAAATGAGAGGAAGGGTGGAAAATGCAAATTCTAAGCCTTTGGACCTAGCTGAACCAAATTTTGTACACTTAATCTGTGGAAGCCTTGAATGCTAGAAAATGTCATCCACCCAAATTAGGGGAAGGGTAAAAAATTTCAAAAAGTTTATACAACCCAGAAATTCGAAATTGATAATAAATAGTAATTCACTTTCAAAAATATTAATTAACTTATTTTATAGAACTTTAATGAGACAAAGTATTGACAATTAATATTGTAAATCATATGTAGGTACAAAATGAAATAAAACTACACATTTGGAACAAAATCTAGCTAAATTACGGGGCCACTCATTGTTTCTTTGTGCTGAATGGTATATATGCAGTTCCTATTAAATGGGGGGGGGGCATGAGGGCAGCTGCCCCGGTCTTAATTTTAGGAGCCTCTCATAATAACTGAATTTGTTTTAAACATTAAATAATTCCGAAAATAACTCCATTAAAATTTATTTTCGATAAAGTACGTATATATAACTTGTAAATTTCAAGTTTGTATCTTTTTAGTTTACAAATTAAAATACTCTGAAAGAATTATTTTACAGAACAGCGTCAAAAATGTCTTAATTTAAAAGATTATGGTTTGCCGAGAGTATTATCAGTATTGTTGATTCATAAAGAGAAATGAATGAAGTTGTCCTCTGCCAGATGCAAATATCCATAACTTATAATACATATATACAATTTATTTATTAGAGACTATAGTTTAGAAGGATTAACTTTCATTAAAAGAATATAGTTTTTAAATATATAATTTATAAATTCAACATATTTAATTTAAACCTTAATTTTGCTTTAATTAATCATTTTAAATTTTGATAAAAATTAATTGCCGATCTCCAAAAAGAGTCTAGTGGATCACCACCACAATTTGGGAACCACTGAATTTGAGTTATAATCCATTGTTTTTATCCATTCCAGGTCGACCCGATCAAGTTCATAATTGCACAGTATCGAACACTTCTCTAACTTCATTTGCCATTCGTTGCACAGAAGGATTCAATGGAGGAATGCAACAATCTTTTCTTTTAGAAGTCAGAGAAGCTGAAAGTCAAGAATTACGAGCAAATCTTACCTCGCCTGTTCCACGATTTAGCGTTGGTAATCTAGAGGCTGGCTTCCATTATCAAGCCTGTGTCTATTCATATAATCTCAAAGGTCGAAGTGAACCAGTTCCAATGCAAGCATCTACATTGCGCCCTCCGGAAAAACAACTTACAGCAGAAAAAGGTTTTAAATCAATTCTATAAATTGTTTTTCAATCAGACTAAAATATTATAATTATAAAAGAGAAAGAATTCAATCAATCTTTTTCGGACAAATTCTAAGATTTTAGTAGAAATATTATTAAATTGCGATATCAGAGGGGATTCATCTCCTCAGGAGTCAAACCTGATAACTAACATGCTATCCTGAGCTGACTTCCCGGATCCCCTCTGATATCGCAATTTAATAATATTTCTACTAAAATCTTAGAATTTGTCCAAAAAAGATTGAATGAATTCTTTCTCTTTTAAAATACATCTTGGTTAATCTGAACCCGAGCTGATTTTTTGAAAAAACTTCCAACTATTTTCAAAAAAAGATGCTCAAAACTTTAGTTTTAAAATGATAATTATACTTGAATTAAAACTTAAAGCGCCTAATGATATCAATGATGATAATAATAATAATTCCAAAACTTTAATCACTATTCTAGGGTTATTGAATACACAATCAAAATAATTTAAATAATTTAGATAAATTATTTTTTACTAATTTATATTTACAATAATAATAATAATAAATAACACCGAAGTAAATAAAGGCACATCTACTTAATCCAAGTGCTTTTTACTTTACCATACAGGGTATTGTCAAGTATTGTAATCGTTCATGAAAAAAGAAGTTTTTTTTGCTTCTTTTTTCGAAATATTTCAAAAACGGCTTAAACTATTTTGATTAAAAAAATTAGGGAAAACATGGCATTTCGGTTCACAAAAAAGATAAAATAAGTAAACATCGAAAAATTTATATTTTTCGAGATATTAATTATTTTGTCAAAATGTCTGTTAGTCTGTTATTCTGTTAGTCTGTGCGTTACCAAATTTTTGTGGACGAGCTAGCTCAAAAACTAGTGTGAATATTTCGCAAGTAGTTTTGATTAGCATTAAGAGTCTTTTTATTTATGAAAAAAGAAATAAATGAAAGCTGTACGTCTCTTATTTAAAGCATTCCTAAATTAATACAACTACAGCTATAAAGAATTCCTAAAATAAATTAAATCAATTCGTTAAAATTTCTTTCGGGAATTGTTATTGTAGGTCATTATGATTCCTTTTCCTCTCAATTTGTTTCTTATGAAAGTGAATAAAATTATATAGAAAATAATAATAGAATAGAGTAAATTGTTATTGTACCATCCATATCGATTGTGAATTGTTTTCCATTGTAATATTCCATCTATTTCTATATTTGTAATGGTTTGCAGAACCTCCTCGCCCGCCATTACGTTTCACTCCGATGCTCTCAGTGCTCATTGGGGCAGCCTGCGCTCTCCTGATCGTATCATTGATTGTCGTAATTGTATTGCGGCTGCAATGCACTCGGCATCGGGCCGATCGACGGAAACGCCGTGGGAAAAGTCGTTCAAGGAACGGCAGCACGGGGGGAGTGCTTGACGATCGTGATGGCAGTGGAATGGATGGCCGTCATGGATCCATGGACCGACTCGGTGGAGGCGTTGGTGGAGGATGCAGCAGTGCCAGCTCCTTGCATGGGGGCTCCATTGGCATGCCCTCACCTGTTGAAAAAGGCCCTGCAAGTCCGGCTAATAAAATGGACGCTGTGGGTGGAGGATGCGGAGTTGGCGGCGTCCACGGGCCTGATCAAATGGGCGAGACTGATGAAAAGAATCCCGATATCATCCCGCAGCCGAGTGCAGGTAACGGCCATTCTTATTCGAGAGGATATATATAACTCTACACAAACTTGAATATCAATCATTTTCAAAAAAAAGTGTTATATAAAATAGAGAAAAATTGAAAACTTTTTTATGACTCTCGGTATGCTCTCTCGAGGTTTTTGTTGATTTGGCAATATTTGAATGTTTATAATAGGAAAATAAAGACAGGGGGGAGGGGGTGAAAAATAAAAATCTAGGCCATTTGAGCAAACTCAACCAAATTTTATATACATAATCAGTGGGCCCCCTAGAAGTCTAAAAATGGAAAAACTACCCCCCCCCCCTTACATGGTTATAAATAATTTGATTAAATCTATGTATATAAAATTAAGGTTTTGTCTGTACATTGCTCCAAATCAGGCCAAATTTTGGTTGCACACGTTTCAAGCAAAGTTATGAACGAAAACACCCTCAACAAAATTCATGTCTGTATGTCTGTCTGTCGGTCTGTGTGTATGTATGTCTGTTTCAGTGGTTTCCGCGAAAAGTTGCTCACGATTCACGTAAAAACGGCTAAAGGGATTATTATGAAATTTCATAATTATTTACATTAGATGTCTTCTAACTTACGTTTTTAGCTATATAACGTTTTGATATTTTGACCTCAGAAGGGGGTTTGGGGGAGCGCACGATTGAAAATGATCAAATAACTCCTAAACTATTAACCCTGCGGAAAATTTTATGATAAACAAAGTTGTAGGGGATATGATTTCTGACAACTTTTGGTTAAAAATATTCCCCCCAAAAACCACCCAAAAAGGGGGGAAGGGTGAAAAATATGTAAATTCTTGCCCTTGGAGCAAACTCAACCAAATTTTGTATAAATAATCTCTGGGCTTCTAGAGAGCTAGAAATGCAAAAAACTAACCACCCAAAATGGGGGGGGGGGTCAAAAAATAAAAATTCTTTCTCTTGGACCAAACTCAACCAAATTTTGTATACATAATCTGTGGGTCACTAGAATGCTAGAAATTGCAAAAACTGGGTGCGGAGGGTGGGTGCGGAGGTGGAATGGAGTGGGGATGCGTTAGGGTATGGGGTGCGCGGGGTGGAATGGGGGTAGGGTGAAAGAGTGGTGAGGCGAAGTAGGGTGGGGTGGAGTCCAGGGGGCTAGGCGGGGGTGGGCTCCAGGGGGCTAAGCGGGGTTGGTGCGCAGGATTGAAGGGCACGGAGTGGGGGGTGAGGTCCGAGCTGGGTGGGGTGCGGGTGGAGGTATGGGGGCGGGGGTTGGGCACGGGTGCACGGTGCGGGGTGGGGGTGCTGGAGGGGTATGGAGTGTTGGGGTGATGGTGTAGGGGCAGGGGTTGGGCATTGTCCAGGGGGTGGGGGTGCTGGATGGGTTTTGGGGGGTCTAGTGTGTGAGAGTGGGAGGTGAAGATGGGATTCGTGTGCTGGGGTCCAGGGGGCTTGCCCCCTGGCTAAGCAAGAGGGCCGCCTACGGCGGGCCTTGCAGCTAGTATTAAATATAAGAGAGGGGCTAGGGTGTATGGTAAAGTCAAGTGGATGACCACATCAGAACGTGCTAATTTATTTATTTATCAGTCAACGTTTCTGGGTAGTTCTTGGTGGGTAAAAAATTTAGATACATGTTTGTTCTGACATTATAATGGACCCCTGTAACTTGATATTATTAATAATGCTCTTATAATTGTAGAAGTTCTGAATAAGTCGGCAAAGTCGAGGAAACTGATAAATAAAAAAGTCACAAATAAAAACTTGCCCTTATTTTCTTATTATAAACTTTCAAATTAATACAAATTATGGAGGGAAATGATAATAATAATTTGGCAATATATTTATCATAAAGAGTAAAGAGAAATCAACGGGGGTGTCCCCTGCTTGAAATAAATAAACATATATCTACATATATATACTGGATATAATATATATTATATATATAATTTATTTCTTAGAGATATTAGTTTCGAATGTTTGATCGTCATCATCAGTCTTTTAATTAAAAATATTTTATGTTATTTCTCATGGGTTCAATTACTCAAATGTATATATTTATATAACCTACTCCCGACCCATACAATCACCCTTCACCCCACCTACCTATCCCCGTTCTTTGGACTACCTTCCGGAGACCCTTCGTGGTACTCGGAGAAGTCCGCCTTAAGGGGCAATGTACCGCCAGGCTCTTGAAGTCTTGAGGGCTTGGCTGGCAGCTTGTTAACAAATAATAAGGTAGATCTTTATTAATACATAGATGTGGAACATATTGCTCATAATTATTCTATTGCTTGATCTATATCTATTATTATGTGAAAACGAATTCAGATATCGATTGCTAAACCTCATGAATAGACTAGACAATTTTAACAAATTTTCTAATTTCTGTATTTCGGAAAGAATTTATTACCTATCAACTTAACTATAAAAAACTCATCAAACAAATTATTATTGTAGACAGTGGAAAAAGATTTGATAAAGTTTTCAGTTTTACTTTCAATTTAATAAAAAAAATTACTCAAAAGTGTCGAGTCTAAATTTGAAATTTGAAGCAAAAAACCAACTAGAATTGATATCCTCGGTTTGGCCTAAGAATTATTGAAGACGCCGGAATCGAAACAATAATAATAAATTTATTTCCCCAAATTTTTTTTAGTGGTTTTACGAGGAGGAGGTGGAAATAGTGAATTGATTGATTTTGCTCGAAAACGACAACACGTCTCAACCATTGATACATCATCGCCAAGTAGAAGTCTTTTAGCGTCTACTGGGGGAGCTTATCCTGGATATTGCACATTGCGCAATGGCTTACCCTTGCAAGAACTGAATAATATCGGAGCCAAGCCTAAAATGGTAAATTTATTTTCATTATTATTAAAAATATTTTTTTTTTTTGTAAATATTTTGTTTCAAGTGAGATCGACCCTAATTGAGGAGATAGGGAGAAATAATTGACTTCTCGACTATCCAAGGTTTGGCACCAAGCCCCAGATTAAAAACGTTCCTACGCGTCTGCTTGCAACATTTGGAGAGTTAACTGAATAAACATTTCAACTTACATTTTTTAAAAACGGAGAATTTTCATTGGGAAAACATTCTCTAGCACTCCTTTGTTTATGTTTTGATAAACCTTTAGCAGAGGATGTTTTGAAAAGATATTATGTACATGGTTATGTTATAACATACATATAGATAAACTTTAAAACTCAAATTTTATTTATATGTAACTTAATATGTTTATTTACTCAGTGGCGTACATACAGATATCGAAGCCCGGGGCGGAAATCTCCCGGGGGCCCCCTTGTTGTAATGATCACCATACAAAATGTCACCACATTTATATAATTAACATTTAATTAATTAAAATTAAATACATAGTTAAAAATTATTTGGAAATTTGAAAATCTTAACCTAAAGAAAAAACAACTTAGAGCAGGAAAAAAATATGTTTTAAAAAGCTTATTAACCTGCCATTTTTTATATATTATATATATAAAGGATTTCAGCATTTTTGTTAATAAAAAAAGCAAAAACTGTTTTTAGCGAGCTTTGTTTTCTGAATTTTTTTTATATCTTCATCAAATCAATATTTTTAGCTTTAACATTTTCAATGTAAAAGATTGGCAAAGGTTCTTCGGAAGCCCTCCATGATCAGAGGGCCGGGACCCCCCCCCCCCACACACACACACACCCGGTATACCACTGCATCTACTAAGCTCTTCAACTGTTGTGTACTGTGATTGGTTTCGCTATCCTTTTTTCTAATCAAGTGTTTACAAGAATTCAGTATCGAAACGTGCCAATTAATTTGTTGATCTAGAACTAAAAATTTCAAAATTTAATAATAATAATTTTGTTTTAGAAATTATCTGGTGGTCCGGATTCTATGGGATACCCGGGTAGTCTTCCCCGGCAACATTGGCCGGCATACGCTACTACAACCACTCCGCCCACTACTCCCGGTGTAGTTGGAATTGGTCTTATATCTGGAGGAGGTCCGAATATTCGGCTACAACACCAGCCACCGGTTATTGCCTATACAACCCATTCATTGCCCCGAGCGCCTAACTATCGCACTATGCATACGCAATCCCCACCACCTGCTATCAATAACAGTGGGACAATGCCGATACCTACACCCGCCTCGAGTAATAACTACATGCACCATCATCACCACAATCTCCTCCATCACCTACATCATCCCAACACAACACCTTCGCCCGCAACCTGCTCAGCATCCGCTGTGCCAGTTGAATCGACAACGACAATTCCGGAGGAACCTTCGGAACAGCCGCAAACGCCGACCATCATGATGACGAAGAGGGAGTCGACAGTCTGACTAGTGACAAAGTTGTAAGCGGTGCAATCAAAATGCTTACAACATCCAATCAATTACTGTTATATCTATTTTAAAAAGTGCCCTTCGAAATCATTTTAAACCCTAATATAATAAAATGTATCACAAGTTCAATGTATATATTTGTACAAAAAATTCACAAAAATCGTACATAATGTAAAAAAAAAAAAATATATGATAAAATTGAAAGAGGGATTGGTGCTGTTGAAATGTCAAAAAGCGCTCTTATCCACACATAAACACACAGCCAAAAAGACAGTTCTGTTTTCTGTTGGAGTAGCAAATATCCTTTCCTCAAATATATTAATACATATCTTGGCCAAATATTGAACTGAAAAAAAAACAAGTGTCAAGGTGTATTTCAGAACTCATTATTGTTTTGAATATAGTGTAAAATAAAATAGACCTTCGAAATTTCGTATCAAATCCACTCATCAATCTGTTAAAGAAGAACAATATATTATTACATTTACAGTAATATTAAACTCAAAAAAGAAATACAATTGATTAAAAAATGTATAGCTTTTCAGAAACAGATTTAATCAGCGCTCAATGTCATATTTATAAATAAATAAAAAATGTAAATGAAAAAAAAATCTTATGAGGAATTGATGATCATGTTTGTTTTATATACAAAAATATGTATATATAAAATATATATATATATATAAATTACATTAAGTTTTCAAATGATTATCGTTAAGATAACCAAAAGTTCATGTAAATATTAAAAGAACTTTAATAATTTGACTGAAATTTTTAAATATAAATTGATGTAGTACTTTGCGAAGAGAAATACTATTTTTTTCTTAAAACTATTTTGTTTAAAGAATGTAAGTTAATCAAATAACTCTTTTCCATGTGCTAAAAGAGCATAGTAGATTTTTCTGATAATTATGAGGCATTGAATTTTTCTAAGTGAAAAATTGATTATTTGTTTTTTCTTTTATTTAGTCTTTATTCTCTTACCATCTTTAAAAAAGAGTGATTTTTAAAATTCGAAAAAAATTTAAAAAAATTAAAAATTTTCAAAATTTTGTATAGTTCGAACTACTACTTTTCCCTATGATCTGTTTTTCACTTATCGAATAATTTCGCTCAATTAAATTTATTCATAAATGCCAAAACGTAAAAAAAATATCAACACAATTTTTTTTGACTATTTGGATTTTCAAAAAAATAAATTCATGACTAATACAGGTATATAGTTTGTTCAGGTGCCAAAACGTTTGTATTTCTAGTACAAAGAACTGATTAAATTTTCGGCTCAATAGCTTCAGAATTATATAAATTAAAAATTTCTTAAATTAAAAAACAATTCTAATCTTTATATAGTAAGTAGCTCGCGGTCAGTTCTAACTAATACCATCATCATTGAGTATACAGTTCTAAGACTGGTTTGACGCAATCACCCGTCTCCACTAGGCTCTGTCCCCCTCTAGTTGTTTGACCTCTCTAAATATCTTTCATCCCATATCCCCGATTATTTGGTTGAAATATTTTGATCTGGGCCTTCCCCTTTTCTTTCCCACCTGCCCCTTCAAGATATCCCTAAGCAATCCCCCCATGTCTCAGTGTGTGCTCCATCATCTGACCTCTTCTATTCCTCATACTCTTCCACATGGTTCTTCTTTCTCCGATTCTTCCAAGAACTTCTTCATTTGTAATTCTATCCATCCATTTGATATTCATCATTCTTCTGTAGCACCACATTTCGAAAGCCGCTAATCTCTTTCTCTCCGCTTTTCCAATTGTCCAGATTTCACATCCGTACATTGCTATGTTCCATACATATGTCTTCAATAGCAATTAAATTTACCATAAAGCTTTAAATCAATAAGCCATACTTTTTGCTATGTTTTATATTTCTAGCTCAAACTGTTTGCTGTTACCGTCTAGAAAAAATAATTTTGCTTTTCTTTTGGATCATGTTCTTACCCTTCGGAATTTCGAATCGAAAATAAGTGTCTAGCTATCTTTGAGACATAATCTATATGTTTTAGTCTAAGACTTTTTAATGGATTAAATAAAAATCCCCGACTCATACTTATTTTCATGAAAAAATTGTGTTAAAAATTACACAAATCGCCAAGTAACTTGAAAAAATTTATTTAATTTTTTAATTTAAATCTACAATCTTTTGTTGTCTCTATATATTTTCCCGATTCTAATAAATGCACGTTTCTTTTTTTAATTTTTCATTTACAAAAAATAAGTATCAATCTTTCGTAGTTTCTGATGTTATAAACTACAGCGCTCTTAAGTGTATAAAAGTAAAATTTCTAACTCCGAATCATATTTCTTAATTTTTTAAAGAATTAAATTTTAATTTTTAATTATCGTCTTCATTTGAGGACAGTCCACAAAATTCAATATAATCTGATGTGAAAATAGTATACCACGTTGATGACGATAAATATTATTTTAATTATTTATTTGTTTGATACAATTAAAAATTTATGTAAAAAGAAAATTATCGTATTTTTCTACGCAAAAATACTTAAGTGATTCTATATTTAAATATAGGTATATATATTAGGTACAATATATTTGACTGTATAATACATTGATGATTTTATTGGATCAACCTTTCACGATTGATTAATTATTTTATTTTAAGTTATGACTCTAGCATTGTTTTAAGAAAATTAAGTAAATTTTATGACATTATATATATCACATAAGAATGTTAAATTACACATTTTTAAATTATATTTTTAAAGGAATTAACAAAAACATAATATGGTAGCTTATAATTTCAAGATTTTCGACTGAAACCACTTTGATAATAGAATTTTTGTTGAGAAATTTCTATCAGAAAATAAAGCTTTCATGCTTATTTTAACATGCAATTTGTTTAAGTCGAAATGTTCTCCTTGAATATGACCATTAAAATTAAGGGTCAAAAAGTTGTTTTTTTAAGAAAATATATCATCAAAAATATGATATCCAACTGGTTTCGACCGAAACTCGTCACCTTATAAAACCGCCAAAGCTTATACTCAATATGTATGATAGTTAATCGAAAATTCTTTATTATTTAATAATGAGAATAATTATATTTTACAAAAAAAATCTCGATAATATTAAGAAAATAAATTTATTTAATAATCTTTATACAATGCATATTTGGAGTCGTTAAAAGTAGATTTATATAAAGGTGATTTTAAATAAATTATTTTCGGAGCTTTCATAGTCTAAAATTTTCACTTCAGAAACTACAAAAAAATAATAATAAAATAAAATACTTTACAGAATATGAAAGTGTAGCAGAAAAACCTTTAATTCTAAAAATCATTAGTCTCAGTAAACGCTTTTTTGAGATATGCAAACGTAATTCATTTCTCATTTAATTGTTCTTGATGTATTTTTTGAAACAATTTGAAAATAATTTAAGTACCACAAACAAATTTTTTGGAAATTCTAAAATAAATTTGAACACAAAACTAAAATTTTACATTGATGAGAAAATTAACGAAAGAAGTAAAGAAACCATTTCAAATTAATTTTGTGATTTAAACCCCTTTTTTTTACATTTGATTCAATTGTTCATTTAACTATATTATTTAGGTTTGGGGGAAGAGAGAGGTAGAGGTGAGCACTCAATCTATAATATTAAACTACCTTTTATAACTAGGAGACCTTTCATAAAATCATAATTTGAGCATAACAGCATTGCTGACTCCAAAAACTCTTAAAAACATCTCTGGCCCAATTCCTGTCAATTTAAAACTTCCACTAAACCACATGTATAATAGAACCAGATCTGGACTCTATTGAAACCCAATGTTGTACTGTCAGAGCAATCAGCGATTGGAGTCCTGCAACCTGTAGTTGCTTTTTAGATTCATGACAAGGATGAAAAAAGTACAAATATGTCAAATAGTCTTAAATACCAGATACTTTCTTATTCTGCAAACAATTTCATTTTGCTAAAATGAAGGGAACCTGGCTATTGTCGAAAATTATTATTTAAAATCACCCTTGTATAAATATATATTATAATTTATCATTAATAAATATTCTTAAGCATCTGTAAATAAATTTAATCATGGAAAAATTATTTTTTTTAATTCAACATGTTATATAAATATAAATAAATATATAAAGCTCTAAATTCTTAGGGAAAAAAATCTCGAATAATATACATCATTTATCATTAACAATAAAACCAAACAAAAAACAAAAAAAAAATTAAAAAAAAAAAATACAAACATAAACAAATCGAATTTAAAAATAGAATTAAGAAAATGTGCAATCCTCTTCCCCGTCATTTCACACAATTCGCATCTCTTTTTACTCTTTAACAATAAAAAATGTGTTTTAGGACTGTTATGGTTGTGAATACCTAATAATACATAAATGTACATAAAACGTGTATACAAAGAACATTTCTAATATATTAGTGTCAATCATCCTAAACGGATATCGATGTTTTAACAAATTCTTTTTATTTTCACTTTGCTGTACATTGTTAGGATGTGCAATGTGCAGTATTTGTATATTGTGTGCTGCGAATGTCTAGAGATTTGATATTTCGATAACCAACCTACGAATTGGAGGCAAAAGACAATTTTTCTATTTTTTAAAATTCATGAAATTAACATCAAACACATCGAACTGTGTATAAAAAACAAAAGCAAATGAAATCCATCGTAAGGGTAATAATTTTTATTTTTTATTTTTATTTATAAAAATATTATTCATTATATTTTAAAGAACAAAAAAACGACACTAAAAATTCGATAATGAAAATCATATAAAAAATAATATAAAAAACAAATAATTAAATATAAAGAAAAAAATTTCAAAAAAATTTCAAATATTTTTAATGTCTTGTAAAATTGAAATTGTAAATAAAGAAATAAAATAAAATATATATTTAAATGAAGAAAATAAAATTTTAAAAAAGTTAAAAGAAATACACATCTAAGAGCTAACAAATAATGAGACAGACATATTTCTCGTTAAATAATTCTTTCAAATATTTAAATTAAATACGTTAAGAAGATATATTTTTTTGATTAATTGATTGACTTTGAGGTAATACATCCATGGGCTTAATCCAGTATTAATTCCTTTTTGATAGAATTTATAACTTTTTATTCTCTTCAAAATTCTTCCATTACTTGAATACTTAACTGATTGATATCTCTTCCCTTTTTCTTAGTTTATTTAGCAAACGTGGTATTACGGAGAAGTTTTGTAATGGTAAAATTGAAATTTTTCAGATTTTTACGCTTCAAGATTTCCTGAAGATATCTGAGGGGGTAGATTTGAAATCTAAAAATCGCATGTATGTATTGAGATTGTGAGATTTTTTCAGAGCAAGTATATTCGAAATTATTAACTCTTTTTATTAAAATTTTTGAGTCATTTCGAAAAAAGTAAACAAATCAAATACTATTAAAAATTTATAAATAGGAGGTTGACAATTTTATCAAAAAGATTATTAATATTTAAAAGGGTCTCAAGTAAGCTCATTATCATACAGATATATTTTTTAAATTTCTAATGCAGATTTAATAAAAATAACCCATGCCAATTCTTCCACTTTTAAACTCTATCATCTCTAGTTTATTTTCTGAAAAAATATGTAAATCTTTTATTTTATATTATTTAAATTTATTTCAACGAAGTAATATGATTTTCACTTATTTTCATTTTTTTTCTACTTTTGTTTGAGATTTTTGTTCATCAGATCAGTTCAATGTAGTTCACATTACATTTTTTCCCATTATCAAAAATATGTTCGCTTCATTAAATGGTTAACAATTTTTCTAATTAATTGGCAGACACCTAAAAACGTTTTATTGAAATTTTAAATATGTCTCCTTATGCCTGCTTTATTGAATTTGATAGAGAAAATATAAATAATTTCAAATATTTTTTATGTAGCTAAGTAATATCTTTAAAATTTTTCAAATCCTTAATATAGGTAGATGCTACTCCATATTCTTATATTTTTGTTTTTTGTGAATATTTTAGCTCAAAGCTAAAATAAATATTTAACTATATTTTGTAACAAATGATCACTTTTCGTAAAAATAATTATTAGTTTTTCACATTTTCAAATTTTATATTTATTTTATAATTAATTAGAAAATTACTTTATATAAAAGTTGAGTAAAATCATTTAATTCCTTTAGGTTATAAAACTATATTTTTCTTGGTTCTAAATTTGCATATTGGTTTCGAAACAAAATAATAACTAATTCTATTTTATGAGAAAGATAGAAAATTGTAGTTTAATGATGAAATGAATTCGAACTCAATTTCCACTAGAGGTAATTTCCTAAATAAATAAAATAAGAAATAATTGGAAAATGGATATATTTTTCTTTATTCTGGCTGCCTGAACTCTTTAATCTTATCTAATAATTTTTTTTTTAATTACGAAAATTGGCTTTTACTGAGAGTTGTCAACAAAAACAGACGGGCAAGAGAGTAGGTGCTTCTTAATAAACTTAAAAATAAATAAATTTCTTGTAAACTCTATCCTTGGGCTTAGTTTTGGCGCACGGGGCGTGTACTCAGTCAGAACAGTGTCTCCTTTAATCCGACACTTACAGTATTTCCCATATCCTTCATTATCTGGGTAATTTTTAAACTTACATTTTTGTTCTTGTATAAAATTTGATTAATATGTATGGTAAAAGTGAAGTAGAATTTAACGAGAAATGAGTTTGTCAAACTAAATGTAAATGTTTTTTCTGAGTGTTTTGTTCTCTCTTTGGAATAGGCCTATCTACTTATACACATCTATGTATAAATAAATTAAAACAAGGAAAAGAAAAAATAAACAATTCTTGTTTTACTACACCTGATGTATATATATGAAAGTAAATTTGGTTGTGCAATTTTATTCAAATACACACCATACATTATAAATTATATATATATAGTATATATATATACATATATTATAATGTATTGATTATTACTTTAACCTTTTTTTTAATAAACTATTATTAATAATAATAGTATTCGTTTATATTATTATTAATAGTATCTACATTCTTATCATTTATGATGAAGAAAATAAAACAAACAAACCAACATCAAAACCCTTCTATAATTTATGCTTGTATATGGCGTGACATGAAAAATATATGAATCATTAAATTTCACAATATAAGTAACAAAAATAAATAAATATTAAAATAATATAAAAAAAAATATTTTGTATCTTCTGCTGTCCGAATTAAAAATTATTTAATAAAAATTTTGAAAAATGGATTTTAATATTTATTTACAAAATTTTACTAAAAAACTGAGTAAACATAAATAAATAATGAATGTTTCGACTAATTTATACTATATGCTTCTTGTAAACTGGAGGTGCTCAAGCAGCTGATCAGCTACAAAAAAAAGTTTGATTCGAAATATGTCCGAATCGGTTAGGTTAGGTTTTTTCATTGTGAGTGTCTACTAGCATCAACTAAAACCGGACCAAACTCAAGCCAGACTGAATATAACCTAACGTAACCGGACAACACTTTTATTAATACATTTTAAAGGTGATAATATGCTTATTAAAAAAATTATTAACTTAAAATCAGTTTGACTTCGAAATTAACAGGTCATATTAGAAAATTGGTCAAAAATTATTTGAAAAAATTTTACTATCACCTAATAAATTAATTTATGAATAAATTTTATTTTTACACTCAAAATATTCTCAATTGATATATTAAGAAAAAATATTATGTGAACGTCCGAGCCAGCCGGGAATCGAACACAGACTGACACATCTTATTACCATTGAGCTATAAACACCAAAAGGTTCCCAGATATCTATTTTCTATTTGAAGAAAGTTTCATCATGTTTATTTTTTTCTTTATTTCATTTTTCGAGTCAAGAGTCATCTGTTTTATTAAGGGTTAAATTTAACATTTCTCTTCAAGCATAAATTCGAACTTGAAGACAATTCTCTGGGAGCGCCTAGAAGTTACGCAACCTTGCAGCAGCACAGTCGAAATAGTTGCATATATTCCAGGCGGCGTTAGTCAGTTTCCTTAAGGCAATTGTTTCCAAGTTTGGAGCCCTTGAAGGAGGGACGCTAAATATTGAGACTAATTAACGAGTAGCATTTTCATTGTATACTAGGAGAACATTGAAAAAAATGTTTGATGCAAATAAATATTTTTTAAATAAATCACTAAAGTTAATTGATTTATTTGGTTAGATTGTTTTGTATTTTCTTATATAAATTTGATTTGATATGACTAAAAAAATATTTTATTTAATGTGTTATTCAATAAATTATGATCTAATATTTAATGAAACTATTTACGTAGTTTAGTTGTGATGAAAATTGAGGGAGGTGGAAATATTTTTAGCAAAAAAAGAGCGTAGCAGATATATAAAGATTGTATACCACATTGCTCTAATCTAAGAATCACCTCAATTAGTAGAAAGTAATTTGTTGTGTTTATATTTTGAAAAAAGAAGATGTCCTTATATTTTGAGCATCCTTACTTTAGAGATTCAGGTTGAATAATGCAGAAAATCAAAAAAAAATCGAGTTTTTATTCTCGTGACCCTTATACTAAAACTATCTACAAATGAGTAATAATCATGTTTTGAGTTATTACTATTTACAAAATTTCTATATATCAATATTTAATACATCGGCGTGAATAGGTCCCTCAAGATGGTTGTTCATTTAAGCATTCTATTACATAGGTAACTCTCAAAGAAATTTAATTAAAGATTGGATTGAAAATGACTAGATAAAAGTCAGAAAATTTAGGGGTTACGATATGAAAAGCTATAATGTGGTTTCATTTATTGATAAGCTGAAATTCAAGTCAAAAGTACAAAAATAGCAAGTTTTAGCTTTATAAGCTCAAATCACTATATTATGGAAAAAATTATTCAACGAGTCTTGAAAAAGTTTTCACTTTTTAATTTTTATGTCAATAAGTTTTTGTTAAAATATCATAAATTTAATTGATCAGAAAAATATAAACAAGTTTTCACATAATATCTCATAAATAACAGAATAAAAAATTGTATGTGGAAAATATCCCCTCCTCATGTATAAATAAAACAATGAGAAAGGAAGTTATCAGCAAATTCTCAACATTTCCCTTCTTCTTCTGCATCAGCATTATTCATTATCTGCCTATAATTTACAACTTCGGTGTATCATGGAAATTTTATTCCTAAAGTAATCAGAGAAACTTTTGTAAAAATGCAAGGTGCATCGATAATTTTAAGAAGTATAGATTTATGAAAGCTTTATCTCCAGTCATATACCACATTTGAACTTCTTCTTCCTCACTATATATTTATTTCCATAAAAGAAGCATTCTTTAAGTAGAAAGAAAGCAAAATATTAAAAAAAAAATTATTTTCGTTTCAAAATACAAAATACATTTAAATTATGGTTTTTCAATTCTCAATAGTATTTCAAAACAGTAAGCTGATTGTCCTAAAAATGACAGCCTAAAATGTCATATTTATAAGAGTAAAGATAAGAGTAAATAAATATTATATTTAATATTGATTTACTATGAGTTAAGGATACTAGGTCACTTATTTCACATTAAAATTAAAAAATTAAAAGATATAAATTTTTTTTTCTTTTTCAATATATATATTTCGGGCTATCAACCCATCTTCAGGAAGTACAGAAAGTAACTAATTCAACTTATTGAATAACAGGTTATATATATGTTTATTGAACAGAGGGAAAGAATGTTTAAATTATTTTAAAAGGACACTTTCTCTTAGGCTATTGTTAAGTGAGAATATCAGGTTGGCGTTTGTTGACATAGGTGTGTTTAGATAAAAGAAAAGTTAGAAAGTTCATTGACTTGTGTCTCTACGATGGGAATAAATTTTTGGCTTAGATATTAATAGGTCAATTATTATATAAGAAAAGTTAGAAAGTTCATTGACTTGTGTCTCTACGATGGGAATAAATTTTTGGCTTAGATATTAATAGGTCAATTATTATATTTTGTTTTACATCCAGTTGATTATTGATAATATTTTCATCGTTCGACAAGGCATATTTTATTTCCGTGGATTCAAGAAGATCAATCTTAATCCTTTTCTTTCGAAATGAATAGGGGTGGGATTAGTAGGTGAAGGTAAGTGATCTAAAGAATATAGATGATTAGCAAATGCGGAAGTGGAATCTGGATTTATGGGCTGGTTTCTTATTAATTGTCTGTGGGAAGCTACATGTTCTTTATGCCGTTTTTTGAAAGATCGTCCACTTTTCTTTTATCTAAACACACCTATGTCAACAAACGCCAACCTGATATTCTCACTTAACAATAGCCTAAGATAAAGTGACCTTTTAAAATGAATTTAAGACATTCTTTCCCACTGTTCAATAAACATATATATATAACCTGTTATTCAGTAAGTTGAATTAGTTACTTTCTGTACTTCCTGAAGATGGGTTGATGGCCCGAGGTATATATATTGAAAAAGAAAAAAAATTTATATCTTTTAATTTTTTAATTTTAATGTGAAATAAGTGACCTAGTATCCTTAACTCATAGTAAATCAATATTAAATATAATATTTATTTACTCTTATCTTTATTAAAGATGTTTCACCTTGCACTAACACCACAATCTCTACTAATTATTTATAAGAGTATTTGTTAATTATTCAAAAAAAAAAAATTAATCAATTTTATTATTTCAAATCTGGAGAAAATGTTATTTCAGTTCCATTTTTGCACCCTTTTGCGCCACGAGTCGGGGTGTGCATTTGAATGGCCAGAATCGGAACCAAGGGTTTCTAGCAACGTTATGTCAGAGGGCAGTAGGTGCCTGGGACATAGGCAACAGTCTGCAACCAGATAGCGCTAGATCATCCATTTAGCGCTTGTATTGAAAATAAGTAGTGTAATTTATTATTAATTATAATCTTTATATCCCAATTAACACACAGGCCTACACATACATAAAAAATCTCAATAATTAGAATCTAGACAATTGTTCTGAAGCTAAAAAACATGATTTTTTGTTATAATTCTGTTTCTAATAGCGTCTTACTGTTATTTAAATTTATTTTTTCATTCTTAAGTGGTTCAAATGAAATTTGTCGAGAATTAAATTCAGAATTCTGATTAAAGTCTAAAAATCTTGATTTTCCTATCACGCTATGAAGAATTTCAATTTAGAGAAGGTGTTACTTACTCTAAGAAAGAAGCAACTAACTCTCCTCAACCGGAGTGGAATTCCCTAAGGGATAAATTTAGTAATTCAAGAAGGTAATTAATCTGCGTACAAATTTCAAAAGTTTTCAAGAAAGTATTAAAGAGCGTAAAGGACTCTGAGAGTTCATAATTCTACTCTCGAGAGTAAAAAACTCTCATGTGTAAACGCACCTTAAAATGTAGGTATTTCAACAAAATTCAATGGACTTAAATTTTGATTTTGGACACGTATAGAAAAATATCGAAATATATTAGAGCTTTATATATAATATACTATTAGAATAACTTAAAATTTCTTTAAAAGTAAAACTTTATTTTCTTAAAAAAACTCCGAAAATGAGAGGTAAGGGGGATCCTTTGTATCAATTCACCATTTTTAGAAGGGTTAATAAATTAACTTTTTAGGAGAGATATAAAAATTAATATTATTTTAGAGCTTTCTATAAAATATACTCTTAGAATAAATTAATTTTTCTTTAAAAGTAAAACATTATTTTCTTAAAAAAATTCGAAAATGAGAGGTAAGGGACCCTTTGTATCAATTCCCCATTTTTCGGAAGGGTTCATATATTAACTTTTAGGAGAGATATAAAATTAATATTATTTTAGAAGCTCTCTATATAACTATACTCTTAGAATAAATTAATTTTTCTTTAAAAGTAAAACTTTATTTTCTTAAAAAAAATCCCAAAGTGAGAGGTAATAGGGGACCCTTTGTATCACTTCAGGATTTTTGGAAGTGGTTAATAAATTTAATTTTTAGGAGAGATATAAAAATAAATATTATTAAACGAGCTCTGTATATAATATAATATTTAGAATAAATTAAAAGTTCTTTAAAAATTAAATTTATTTTCTTAAAAAATCAGGAATGAAAGTGAGAGGTATCAATTCCCCATTTTTGGAAGTGTTCATAAATTAACTTTTTAGTAAGATATAAAAATTAATATTATTTTGGAGCTCTCTATTAAATATACTCTTAGAATAAATTAATTTTTCTTTAAAAGTAAAACTTTATTTTCTTAAAAAAATCCGAAAATGAGAGGTAAGGGGGACCCTTTGTATCAATTCACCATTTTTGGAAGTGTTTATATATTAACTTTTTAGTAAGATATAAAAATTAATATTATTTTGGAGCTCTCTATAAAATATACTCTTAGAATAAATTAATTTTTCTTTAAAAATAAAACTTTATTTTCTTAAGAAGGCGGTCTACCCAAAACAGAAAAACCTCGCCATACAAAATGGTTTGGGAATCTCTGGTCTATACCATATATTGATATTTTTAATATTAATAAATTTTTGCGTGTCTTAAAATAGAAAAAGAAATCACCCAATATATATTTTGCATTCATTGAAGAATACTCTCTATATGTTACTAATTTTAATTGTTAATAAATTTTTTGTGGGTTTTACAATAGACAGAAAATATTCAAATATTTCTTAATCATTATGAAACACTTTGCAAAAAATAATTTTTATTATTAATATATTTTCCCTGACTTACAATAGATTAAGAAATCCAGATTAATTCACAGTTATTGATGGTTACAGCCTGTATAACAATATTTTTTATTATCGTTACATTTTCTGAACACTTTCTATAATGACAATTTTTATTATTTATTTAATTATACTAATTTTTTGTTCCAAAGAAAGTAACATACATGTGTTTAAGAAAACTAGAAAGTAACCATTTTAAGATTAATTTACCTTTGGTTGACCAGCAGACGTTGTCTCCAGGCTTGCCTGCCTTCAACTGAGGCGAGAAATCCCAAGGGAAAGAAATCCGTTACTCGAGAAGATAACCAGCCTGGCCAAACTTTCCTTGAATTTTGATTAAGATTTTTTCAAAGGATTTTAAATAAGCATTTTAATGCAATTTTTTGTTAAAATCATAAGTTGTCTTAGTTATGACCATACACATGACTTACTCTTATCCCTGCTCCTCTGGTACATTTATATGATTTTATTTCTATATTAAACTACAAATATCGAATTGTAATCGACCAGAAAAAAATTAATATTTTTGCCAAATTTTTTGAAAAATTTCAAACTGATTAAAAATATTTTCATAAAAACTAGTAAGTGTTTTTAAATAAGAATTGTAGATTATGTTCTAGTGTGAAAATGCTTCTATTTCCAATGCGATGAAGTGATAGATTATTCTTCTTCTAGATTTATTCTTGAGCTTAAGAAGGTCGGTTTCAAAAAAGCAGAAAATATATATTTTTTTGAAATTTTTTTTAATAAATAATCAAGAATGTTAATAAACCAATTTTGAATCACTTCATTATAACTACAAAATTTTTTGACAGAATTCCAAGCTTTGAAAAAATATTGTTTTTCCTCCTAATATCGCTCACTAAGATTAAAATAAATATGCTAGCACAGATTGAGTACGTTATCAGAATTTTTTTTCGTGGGGCACAAACTATTTTTTTTAATTATTTGTTAATATTACTTGAGGAATAATCATTCTATATTGGATTTTTGACGTTTCCGGTTTTTATTAGTAACCATTGCTGAAGACATAGAGAAATCGACTTTAAACCAAAAATAGCGATTGATTCTCATCTAGTATTTGAGGAATAATCATTCTATATTGGATTTTTGACGTTTCGGTTTTTATTAGTAACCATTGCTGAAGACATAGAGAAATCGACTTTAAACCAAAAATAGCGGATTGATTCTCATCTAGTATTTGAGGAATAATCATTCTATATTGGATTTTTGACGTTTCGGTTTTTATTAGTAACCATTGCTGAAGACATAGAGAAATCGACTTTAAACCAAAAATAGCGATTGATTCTCATCTAGTACTTGAGGAATAATCATTCTATATTGGATTTTTGACGTTTCGGTTTTATTAGTAACCATTGCTGAAGACATAGAGAAATCGACTTTAAACCAAAAATAGCGATTGATTCTCATCTAGTACTTGAGGAATAATCATTCTATATTGGATTTTTGACGTTTCGGTTTTTATTAGTAACCATTGCTGAAGACATAGAGAAATCGACTTTAAACCAAAAATAGCGATTGATTCTCATCTATGTCTTCAGCAGTGGTTACTAATAATAATCGAAGGGTCAAAAATCTAATGTAGAATTGTTATTCCTCTAGTATTAGATAAGAATCGATTGCTGTATATTTGATTTTAAGTCGATTCACTCCAGCAATGAGTTACCAATAATAATCGAAGGGTCAAAAATCTAATGTAGAATGAGTATTCCTCTAGTATTAGATAAGAATCGATTGCTATTTTTGATTTTAAGTCGATTCCTCCATGTCTCCAGCAATGGTTACCAATAATAATCGAAGGGTCAAAAATCTAATGTAGAATTATTATTCCTCAAGTATTAGATGAAAATCGATTGCTATTTTCGATTTGAAGTCGATTCCTCCATGTCTTCAGCAATGGGTACTAATAATAATCGAAGGGTCAAAATTTTATTTAAATTTGTCTCTACCTCGGGGGTCAGATAATATAAAATATTGGAATAAAAGTAATAAGTCAACAATTAATTTGCTTTGCTGGTTGAGTTGTTTATCGGAAGAAACCTTTCAGCTAAAACCACCTAAAGTGCACATTTTTAATGAAAAAATCTCTTCAGAACGAACGTACTTTGAACAGCTATTTCTCAAGGGGTTTTCATGAACTGAGGGACTTCCTTAGTCTATCAATAGTCATCACTCACACTGCTTGAAATCAACTCCAGAATAGCTGTCGAAATGTCGTTCATTCTGATGAGATTTTCGCATTAAAAATTGGCACTCTAGTTGGTTTTATCCGAGGGGTGAACTGCGACCTAAAATCGTGTACACCTACTTCCACTACCACTTTCATTTCCAAGTAGAAGTCAATAGATGACAATAGATTATCTATAATGAATTCCAAAGTAATTCCAAAGACGGTGTACACCTAATTCCAATCGCGGTTCACCCCTTGGTTTTATCGGAAACATTTATTTCGATAAACAATTAAAATATTATTAAATTTATGTTAAAAATTTAAGATTTCAGATTAATATTTATTTTATTGCATTTCCGTGAATTTAAAATTAAAATTTAGTGTCAACTAGATGATTTTAAGACCAAGTGGTTGGCATGAGTCTTCTCTTGGGTACGGTCCTGGCACAAATAAATAAAAATAGAAATAAATTAACCTTTTGAAAAAACAATATCATTTTAGATAAAATAAGCCTTACGTCTCTACTATTTGTTTCTGATTTAAATGCAAAGGAGATTTCAGAATCATAAATAATGAGATTTTAAAGGGGAGTGACTTTATTTCCATATCTATAGGTATTTGGAATAATTTGTAAACTTTGATTAAAAATATAAAATTTAATTTCCACCAAAATTATAGGTACTTTTATTTAAATGAATATTAATAGGTATATATTTTATATCATCAAAATTATTTTGGTCCACTGATCCTCATCCAAAAAGCATACAGACCTCATAGGCAATAGCTACTTGGCTTAATAGAAAAATAGATATTTCGCTAGTGCTTGTAGGAAGATATGGAAAATATAGGAGATGACCAAAAACATGTCTGCAAATAGATTTTATGTTTGTGATCTGAAATTAATAAAATATTAAAATTTTTCTGAATCTTTGAAGATTTTTTAATTAATTTTTCTGGGAGTCGGGTAGCCGTGATAGAGCACCGCTTCTGCATCGTCGTCTTGATAACGATGTTGGAGCGGGAGCCCCAAATTCAGGCCTAAAAATTTAACCGGCTAAAACTCAGATCATTCACAATCACAACTAACCCATGATTAAACTGTCATACTCAATAGACACTTGTATCCGAAGCCAACCAAAAAAAAAAAAAAAAAATCCATTCTTTTATATAATTAAAGGTTGGGTTATGAAAATAAAAGTTAAAGATATATTTTTATTTTTTTAACAACATTGCTTTAATTGTTTTTTGTACATAATGCAATTCATTATTAAATACGATCAAGCGAATCTTGTTGATTTTTTTCTTAACATTTTTATTATTATTATTATTTTTTGTTCTGTATTAATTCATTGAAGACAACACATTGAGTTTTACAAACATGGAACATTGAGCGCTTGCTCAAGAACAACAACATCAACCAACAACGAACGATGGCAAGCACAATTGGATTGAAACTTCCTAGCTTTGCATTCCTTGGCTATGAATTGAACCAAATCATCGAGAGAAGAAGCTTGGCTAGAAAGAAAGAAACAGACAAACACGGCAACCGAACAAACCACAAGGAACAAACAACAAGAAATACAATACACAAGTCGAGATTACTAATATTATTTACAACCTGGTTCTCTTTTATGCAAATTAGACGTAGAATATACATATAGATGTACTCATGTACAATTATAGTTATTCAAACGTCTTTACGTGAATTCTGGAAGACATGGATACATGTTGTTTTCTTTGTATGATTAATTTTTACACTTAAATCTAATTTTTTGTGGCGAAAATTCAACAGAAATCTATCTAAAAGCTAATTGCTTAAGATATCTATTCGATATTGGATGACTAGAATTTTATTCCATTAACATTATGTATGTATATGTATATATATTATTCACGATGAAGAAATTCTATTTTTTAATGAATTTTGATATTCGTTTCAAAGAGATTTACTATATATTGATTAAATCATTTATGTTAAAAATTGTTGATTAATTTCATTATTTTTTCAATTTGTTAAAAATAAAATTCAAGAGGAAATTTTATTCAAATCACACATAATTAATTATAATTATTTATTGAATACGAACAATTAATAAAATAGCGTTTAGATAGCAGCATAAGCCGATCGAAACGTCGTAGTTTATTGTATTATTTGTTTGTGTTCAATAAATAATATAATTAATTATTTGTGATTTTAATAAAATTTCAACTCTTAATAAAACTAATTACCAAAACAACGCTTTAACAGATACATTTCTAAAAGTTTCTTTCATTTAATTAATTCTGAGATTATGTATCTAGCCCGCCTTTTTTTAAGTTTAAACTTTCCCTAGTAGCATCAATGTTTCAAACTATATACTAACTATATAGGGGCTATATAGAATCTCGAAATCGAAATCGAGAATCTATATAGCCCCTATATTGCTACTATATAGTTTGAAACATTGTGCTACTAGGGTTGATAATAGTTGGTTAAAGATCTAAATATTTTTTTGAGTTAGAATACATGTGCTGAAAACTAATTTAAACACTAGACTTACCTTTTTTGAACTCATAACAAATCCAGCTAAGAAATGTACTGATTAATTAACCAATCAACTTTGCAAATTTCAAAATACATGGGTCTTCGCAGACACTTTTGGTTAGAAAATTTATATATTGGATAGAGTGAGTGATGGATTTAGCACCTTTGAACATTTTAAATGCCTCCTGTAATTTTTTTTTTAATTTATTTTATATTTAGATATAAGGTCAAATCTATGAACAAACCTAAGAAAAACTGACTAAACCAATATAAAAGATTGTTGAATAATTTTTGTATAAATAAATTAAATTAATTAAGTTTACAAATAAATACACAACCATGCATCAATCCTTGGATTATGCATTCGTATTTTTTTCTCTTTTCTTTTATATCTAAATTCATTTTATTTTAAATAAAATTTCTTTCTTTTTCGTATTTGTTACCATTAATTTTTAATTGACAATAGCTTCAAGACATTTTGATGATTTTATTAAACTAGATTTCTAAATCTTTCGAAGAGAATAAGATTTAGAAATAAGTTTTTTTTTTTTATTATTATTATTTTCACTAATCGATTTCTGTTGAACTTAATCCAATGTTATAATAATATTAATAATAATGATAATAATAATGAAATTCTACTACAATATTTACATACACATATATATAAACTAATTATAAACATAAATCTTGCAATATTATTTTGTTCTATTTGCTATTTTAGTGAATGAATTTTTTTTATCTCATCTGTTTGCCTTCAATGAGAGGGTGAATTTAGGCCTAATTGCATTGGTATATAAATTAGGTTGATTTTTTCATTTTAATATTATATTAATTATAACACTATAAAGCATACAATATATACTTTATCTATAAACTAACTACATTAATGTTTCTTTGTTTTATTTTTTTATACATATTTATCACAGAGAAAGTATAGTAGATTTTCAACTTGTATTCAATTTTTTAGTATAATATACGTATTTACACTGAAACCATAAGGCAGTGTTGTCCATGAAAAAGATCGCAAGCGTTGATTCTTTCTCTCTTTACAATTTTCGCTTGCTTTTAGTTTTATTGTATTATTTTTTTTTATAAATATAATTTAACCCTTTGGTCAATTCATAACCCAATTAAATAATTCATAACTTGTTTAAGTGATTATTTTTATACATTTATTTGTTTATTATTGCACTTCTACACATGATATTATATTTGAAATATAGTTACAACTAATTATGTATAATTCTAGAGATTATTTATATAGATGTATGTGTGGGGTGTTTATATTTATATATTTATATTATAATACAGACTAACAGAAATTCAAGTAATTATATGTATATATGTATATACGCGCTGGCGTCTACTTAGAATTGGGGAGGGTAAGAAACACGAATATCCGTGGAGTGAATTGTGTTTGTATTTTTTGATATTTTGATATGATTTAAGAGTGCATGTGCAGTGCAAGTACAAATCAAAGGAGGAGGCCGTATCTCATATCTGTAAGCCCCTAAATCGGGGGGTAAACATACCAAAATCCATTGCTCAATATCATTCCAATTTCAAGGTCAGGGGTTTGTTTCAAAGGTAAAGATCTCTCTTTCGCTATACCAATATTTCCCAAACTTCTTATTCCACTTCTAAAAACGGTATTTTTAATTACCTTATATTAAGGCTTTTTGAACTTTACCTTGAAACTTTGTCAATATAGGGTAGCAAGTTAGATACTTTTTATTTATTTATTTATTTTTCAACAATAATGCTCTGAAGCAGATTAAAACTAGATGCGATTTACCAATGCTTCAATGTAAATTCCATGGTTTAAAAAAAAGCTACTAACTGAATGGATTTTGATGAGGCAGTCCAAGGTTAAAAAAAAAAGACAAAATCAAATCTATCCTTTTATTCAATACCGACGTTTTGGAGGCTTCCTCCCTCCCTCTTCATGGCCTGCAACCAATTGAAATGGGATTTGGCCATCATTCCAATTGGTTACATACCCTGAAGAAGGAGGGAAGAAACCTCCGAAACGTCGGTTTGGAATAAAAATATAGATTTAAATTTCTCTCTTTTTTGAACCTTGGGCTGCCTCCTCATTCAGTTCACTTACCAGTCCGTCTCCAAAAACTTCAATCGTTTCAGATCTACTAACCCTTTTTTACTGGGTTAATTCCATTAAAAACGAATTCGTGGCTCTTAACATTACTTTCAGTATCATTATCAATAAGCTTGAATTCAAAGTGAAACTATTCTTTGTAGATTCAATTTATAATTAGCATCAAAGTTGTCACCGTCAAATCCAACTGGATTTCAAAATGTCTAATCCACATACTTTCTCTAAATTTACCCAATGTGAATTTAAAGAATTAAAGAGCTGCGGAACTTAAAGTGTAAATAAATGGGGTATTTGGCTAAATGAACTTAGTGGATTCATTGTAGGCCGAAAAGAGTGAAAAAAAACTAACAGAAAACCAAATAAAAAGTTGGGTGGATCACATAATGAAAATAGTAGAAAAAAACTATTAGGGTAGAGTGAGAATGTTCGCGGGAAAATGGGATGCTTATGTGCGTATATATTACATGAAATGAAAATGATAAAGTGCATAGAAAACATATCGAATAACAAGTAAATAGAAATGGGTAATGAATATGAAGCAACTCTTAAGAAATCAATTATAGTAGGTACTTCTGGGTAAATTTTGAGCTCTATATTTATTATTCTTAGGGCCGGCTGTGTGTCGCAAAGTAAATGCTTTCCACCACTAACACAGGGTAGATGGTAAATGGAGGGACTGGGATGGCCAATCAGATGACAGGCTCTGAAAGCTCCTGTCATCTGATTGGCCATCCCAGCCTCCATTTACCATCTACCCTCAGTTCGGTAAAACATTTACTTTGCGACTCCAGCCAGCCCTTACTTATTCGAATCCTGAATCTCCAATTATATTATACAATTTAAAATTCGTTCATTTTATGAACATTAAAGTAATAAATTTATTAATTTTTATCGAAAATTGTGTTTTTTTTAAATTGTTATTTAACATTTTCATCAAACCAAAAAGTAGGACTATAATATAAGTAATACATATATACTTTTTGAGTTCACTGTGTAGTTTTATAAAGTGAGTGATAAAAATTTGAATCCATTCATTGAAGAAACTATTTTTATAAATTTTCCACTCAATTGATTTTTTCACTCCAAATATCGTTAATCCCATTTTTTAGAAACCACCACGTGCATCTTAGATGAACAAATTTAAACTTTTATATAATTTTTTTTAATCTTTATCATTTTAAGAAGACACTTCTACACTTGAACATTTTCTCCAAATCGTATCCAGAGTATTAGTAATGCCTTAATAGTTTTATTATATTTTATATAGTAAGTATATACCAACATTGCTATATATGAAATGCAGTAATCAATATTTTCAATGTCATAACATTTATATTCAGTTTTTTCTTAGTATTTAAACATAATATAAGCTAATATTTAAGTTTGTATATTATCATATATGTAATATTATGGATATATATAGATATAGATAAATTTTAAAACAGTGATTTCAACTATTTTTATAATAAATTATACAATTGCTTTTTTTCAACAATTTACAAAGAGCGAGTCTTATAACAACTGATTATTATTAGCAAACCTTTTTTTTTTTTTTTTTTTATTATTTATTTATAAATCAAAAAGCTTAAGCAAATCTCACTCTTGTTTTACTAAAAAACGTTTTAACCTAATGATTTTATAACTTTTAGAATTCAATTCGAATTCTTAAGTTTTTCTAAAATTATTTTGAAATGTGAAATATTAAATATGAATACCACATAACCTTAGGTTAAAGGACCCAAACAGGACATCGCAATACTTCCCCATTGTATTCTATAGAATATAAATGTGAAAGTAAAAATAAGAAAGACCCTATACAGTACAGAAGTTGTTTTTCTGTCTCCATGTATATGTAGGTAAATTGGTATGGGAATGTAGTCGATTACATTAATAGTGTGTGCGTGAGTTCAACTCTAGAATAGCACCAAAGCTACCACTTAAACTAATTGAAAAATTATAATTATTTTATGAAATGAATTTAAAGTGCAAAATTTTCTCTTTGAAAATATGATTACATCCATATACTAGAGAGATCTTCACTTGGGAAACAATTCGTGATAAGATTAATAAAACGTTCAACAATGTGCACTTTGTGTAAATTGATTTTCCTATCACCCACGGATATAAGAATAAGAGAGAGAGAGATAGATAAATTTATGGAAAGGAAAGCAAAACGAAACAACAGTATTTTTGACATTATCGCCAGCACAACAAATTACGCGCTTTTTTCTTTGCTTCATTTTTTTTTAAATTTCCAGCTGTCCTTAGTTATTAAATCCGAACGTCGATTTCACCTTCAAATTATTTATGCTTGAATAGTTTTTGTTTTTAAACGTAACAACTATTTGTTTTTTTTGTTTTTTAATATATTGTCGTACCAGCTTTGTTTTTAAAATGTCGTTCAATTGACAATTTAAAATAGAACATATTTACATCTAAGAAGAACTTAAAACTTCACATTATCATAGAAAATAAAAAATCTTTATCAAATTATATATCTCTTATATATCTTATATATTTAACTTTTTCGTTTTTTGTTAATTATTTATAATTATTATTTTTTTTTTTTATTTTTTTGATTTATTAAAGTACCTATGTCTGTATAAGTCATCTAAACATATGGGAGGGGCACTTTGCAAATTACAAATGATATGGTGCCTTCCTTTTTTTTATAATGAGATGTATATAATCGTTTTTTTATTCTTTAGGATTTCAACAATAAAATAACAATATTTCAATCCACTAACAAATTCTAGAATTAATATCAAATCTAATCAACATCTTTTAGTTTTTCATCTCTCTTTAATCTTCATTTTATGTATGTGAATATATATATAGAATGTATATTTATTTATTTTTACTAAATATATAGTTGCATTTTTCAAAGCATTCTAAATGTAATCACATCTAATAATAAATATAATAATATTTTTTCAACTAACCAACATATAAATATTTATACCTATATATAAGATAATATCGTTTTTTCTTAATGTTTATATATATATAGGTATATATAGATGTAGGTATTAATAATATTGGACAATATTATAAATAGACTTTCAACATAAAATATATATATTTAAAATAAGGCAACGAAATCTATGAAGCAATTCTTAGAAAGCAATTTTCAACTCTTTTTTAGTAAAATAAAAGTCAAAAATTGACGATTTTTTTTTAATTGTTGCGTATTATTTACGTGTTTTCTTAAATATCTCTTTATTACAGTTTCTATTATTTTTTTTTTTATTTTTTTAATAATTTAAAATGAAAATAATTGAGCTAAAACTCAAACGTGATTGAAATTTAGATTATTTGTAAACTTTCGGATTTATAAAATATACCGAAATGTGATATTTAGAATTTAGAGGTTATGTAAATCTGGAACAAATCCGTTTTTTATCGTTGCTTCATTTTACCATATAAATTTAATACAATTAACTTATTTAAAATAAATTTAATATAACTTTTAATAATTAAAACCAATTTTGTATAGGTATATTTTGTTTTTTAATGCCCTACATTTTGAAATAATATTTTTCTACTTTATAGCCTGATGAATTAGAGGAAAATTAGTCCCTTTTACGAAAATATCTAAAAGATGTTTACTTTGGAACAATTCATGCCATCACACAAGAATTATTAATCCTTTTCTTTTTTATTTAATTCTTATTATAGAAAATCTAGCTACTGGACATTAAATTCTAGAGACGATTTTTTTTTGTTTCAAATAGACACATATAAGAATACTTGGGCTACTTATTTTTGACTAAATGGGAGAGGAAGAAGTGGTTTTTTAAAAACAGCATTAGCCGTCAGTTTTACTGACTAAACTCGGGGAAATCCTGAAGAGTTGAACTTGCTTGCCAAGAATGCTGCTAATTGTTTTTCTGGTTGTGTCCCGTTGACCTTTTCCTTGTTGCCAGCAACTGGACGAAATAGGGCTTCGCCCTTCCCGCTCCCCGAATAGGGTCCAGTCTGTCGAGCCCTGTCCATTGGAAGGGTCTACGTCATGAGAATGGAAGGCGATTGATTCATTATTGCTTAATTTTCTAGTTCAATATTAAGACAATCTTTTTTTCGATGTTCTTTAAAAATTTTTGCAATATCCGAAACGATATTCATTTCCAATTCATATCGAATTGTGAAAAGTCCCTTGAGAATATCGTTTCGGGTATTTAATTAATTTTCTTTTTAGAAAGATAAATTAGGAAGAATAGATAGAGAGATAATGGATGGCAATGGATCAACCCTTCCGATGAGGCTTGGACACTCACTCGACCCTATTAATTCAAATGTATTATTTAGCGGGACGGAATTCATCGAAAGTTTCCGAAACGACGCATCAAAGGTAGTAAGCCTCAATAATTTTCTAAATTTAAGAGCTCTATTTAGTCCAATTGGCAGAAAAATCGAGAGAATGGCCGGAAATCTCGATGCACGCCTCCATGGCTCGCACCTGGAATTCTTGCTGCATTGAACACCTTGGAAAAATAGCTTCTAACATTTCAGGTGTAGACTTTTTTCCACTCGAATGGATTATTTAAAAAAATAAATAAAAAAATTTCAAGGAGAATAAATAGTTATACCTGAAACGTTATAGCTTAATATAACACTCAACCCTAAAGGCTTAATATTATCTTGTAAGTTAATACCATTAGAAAATTACATCCTCAATTGGGTACTAGATAATGTTTTTTAGCAAATTGGCAATTCATTTGCCTTAGGTTATTAAACTGAACGATTCTTTCGAGATGTACTTACTGCCCAAATTAAAAAAATGGTTAAAATTTTCTAGATTTCTCAGAATGATTCGGGTTCTAAATTTGTAGCCGTTTTCAAGTGAGAATAAATATAGCTTAAGTTTACCGACTTGTTAAATTTATGTTAATTCCACTATCTCCAATAACATATAACAATGATTCGACTTAAAGTCCCGATGACTGGAGAGAATCGAATTAATAATATTTATATTCACCCGAAAATGACCTCAGATTTAGAAGCAGACGCGACATAGTTGGTTCAACTCCAAAGAATCTTCCAGGACATTAACCCGACCAGCAAAGGTTCAACAAGAGAATTATCTTTTCGAATATTTGTTATAGTTAAAAAGGAGCATTTTTAGAACTTTAATCAGGATACTCTTTGGTTCAAAATTGTCTTTTTGGCCTCTATTTTTCAAAAGCTTTGCCAAAGTTAAGATGCAAAGATACTTATATCTAACTTAGTAGTCTTATTAACCGACATCATTTAAATTGGATAGTACCTTGCTAAAAATTAGATACTTTTAATGAGAAATTATTCTCAAAGATATTTATTTTTTAGGTGGTTTGTGATGAGAGAATTGAATAAAACATTCTTCTAAAAAAAATTGTTGAGTTGAAGCTTCGACGAATGCGTTGTTTAAAGTTTGAAGAGTTTGGACTGAAATTATTATATATATATAGGGATTTTTTTAAAGAGAAATTTTCGTTACAATGTCTCTGATTTAAAGTAAAGATTTTTTATGACCATCCATATTTCAATAAAAAAGGTCTTCCACAACGCAAAAGCGTCTTTGGTAAACAAATTCTGGAGAAAATGTTTTTTATCGATGATGCTGTTCAAACCCAAGGGATTGTTGGAACCCGTTTGATGAAGTAATAAAATGTATCAGAGCCAGACAACGACAAAGAGCAGAAAAAGTAGATAACTAAGAGCTGATTCAAGATGGAGTTATCTACATGCACTGTAAAAAGAATCCCCTCAAATTTACTAAATAATCAACAGGACTTCAATATTTTATAGGGATATACCAACAACACAGTGTAGATAATCCTCCTGCTTTACTCTCAGATTGTTCTGGAAAAGTGACAGAATTTATTATTGTGCAGAATAGCTTAATGTTAATAGGTAAGTAGATATGAATAATATTTGATAGATTACCTTGAGAATAAATTTCACAAGACTATTATAGTTGACTCGTGTATATTCGAAGTTATACGCAGCTCATCTTAACTAAATCTATAGCCTTCTGAATAGTAAGATATTGTTAAAACTATTGATTCAATGTTATAGTTTCAGTCAAAACTGAATTTTTAAGCAACTCTACGATCAAAGCCTCAACTAAACCATTTTATAGTTCATTGGTGAATTTGTTGAGTTAAAAGATTTCAGTCTCAGCTTGTATTTTGAAGGATGCACACCGCTATTAAGCTTACCCATCTTCAACTTGACAAAATTTGAATTTTAAGAACCAAATCCTTTTAATTATTTATTTAAAAATTATGAAAATGAAATTTGCGAATTAAACTAAAAATCATGTTATAAAATATATATAGGGCTTTCAATTTCAAATAATCCACAGCCAGTTAATTCGACTGAGCAGTAAATTGTTCTAAATTAAAAAAATGAAATTACAAACACGAACCTTCAGCATTTGTACTGCTACTGCCAGTGCATCCAAATGCACCACACGGGAATCTCATTCATCCACAGGTTCGAAGAGTTATCATTCCACTTTGCAAGGACCCTTTTCAATTAGAGTTAACTTAATTTTTAAAGATAAATATTGAAAATTTTATTAAATAAAAAAATGGGATATGCGATAAGTGTTTAAATGATGGGAAAAGTTTTTAAAAATTTTGGTAGTTGAATTTAATCGAAAAGTTCTAATTTTTGTTTATTAAGAATTTGGGTTGGTGTCCCGCAATTCTTGTGCGAGAATAAATGGTTCAACTCCCTCAAGTTGTTCTGATTTTGCGATTTTTGATGCTCACTGGACTAAAGGAGCTGCTTGGTTGGTTGGCGGAAAAGTTGGAGAAAGGGCCATGCCTTCTACTAACCTTGATGGTCGCAACTGACGATGAGCTGCTGAGCTCCCGATAAGAATACAATTGGAATTATGTACCACATGCTTTCTCCCTCCACTTCTTGGCACTTTTCTCCGATCCTACTAACGATCATGTGTCTCTTTCTGTGTCAGTGATGTTCCTAATTAGACGTGCAGAAAAATATTTAGTCCAATTCAAAGCGAACAAAACCGAATTGGACTACATTTTTCCCTGCACGTGTGGGCGTAGCGCCTGCGTGGCTCCGCCCCCGGGGGCGTGGCCTCTGTGATGGCAGCCCCTTTAGAGGTCGTGGCCAAGGCGGTCCATTTCGGCAAGGAGGAAGTCGACGTCAGATTCAGTCACGGCGGCGCTCGAGATAATGTTGCGGAAGAAGTTGGGCCTCCTGTCGTCGGGCTGGTAGCCCACCATCAGGGTGCCCGCCTGCATCATGCGCCCCTTCAAGATAGGACATATCTACGCACACAGAAACAGAAACACACATCACATCAACGGATAGAATGGGACATGGCTTTTGGTTTTATAAATTTTAAATACAAGAATCCAGAAATAGTTTTGATCTTGTCTTGATTTCAAGATGAATATCAAATAAAAATCGAGGTCTAGATAACAAAACCCTAGTTTACAAATTAGGTAAAAGTATAAAATAAACTGCAACGGATCGTTGCTAAATTTATCCAAATTCATTTGAAATATTTATATGTTTATTTCTTTATTATTAATCAGATATCACTTGCAATTTGCAGTTCATGTTGACTTTAATTCAAAAATAATGATCGATTCTCATTTAATAGTCGAGGAATAACCATTCTATATTGGATTTTTGACATTTTGATTATTATTGGTAACCATTGCTGAAGACATGGAGGAATTGGTTTAAAATAAAAAATAGCCATCGATTCTCATCTAATATTTGAGGAATAACAATTCTACATTAGGTTTTTGACGTTTCGATTATTATTGGTAACCATTGCTGAAGACATGGAGGAATCGACTTAAAATAAAAAATAACGATCGATTCTTATCTAATACTAGAGGAATAACCTTATTGCATTCCATTTTTGATGTTTTGACTATTAATGGCAACCTCTACTGAAAACGTGGAAGAATCGACTTGAAATCAAAAAGACTAAATTCTTTTATGGCAAACAACTCAAGCTTGAGTTGTTTACCAAAAATACTATCTTACTCTGGAGTAAAGTACCTACTTTAATATATAATTTTACTAAAAACTTTATTTAACCTTTTTTGTGCTCCTCGAGGTACTTAATTAGGATCTTGAATTTCATCAAAATTGGTTAATTCATTTTCCAGATATTTAGGAAAAACTAAAAAAGTACTTAAATAAAGTACTAATGTTTGTGGGCCGATATGTACCAAAAACTAATCAGTCATTTTGTTAAAACAATGGTAGGTTTTCAATTTCATTTCAATCGGTCCAACGGTGTGGAAAAAATCGTGGGCCAAAAAAACGATAACATACATACATCCATCCAACCATACATCCGCACGCACTAAATGAAAAAATCGCACTTTTTGGCCTCTCGGCGAGAGTCCATGTAATTTTTGTTCAAAACCGTCACGTGCTAAAATTCAACCTAATTGAATACTACAATTTGTGACTTTAATTGAGACCATGGGTTCCGTAGTCTTTACCTGAAGACCCTTTGAAGCAACGCTTGCCGCGAAACCGATTACAATACTTTCCCCATGCTTCGCATTGGATAAAATAAAAATAAATTGGAGGATACATTTTTAATTTATTTATAACGAGACTATTAACAATTTATTTTTCCAGCAGAAGACACACTCTTTTATTGTATTCTTCAATTTATAAAAATTCTGCTACTCTCGGCAAAAAGAAACTTTATATTTAAAAATTAAAGCTCTTAACGTCACAAGGAAACACTGTCGCCATGTTTGAAAATTAGAATATTGTCCAGTTCGGATTGAATATACCTACTAAATAGTATATAGTATTCAGTTCGGCTGGATTCTGCGGTTGGAGAACCTTGACTTTGAGCTAGTTCTTTAGGCTAACGCCAACCTAACAGCCTTAAAAAATCAGTCGGAAGTCGAGGTCTCCTAACCGCAGAACCAAGCCGAACTGAAAGAAATATCAAGAATTCTTGAAACAAGACAAGAAAATTCTTTCACTTGACTGTCATACTTATTACTTAGTCCTAAGTCTTTTCTACCATTAGATGTAAGGCTACTTACGAGTGTCATAATTTCCTAAATTTCCACTCAAGAATAAAGTGTTTTAGCTACTTTTTCCAGATCTGCTTACAAAACTCTCAAATTCTCCCACACAGTGTGGGGCGGAACTATTATATACCTACGATGTGCAAGAGAATAGCTCAATGCTTTTATATTCGAACTTATTTATAATATAGAATAGTTTTTAAGAAATTTGGTGTTGGTACTTGGTGAAACATTTTTTAAAATTATTGGATAAAAAATACTTGGTAGGTTTCACATTAAGATATAAAAAATAAAACGAATTTATATTTGGAGAATCTTTAATCTCGATATATATATTTCGGGTGACTAACCCATCTTCAGGAGAAACAGAAAGTAACTAGTAAGTTAGCTCTAAGTAAATAAATTCGTTTTATTTTTATATCTTAATGTGAAACCTACCAAGTATTTTTTATCCAATAATTATAATATAGAATATTGCTTTCATAATTCAATATACTAGAAATAAATATAAGTTGAGATCCAAATATTAAATTACAAAAATTAATAATAAAGAAGTAAAAAGAAAAATAATAGCTATTAGAAATTAAAAATAAAATGAAACACTTTAAGCAAGATAATTATAACAGAATGATGAGCAAGGATGAAAAGAAAAAAGTTACAAATGCAAACAGAAAAATGTACCTATAGGTTTATCTTGAATTCAGTAATTGACCAGGCTATATTGTATATAAAGTATAAAGAGATACAAATATACAAGGAAAATTTAGGAAGAATATACAAACATAATGGAAATAAAAAGATCAAACCGGATTACAATCTGAAAATTGAAATATTATAATCCAAAGTAAATAAAATAAAATTTAATGAATCAATAAATTAAATAATAATAATTAATTGAAATTATTGTCTTTTATTAGTTTGTGACTAAAAAACCTTGCAATTTAAAAATAATAAATAAAATAAATAATAAAAGTTAGTGTCTAGAAGGATAGATATTATCTAGATTTAAAAGAAACAGATAGGCAGGGTAAGGAAAACTAGGATTAAAAATAAATCAAATAACAAGCAAATGACAAAATTTGGAGAATATTTTAAGTTCATTTGAATTAGTAGAAAAGGCTCTGAAATTGCACAGTACAAAGGAAACAAGAAAGTGGGTTTAAAAGTGTAGTAAATCTTGCGAATTCAAAAATGAAAATGTCTATAAAACTTAGGGAATGTGGTGTTGGTTGATAGTGGAAGATTGTGTTAAATTATAATGATTTTGAAATTGAAATTGGGGGTATTTTACAGTCAATGAGTGTGAGAAGTCGGTGTTGTTTCACCGTAGGGATTGTGTAACACCACCTACTTTAACTTCAAACTCATTGACTGTGAAAGACTACCAACTTCAACTTCAACCTTATTATAATTTATGAAAAATCTATAAAAAAGTGCCGCAACTTTAAATATCAAACATAATTTCCTAAATTGAAACAATTTAATAAGCTTGCTTTGTTTACATCCGGTCGAAACTAAGGTATAATGACTCTTAAGACATAATTATTAGACTCTGGACTCTTAAGACATATAGTTAAGTGACATCGGTAGGAATATATAGATTCAAAGATAAATCAGAAAGAACTAATAAGAAAAAAATACTGGTAACTCCCGGAAAAAAAAAATTATAAAAATTTTAATTTCCAAGATTGCCTTTGATTTTTGGTCATCTTACCTCTCCCAGGGTCTTCTCTTTTGATGGTGAATGAGGAAGTCCACGCAATCGAGTAGGAATATACCAGAAGCTGACGTTGACCATTTCTGGCTCGAAGAGTAGATAGAATTTATCCGGCATCGATTGAATTTGGCTCACCATGTATTCACTAAGCCCCATAAGGCGATCCATCAACCGTTCGAAACCCTCCACTCCCTGAAATATGGCACATGTTAACGTTTACGATATCGGTTCTAACACGACTTGTTCTATAATAAAAATAAAAGCGAACCTTGGAACGCCATTGGAGCCAAAGCTTGAAGATGTCATTGTGACGGCCGCATTGGATAACCTTGTCCCCGGTGTCGTATCGTACATCATATAATTTGTCTTGCATAAAAAGATACTCAGCTGACATTTGATTACAGCTGATAAGCAGTCCCTGAACAATCCAAAATGTACATAGGATGTGATTCTCAGGATACTTAGAAAATTGTTAACTCGCTAGCATTCTTGATCATTTGGCCTTCTCCTTTCTTGTTTACTTTTATTTATCCATATTTAGATTTAATAACATTGGAAGGATATAATGAAAACTTTTTTCAATACTCGGTATACTCTTTAGTCAAATTTGAGTGAATTGGCAATTTATGTATGGAAATGATTTGTGTTATCCAAATTAGAAATTAATACAGGTGCAGATTATTAATAAAAAGTTTTTTGCTAAATTTCAGATTATTTTCTTTAAGCGTTGGTTAGATCTAATATAACAAGCAAATAACCCTAAAATTTTATCATCTCTTGGTAATGGAATTATACAAATTTTTGGCTCTTTTGGACGAACTTTCTGCGAAATTCTGTTCTCGTGTTATTGCGGATATCGGAATAACCAGACAGTTCACAGACAGAAATATATCATGTTTGGAAATTATTTTTCTTCACATTTCAGAAATTTCTAAAATGATAAGCAAAAAATGAAAATAAATAAATACAAAATAAAAACTTTTGTGCGATTTCACTATTTCAACCTGCCTGTCGGTTAGGCAAGGTCGAATCTTCATAGTCTAAATGGTTGCCTATAAATAGGGGTTTTACGAGATTTAAGAAATATTATGAAAATATTTAAAATAAATATTAAAATAAATTATTGTTAATTAAAGAATTTTTATTTATATGAAGTATACCATATAAGTATTGAGACAATTTACTGTTTTAATAGAACAATAAATAATATAATAATAAAATTTCTAGGCGGTTTTATAAATGAATTGTTTATTTATACTTAATTAAATATTTCTCACTCTCATATTACCCTAGTGTAATTGAGAGACTGGTTAGAAAATATTCACATTATGACTTATAACTTATTTCGGAGCCAACTTTCAGTTTGCTTTATTTACATCAAGTAATAAATTAAGAAGTATAGCCGTTGCATTTCTAGCGTAATTCTAAGTATCTTCTTTTAAGGGCTTCACAATCAATTCCAATAGGATGCACGCAACACTACTGGGTACGGGAAGGATGTAAAAAGATCTTGAAGGGAGACACCATTTCAGAATAAGCTGGGTCATATACGTCCCTTAACTTCAGTAATCCTTTACAGATTCCTTGGACTCCTACCCAATCCCTAAATATCTTCTTATCTTCACGATACAAGGGCCCATCACGGACTACAGATGTTGTACCTTCTTGGTGCAACTTCTTCTTGTATCAATATAATTATATAAAAAAATTAACTTTGCACTTTGAAAACACTTGAAAGCTTTGAACATTCCATTGACGAAAACAGAGTTGAAGGGACCTCAAATCATGATTTTCAAAATTTGAACTTTCTAAACTATTTTAATAATACTTACTTATAATTGAAATTAAAAGCCTTCATTAAGTTGACCACCAAAGCTTCAACTACATAACTCTTCCTCGGTCTTGTTCATCACTCACTCTACCCATTAAAAATTTAATTGGCAACCCTTAAAGCAAATATTTGTCAAAGGATATGTAGTTGTTCTAAAGGAATTTAAACAATTTGCGTCGTGAATGGAAATGAAATATATTAAAAATAATAAATAAAATCGTGGAATGTTACGAGGGAGCGTGCCTCCCGCCTTTTGAGGCAAATTGCGTTCTGAGCAGGAGGGCTCATTTCATTAAACTGTCGGCATATGTCAAGCCAATCGAGGGCTTTATTGTGCGCATGCCAGTTCAGGCAGGGATGGCCACCCCTATTTGTTTAAAGCCTCCACCCTAAATCCAATATTAAGATTCCTCCACTGTGCGCAATACATAGTGGGCTATTTATCCAAACAGCCCACATCAGCTGCAAGTTGAATTTAATTAGCATCTGCACAATGGATGGATGGCTGGCTCTGGGAGATAGCAACCCTCTGGTTCAAATATCGATAATGTCAATTTTGAATATTTACCTAAATGAATTATATTTTCTATAGTAAAAATAGAGTAGGATAGTAGAAACCAAACATTTCATTTTTAAGAATAAATTCATGTAGGTTTTAAATCACAAATTCGAAAAAAAGAGCTGGAAATCTTTTACAGAGGTGATATTTAATTTAATTTGAAAACTGTGTATAATAAGGATTATAAAATCCATGGATTTCTGCAGGAAAAGAAGTTTGAATAAATCAAATGTCATACTTCAGAACATTCAAAAATGATATTTTATATTAAAAAGACACGTTATTTAAAGGTGATTTCAAATTGTCAAGTTTATAATGAAATCAAAATATTACTGACTCTCAGAAATGCGAAACTTTACACTGAGATGGCTTAAGTATATTTCAAAAGAGGCTGAAATAATTGGCTTAACTATTATTAAGGAATTGTTTTCAAAATATCAGAGGAAGCTGATTTTTTTCAGGGCAAACAACCCTATAAAAATAAATGAATATTCATCATTTTCCTGCGACACTTACTCTAAAATGAAAATGTATTAACAAAATTTAAAAGTGGAAATTTAAATGACGAGAAATTAGAATAAACTTAGCTTCTGCATGGAGTTAATTCAAAAGGAAAAATGTCTGCAAAATTGAATACATAGGTCATTAAATATTATAAATCAGCAAATAACAATGTTCTACGATCTTAAAAAGAAAGTTCAAAAGAATGTATAATATTATTCAATCTTCAAGGGCTATTTGACTTATTATTAAAATAAATTTTCAAATTTAGATAAATTATCTTTTATTTATTATTATTAATTACCTAAACCATTTCAGTCAGAGTTGGTTCAATGTTCTCAGTTATACTAAATTAATGGAACATTTTTTTTTATTTAATTATTTTTTCCCAATTATATAAGCAATCATATAGAAAAAATTCGAAGTTGAAATTACATTTTTAGTTTTTGAAAATTGTCACTAAAAACATCATATTCTTCATTCGCAGTTTCATAGTGAAAATTTTCAAAAATTAAAAATGTTTATTAATTACTGAAGATGGTGAAAATGTAGTGACCGAAACTATTTAGTAAATTAATATGAACAAACAAAAAATAATTCTAAGAAGTGAATTTAATTTTATTTAGGAACGAATCAAAGATTTTAGTAGAAATAAAATTAAATTCACTTCTTAATTTTATCATGGTTATTTACCTAAATGGGTTGATTTTTGAAAAAATTCCATCTTTCTTCAAAAAAAGAAACTAAAATAAAAAAAATACTTAAATCTTTACATTAATTATTTAAAAAAGGGACCCCAGACTGAAAACTTTTTTCAGTTTAGCCTGATTTTTTGCTTTCCCTTTCGAGTTGAAAGGAGTGAAAAGTCTGTTGCTTTATTTCTTATAAATGTTGCATATTACATTCGTCTTAAGAGTTCGGCTAACGCCCCTGCAAACTAGTTAGCGTTTGGGTTCGATTCCGGAGGGGACGAGGCCCTCTGATGTGCAATGTAAAAATATTTCTACTAAAATCTTTGATTCGTTCCTAAATAAAATTAAATTCACTTATTAATTTTATAATGGTTATTTACCTAGCCTGGGTTGATTTTTTAAAATTTCCATTTTTCTTCAAAAAAAGAAACTCAAAAAAGATACTTAAATCTTTTCATTAATTATTTAAAAAATAATTCGTCTAAATTAGCCAATTTATAAGAATCCAAATTGTCAAAAGCAGTACAGATTTCTAAAGTAAATCATGAGAGATTGTGAACTACCATACATACTATCTATATCCAAAGTATTATGGATAATAATTAATGGTTTATTTCAGAAGATATTATGTACCTATTCACCCCCCCCCCCACACACCAAGTGTGTGTTAGGGGGTTGGTTGCGTGGTGCGTGTCCACGCTCCCCTCCTAGTTGGCGGGGACCTAACAATGATTGGGACAGGGCGATGTTCGTCCCTGGTAAAGAGCCGGGCTGGGCGCCACCCGTCTAGTTGGCGGGTGAGGAGCTCCTAGTTGGTGGATGGCTCCTCCTTCGATCATTAGTCGAGATCGAATTGCCTTACTTAATACATGACTGAAATATTATCAGTCATGCAAAGTGTCGCAACGATCTGACTGAGTCATCTAGCGGCCGTGTCTAAAAGCTCGTAGCCAAAGCAACACGGGCCGCTACATGTGTTAGATAATATCAGATATGGTCCACCTCAATATTTATCATTGTATAAATTTTTATTTTAACATAAATATTTTTATAATATAAAACTGTGTCGTTATTAGTATAGATGTTAATCGAGTGGTGTTTTTGTTTTCTTTATGGTGATCTTAAATCTGATTCACTCATCCAATAAGAATGATAATGGATTAATATTAAAGTAAAAAAATGCTTCTGACTTACGTCTTCTTTGAAATGGATGGTGGAGCATTGTAGAAGCGTGCCCATCAGCTTATGAGGGTTCCAAGTTACAGAATCTGCCCTGCAATGCAAAGAAGAAAACACAAACAGACATTAATAATAAATAGAGAGAGTACAGTGCCAATGCCAATGGTTCCGTTCCAACTTGACTTTCGATTAATCCACCCCTCGCTTGCACTATTTCTAAAATTATAAAAGAACAATAACTCTTGTGAACAGAACCGGAAAGCGCTTTTGTCTCCATCTAGAAAGAATAATAGCGAGTGTGAGAGTATTTTCAAAGCATCATGTTATTGTTTATTTTTTTGTCTCCTTTTTACTTATTTTATTCAGGCATATAGGTGCATCTCATGGTTTCTATTTTGAGATTATCAGATACCCTGTTAGCACACGTGGTCTAGAACATGTTTTCTAGTCAGTAGGAGATCTTCTAGACATCTTAAAGACAACAAGAGCTGAATTAGACATCTTCTAGAGCTATTATGATAGCCTGGAGTGGGCATGCGAGAAAATTATAGGTCGTAAACTAAGTAGATACCTAAACAGTTGAAGTTATGTGGTATTGATTTTACCAGAATTCAAAAATCCTGTATAATTTTAATATAAAAAACAAATGGCGATAAATAAATAATTAATTACAAAATAATTTTATTTATTTTTAACTTTGTTCAAGTTCAGTTGAAATTTTGCATTCATGTAAATAAGTACTCGCTCTATAGTTTTTTGGATTTATTGCTACATACCTATGTTTTTTCTTCCCCAAGAGGTAAGCGTTTTATATATGTTACATTAATAAGATTATGAATGGTTGTGAAACTTACTTTTATTCCTTAATGAAATCAGGATTCTCAGCCTGTGATAACCAATAGGACATTGGAATAGCTCTCGAGTTTATAATTTAGTTTTCTATTTATTGTATAAAAAATAATTTTCTCCAAAAATGAACACTATAAATATCGGACTTAAGAGATTAATTTATATAATTTTAAATAAAAAATGAAATCATTTTCATATTAAGTTAAAATTGGCTTGCAAATGTAAATTTAGGATTGTGAGGCTAACATTTTTTCTTAAACAAAGATATTCATTTTTATTTTTCAAAATATTATTGGTATATTTTACCTATAATAAAAATTTCAGAAATTATTAAAATAGAAGAAAGAATAAAAACAATTTCACTCTCCACAACTTTTTCTCAGAGAACCGTAATCCAAACAAAATCAAGAGATCCAGCAATGTAAATTATTTTCCACGATTGATAAAGAGAAATCAATGAGGTCGTCCACATAACAAACCTGGCCAACTTGCTATAACAACAAAAGGAATTTTTCTATATCCAATCGGATATGTGAACCCATGAGAAATAATAGATAAAATATTTCTAATTAAAAAGACTTATGATAAAGGTAAAACATTCGAAACTATAATCTCTAACAAATAAATTAAATATAAAATCAAAATCTTTTCAATTATTCTTTCTACGGTGAAATAGAAAGAATTGAAATTACATGTGCGAGTCAGACTCGTATAATGAGAGTTCTATACCTTAAATCTTCTTAAATACTCTAGATATTGAATTCGTTCCAATATATGGTATATAAGGAGAAAATAAGTCAATTTATGGAATTTTTCGGGTATAGGTATAAGTTTTTTTAGTCTAGGAGTGAGAATAAGAAGATAATTTACCTTTAGTATGTGAAGAATTGTTCCCTACCTGTTTAATCTAATGTTTTAATAGGAAATCTATTGGAATAGCCCTCCGCTCTGAAGTTACACGAATCCTTCTTCTAGCATGTCAGGTTGCATAGCTACAGGCGCGATTGAATAGAGAATTAGGATCCTGTGCCATAGACACTTGATTCTAAGGATGTACATACTTGATAAAAAACACTCTGTCCGTTGGGCATCTTGTATTTATTTATTGTCTTTTTATTATTGAGATTTTTTATAGTTAATTTTAAGAAAAACGACTGCTATGTTCCCTCCAAATTTTGGTGGTTTGACAATTTTTTGGCCGTGAATGGTTTAAGAGAGATATCTGAAATTTGTTACAAATGTGTAGTATTAATTGAGAATGTAATGGAAGACAGCCCAGGTGTAATGAGGAAAGAAAAAATGAACAAATATCAAAAAGGTGGATTTATTGGAATCCTTCCTCCTTTCCTTTCAAACCGACGTTTCGGAGGATTCTTCCCTGCTTCTTCAGGGTTTCAAGGGGTCAATGAAGGAAACAAATAAAATGCTTCCTTCATCTCTCCACAGTAGTGTTTAAAACTTTTTTCTTCCATAGCAGAGGAATAGAAAAACAATTTATTTTTTCCTCCTTTTCTTAATTTTTCTAAGCTAAGGAAGAAAAAAGTTTTGCTGCACTGCTGTGGAAAGAGGAAGGAAGCATTTTATTTGTATCCTTCATTGACCCCTTGAAACCCCGAAGAAGGAGGGAAGAATCCTCCGAAACGTCGGTTTGAAAGGAAAGGAGGAAGGATTCCAATAAATTACACCTTATTTGATATGTGTTAATTTTTTCTTTCCTCACTACCTCTGGGCTGCCTTCCATTACATTCAATTAAAAATTCAGCCTGTCCGTCTCTCTCCAGAGAAAATTTCGTTGCAAATAAAATTAATTGAGACTTTTGTCCCAAATTCTAGGCTAATAAGTACAATAATTCAGCTATATAAATTTTCGATTTTTTTTTTCATTTTAATAGGAACAGCTAAAAAAGAAGATCAAAAATCTAATTCTTTATAATACAAACATTTTTTAATTTACTCAAATAAACTAGCTTCGATCTTCGTACTTAATCCTTTGAATTGTAATCCAGCCAAACAACTATCAGACAGAAATATCATTTTTGAAAATAATCTTTCTTTGTTTCGGAGATTTCTAGAATGGAGAAAAAATACATGAAATTTTTTAAATAAATTAAAATTTCTGTTGTCCTGGAAAATGTTTTAATTTTGCATTTTGTTGACATCTAAAGTTTAAAGCAACGCTTCTTAAACTGTGGGTCGCGACCCTCAAAGGGGCACTTAACTAATTTTGTGGGTCACGAAAAATTTGATGTATAGAACTTATAATAATAATAATAAAGAACACAGAAAAAATAGATTCAGTCATAAGCATAATATTAAAATATTGCGTTGTTTCTGGTAGGATTTGCATACTAAAGAAATGTTTTGTGTTAATTTTTATAATAAATGTTTGATTTGTATATTTGTTTCATATTCTTGAAAAATATCGGTTTACATTCATTTGTAGGATCTGGCATTGATTTGTGGAACAGTCTGTCTGTTAATACTTGGGATTATAGTCCTCTGCCCCCTATGATTAAATCAATTATAAATTTTGTCAAGTCCTAATGTCCTAGAGTTGTGCAAAATTTTATTTAGTTCTCACAAGCAGAGATTAGCTGAGGTAGAGAGAGGTCATACCATCCTTGTTAAGGTTTTGACCAGGTTTCCTTAACAACTTATGGCAAATGCCGGGATGGCTAATGCGTCGCTTGCTCCTGGTATCGGATTTTTGCGCGGAATTTTTAAATTACTTTTTGTCTTTTGATGGAAATCTATGGTCATGTTATTTGTTAATGAGCATACATTTCTTTTTTTACTTGTTTATTATTTGTTAAATTGTTGTAATTAATTTGTATTGATGTTTGTTAATGTATTGTAGCTAGATTGTATTGATGTTTGGAGGACCTAGCCACCGAGGACTTGTGCCTCTAAGCAGGTCGAGGAATAAAGATTTATTTATTTATACTTACACACTTGGGGGTCGCGTAAATTTTTTTTGGTGGAAAAGGGGTCTCCAGTGAAAAAAGTTTAAGAAGCTCTGGTCTAAAATTTAGGTTGAAATCGATTATTTAGTTGGAATGTGACCAAAGAAAGAAATAAGAATCTATTTTAGTGAAAAGTCCACAGATAGAACAATCTTACTTGGCTATCTACTATTATCTAATGGAATCTCAATTGGTGCAAACACGAAAACAAGTCGGGGAAAGTTTTAGTCTATTAGAAACGAAGACAGGTCGGGACAGGCTTGAGTCTATTAGAAATGAGGTAATTTCTGTTGTTCTAAAAGGACCAGCTCATGAACGATAATTTTTATAGATATGAGAGTAGAGAAATATTATTTAAATACAGTTTACTTGACTGAAATATATACAAAATATTTAAAGAGATAATTTATAAAGAATAATAGTTAAATGTTAAGCGGTTTGCTCACAGCGACCTAAGCTCGCTTGATGCCATAGTAGGTATATAAACAGTCAATTGCCGCCAAGAGGAGGTTCAAGGAGTAATGTAGCGCTACCTTCTATTCCAAAGCTAAAGAACGGAAGATCGTACCTAATTCATTTTTATCAAAAATGCTTGTATTTTAAAATAAAGAACTGATTAGATTTCTGGCTTTTTTTTCTATTACTAATGAAAAATTTATAATACTTCGACCAGTCTTGTAGCCAGACAGTGAGCTGGTCTCTGAAAAAGGCACGGTATGTTCGTCAAATATATCTATAATTATTCAAATGTGTGATTACATTTTAGAGTTAATATGTATATATAATCGTCCTTTTGAGATTTCGTAATTTCTGAAAACAATTTTAGGCTTAAAATCTTAAATATAATTTTTATCAAAAGTAAGGTGAATTTTTCAAAATAATACAATCTTTTTTTGAATTGTAAAAAACTCACATATCCTTAAAAGAATATTTTAATTTAAAAATTATATCAATGTATATCAAGAAAAACAGGAACATGCTTACGTTTTTATAGATATAGAGATTTTAAATGGTTAAATAGAGGAAAAAGTTCAAACTTTTTCAACATTCAGTAAAAGTACGCTCGCCAGATACAGCCGTCCGATTAATAAACGTAAATACATATAATTAACTAATAATATTTATTTTTATTTTAATTATCTTGAGAAAAAATGATATGACACAAATATTCACCTTCGTTCGAATCTATAGTATGCCAATATACAAATATTCATATCTATGATAGTCTCACACACCTGAAATGTGGTCTTCCCTCTGTTTTTCCCAGTTCACTTATTTCGACAACAAAAATTTTAAAAGATCGATGAGGCTATTAAAAAAGTTTCACTTGAAAATGGTATACAAATTAGAATTAGAATTATATTAAGATATAAAATTTTAACTAATTTTCTGATTTTTCTGTGAAAGTTCTAACCCGATTTGAAATAGCTAGTAAGCGAGACTTCCCAAAATAGTATTTTTCTTTTTAAAGACCGACTTTTTCTAGGTAAAAGATGATTTTTCAAATAATTTTTATGAAAAAAATAAAAACCGACTTCAAAAAATTAAATGCAAAAAATAAAATACACTAAAAGATATAAAATAATTATTATCTTATTTAGTTACAACTAAACGACGAAATATTAACATGAAATTACTTTTTGAAGTCGGTACCAAACAAACTATACCTTATAAGCGAGCGTACCCGCCAAATGTACTAAGTAAGATCCGTCGAGTGCGATTCATAAAAGGTATATGTTTGGCACCAGCTTCAAAAAGTAATTTCATGATAATATTTCGTCGTTTAGTTGTAACTAAATAAGATAATAATTATTTTATACCATTTAGTGTATTTTATTTGTTGCATTTAATTTTTGAAGTCGGTTTTTATTTTTTTCTTAAAAATTATTTTTATTTTTCTCTTTTTAGTGATGTTATTAATAGTGATCATATCATCAGAACTTGACCAAATTAATATGACACCATCCCTAAGACACCCCCTTTCGGATAAAAAAAGAACCATCGAAATCGGTTCATAAACAAAGAGGTTAGGTCTAAACAAACCTAACAACAAAAGGTCTAATACCATATGAAAAAAAAATCGAAAAAAATGGGACCAATCGGAAGCTAGACTGGACCCAATGCAAAAAAAAATTTCAAAATCGGTTGACAATTAGCGGAGATATGATGTAACATAGGCACAAAAAAAAAAAAAAAAAAAAAAAAATCAGTCGAATAGAGAACCTCCTCCTTTTTTGAAGCGGGTTAAAAATACTCTCTACTTGTAGCAGAGACTAAGGATCCGTGTAGCGATTGCAAAAAATGTTTCCGCCCGGGATCGAACCGGGGACCTTGTGCGTGTGAAGCACACGTGATAACTACTACACTACGGAAACTTATGGAAAGAAGACGTTTCTTAATTTATAAGGAAATGCCAAGTGAAGTAGATTGATTTCACCTTGGCAGTGAAATGCTCTGCTAGAGACGGAGCGCAATGGCCCATCATATTTATGACACACTCAACTTAATAGACAAAGAAATAAAAGAATTAAAAAAATAATTTACTAAGTGTGTAACCCAGTTGTTTAATTTAGAAGGAATATATTTAAAAAGTTATTAAATACTTACTATTAATAGAAACATATATAAACTAAAATTCTAACAAATATATATATCAAATAATTGTATCACACTAAAATGAAAAAAATAATTTTTAAAATGGAGTTATACACAATCAAAAGACAATATCTTTTTAATTTCTCAGTATTTTCAGAGAGTAGCTAAAGAAATTCCAAAAATTCGTACTTTCAACTATTCGAATATCTCGAATAGTAAATAAAAACATATTTGAATATTCGAATATATTCGTAAAGTTGTGAAGGAAATAAAAGATGATGATTACAGTTAGGCATATACTAGTAGGTACATGGTACTAATTTCCATATTAAAAAAAAATAGTGAAAATTTATTTTAATTTTTAAAAATACATAAGAAAAACAGGAAAAAATTTTAGAAAAATATTTAAAATGTTATACTATAAATATGAACGAATATTTACATGAATAATTTAAAAAATATTTGAATAACCCATTACTTAAAAATGGACAAAAATATTCGGTTTTGGAGGCCCTAGTAGTAATTTATCGGTGAGCAGCTTATTGAAATAACTATGTATTATTATTATTATTTATTTTACTTATTCCTTTTTAATTAGAAATTTACGAATTGTGGAAAAAATGATTTTGTGTCTGTGTATGTGTACAATTTAGATACTGACAATATAGCTCGAGAATGGAAAGTCTATATTTTGGTGCTAAAATATTTGTATTTATAAAACTAAAAACAAATTAGTTTTCGGGCTTTCTTATTTTTGAATTTCTATGGTTGAAAATGCACGAAATGAGAAAAAAAATCTAAAGTCTCATTTGCAAGAAACACAATTTTCAAACATTTATTATTACCCTCCTTATAGATCCCCACCAAGCCAAATTTGCCGATTCCTTTATCCCCATGACTTATGGAGATAGGAACTCTTTTCACTAATAAGTCTTTCCGGCAATCTTTGATCTTTAATGAATCTCAGCTTCAGATATTTTCAACTCAGACCCAATATATGAAATTTCTTTCTATCGATTTACTTCGAACTGGGCTGCACTTTCTTGGTGCAACATTTTCTTCCATCAATATAAAAAAAATCAAAATCACATTCTCATATGGGAAGCAATAGAATGATTATAGATAAAGAACTGAAATTTGGCACAAAAGTTTGTTTTAATAATCTGTATTTCTCTGTTAAGTTTCAACTTTGAAGGAGCTTAACCGGTTCGGAGACGTAAAATACCCAGTGATCACCTGCAGCATTCTCAGTCGATGTTATTTCTCTCTTTAAATGAAAAGATTTAATTTGCCTAGAGTAGCAGACTAGTCGATGTATATCATAATTCCGTCGATTTTTACTTTATCCAATGCCAAGCATGGGAGAAAGTATTGGAATCGCTCTCGCGGCAAGCGCGACTTCAAAGGGTCCTCAGGTAAAGACTACGGAACCCATAGACTCAATTAAGGTCACAAATTGAAGTATTCAATGAGATTGAATTTTAGCACGTGACGGTTTTGCCAAAAATTACCTGGAATCTCGTCGAGAGGCCAAAAAGTGCCATTTTTTTGGAAGTGCGTGGGGATGGATGGATGGATGTATGTATGTATGTGTGTTATCGCTTTTTTCGTCCACGATTTTTTCCACACCTTTGCGCTGATTGAAATGAAATTGAAAACCTACCATTAGTTTAACAAAATGAAGCGCTGATTAGTTTTTGGTACATATCGGTCCACAAACATTAGTACTTTATTTCAGTACTTTTTTAGTTTTTTCTAAATATCTTGAAAATGACTTAACCAATTTTGATGAAATTTAATATCCTAATTAAGTACCTTGGGAACCACAAAAAAGGTTAAATAAAGTTTTTAGTAAAATCATATTTTAAAGTACTTTACTCTATAGTAAAATAGTACTTTTTTAATTTTAAATTCTTTAAAATTTATTCATTTGATCGTTTTAATATAGCTCATTTAACCTAACTTAAGTAAGAATGGTTAGGCTTCTCGCTGTGAAATGGTAAAAATTTGGGAGGAAATTTTATAAGTAACCATAGCAACCGCGTTGTTTTCTTATCCGTTACCATTGCTGACGACATGGAGGAATCGACTTAAAATCAAAAATAGCTATTGATTCTCATCTAGTACTTGAGGAATAACCATTCTATATTGGATTTTTGACGTTTCGGTTTTTATTGGTAACCATTGCTGAAGACATGGAGGAATCGACTTAAAATCAAAAATAGCGATTGATTCTCATCTATTACTTGAGAAATAACCTTTATTACATTTCATTTTTGATGTTTTGACTATTAATGGTAACCTTACTGAACTCAAGCTTGAGTTGTTTACCAAAAAAGAATTTAGTCTTTTTGATTTTAAGTCGATTCTTCCACGTTTTCAGTAGAGGTTGCCATTAATAGTCAAAACATCAAAAATGGAATGCAATAAGGTTATTCCTCTAGTATTAGATAAGAATCGATCGTTATTTTTGATTTTAAGTCGATTCCTCCATGTCTTCAGCAATGGTTACCAATAATAATCGAAGGGTCAAAAATCTAAGGTTAGAATTATTATTCCTCAAGTATTAGATGAGAATCAATCGCTATTTTTGATTTTAAGTCGATTCCTCCATGTCTTAAGCAATGATTACCAATAATAACCGAAATGTCAAAAATCCAATGTAGAATTGTTATTCCTCGACTGTTAAATGAGAATCGATCATTATTTTTGAATTCAAGTCAACATGAACTGCAAATTGCAAGTGATATCTGATTTATATAAAGGAATAAACATATTAATATTTCAAATGAATTTGGATAAATTTTAGCAACGATCCGTTGCAGTTTATTTTCTTAATGTTTCAAATGTGGAGAAAAATAATTTTTCAACCATTTATGTATTTTACTTTATCCAATGCGAAGCATGGGGAAAGTATTGTAATCGCTCTCGCGGCAAGCGCGACTTCAAAGGGTCCTCAGGTAAAGACTACGGAACCCATGGACTCAATTAAGGTCACAAATTGAAGTATTCAATTAGATTGAATTTTAGCACGTGACGGTTTTGCCAAAAATTACCTGGGATCTCGTCGAGAGGCCAAAAAGTGCCATTTTTTTGGAAGTGCGTGGGATGGATGGATGTATGTGTGTTATCGTTTTTTTCGTCCACGAATTTTTCCACACCGTTGCACCGATTGAATTGAAATTGAAAACCTACCAGTATTTTAACAAAATGAAGCGCTGATTAGTTTTTGGTACATATCGGTCCACAAACATTAGTACTTTATTTAAGTACTTTTTTAGTTATTGCTAAATATCTTGAAAATGACTTAACCAATTTTGATGAAATTTAATATCCTAATTAAGTACCTTGGGGACCACAAAAAAGGTTAAATAAAGTTTTTAGTAAAATTATATTTTAAAGTACTTTACTCTAGAACATATTAATATTTCAAATGAATTTGGATAAAGTTTAGCAACGATCCGTTGCAGTTTATTTCTATTTGTGTCTTTATCTGTCTATTTCTATCCCAACAGACACAAAAACTCGTAGAAAGTTAGTTCTGAGGCCGAAATTTTCTATTTTCAAAACAAAGAACAGATCAGATATTGAATTATCTTGTTCTAGAACTATCGGCTCCAAAACGTAGCAAATCAGAAAAAATTGTCATATAGGGAGCTATTGAGATTGTGGTTAACGAGCTGAAATATGAATGAGATGTTTGAATTAATAAACTAGATTTCGTCGTCACGTTCGAACTTTCTAAATCTAAAAATCAACTCAAATCATTTTTTACTTTATTTTATAGATGTTTAAATTTCAGAGGCTAGTTGAAGGAATATGTTATGCTAAGAGTATTGAGATTTAAAAAAGTATACACTTTTTTTTATATATAAAATTACTTTATAAATTAAGTAAATTATTCACAATTTTAAATATATTAATTTTCTTAAAATTATTAATTAACTTCTAAAAATGTAATCAGGCTTTTGAATAATTATAGCAACATTTCACGAACATACCGGGCCTTTTTAACCGACTTCAAAAAAGGAGGAGGTTCCCATTCAGAGAGCAGTTCACTGTCTGACTTCAAGACTATAGTGAGGAATATAAATTTTTCATTAGCAATCGCTAGAAAAAAAAAGAAATCTAATCAGTTCTCTATTTTAAAATACAAACATTGTTTTTATTCAAATGAATTAGCTACGATCTTCCGTTCTTTATCTTTGGAATCGACGGTAGCTACAGTACTCCCTGAACATTCTCTTGGCGGAAATTTACTGTTTGCTGTGAGCAAACTGCATAATATTTAACTAATTATTCTTTATAAATTATCTCTTAAAATACTTTGTATAATTTCAGTCATGTAAAGTGTATTTCATTAATATTTATTTACTCTCCTTATCTATAAAAAGTATCCTTCTACTTCATGAGGGGGTCCTTTAGAACAACAGAAATTACCTCGTTTCTAATAAACTCAAACCTGCCCCGGCCTATTTTTGTTCTTTCAGCATGTGAGATTCCATTAAATAATAGATAGCCAAATGAGATTGTTCTATCTGTGGACTTTTCACTAAAATAAATTCTCATTTTTTCTTTGATCACGTTCTAACTAAATAATCGATTTCAACCTAATCTTTAGACCAGAGCTTCTTAAACTTTTTTCACTGGAGACCCTTTTCCACAAAAAAAAAAATTTACGCGACCCCCAAGTGTGTTAAGTATATGAAACAAATATACAAATCAAACATTTATTATAAATATTAACATAAAACGAAATTTTCTTTGGAGAGAGACGGACTGGTTGAACTTTTAATTTAATAGGAGTAGCCCAGGTGTAGTAAGGAAAGAAAGATTAACACATATCACAATAAGTGTGTTCATTGAACCTCTCCTTGTAAACCGATGTTTCGGAGGATTCTTCCTTCGTGTCTTCGGTAGCATAATGAAAGAAACAAATAAAATGCTCTCCTCTCTAGACAGCAGTGTTCAAAACTGGTTTTCTATGCCTCTGCTAAGGAAGAAAACAGTTTTGAACACTGTGGAGAGAGGAAGGAAGCATTTTATTTGTTTCCTTCATTGACCCCTTGAAACCCTGAAGAAAGAGGAAAGAATCCTCCGAAACGTCGGTTTGAAAGGAAAGAAGGAAGGATTCCAATAAATTACACCTTATTTGATATGTGTAAATTTTTTCTTTCCTCACTACCCCTGGGCTGCCTTCCATTACATTCAATTAACATAAAATATTTCTTTAGTATACAAAGCCTACCAGAAAGAACGCAATATTTTATTATTTTCTAATAAAAAGAAAAAAAATCGAAAATGTATACAAGAAGCTGAATTATTGTACTTATTAGGCTGGAATTTGGCACAGAAGTCTCGACTAATACTACGGATTTGTGCCAAATTTCAGATATATCTCTTAAACCATTTACGGCCAAAAAATTGTCAAATCACCAAAATTTGGAAAGAACATAACCAGTCGTTTTTCTTATAATTATCTATTAAACATTTCAATAACAAAAAGACAATAAATAAATACAAATTGCTCAACGCACAGTGTCTTTTTTTATCAAGTACATTATTAGAATAAAGTGTATGGCGGAGAATTCTAATTCTCTATTCAATGGCGACTGTAGCTATGCAACCAGTCACTTTAGAAGTAGGACTCGCGTAACATTCAGAGCGGAGGGCTATTCCAATAGATTTCCTATTAAGACATAAGATTAAACAGCTAGGGAACAATTCTTGCATATACTAAAGGTAAATTCTCTTCTTATTCTCACTCTTAGACTAAAAAATCTTATATCTATACCCGAAAAAATTCCATAAATTGACTTATTTTCTCCTTATATACTACAAATTGGAACGAATTCAATATCTAAAGTATTTAGGAAGATATAAGGTATGGAACTCTCATTATGCGAGTCTGACTCGCACATATAATTTCAATTCTTCTATTTCATCGTAGAATTTCCGATGAACTACTTGGTTTTAATAGTTTTTAAGGAATTTGGTGTTGGTACTTGGTGAAACATTTTTTAAAATTATTAGATAAAAATTGATTTTTTGAATGTGTTAAAAATATAATGTTTAATCAAAATTCAAGAAGCTATATTTTTCCGAAATATTATTTATCTGTACATTACGAGAAATTTAAAGTCCGAATCAAAGATTATATTAGATATGTATCCATCAATTCATGCCAGAAGAGATGGCCTCTTCGGGAGTCAAACCCAAGTGCCAAATTTACATTCCGGGTAGTTGGCTTAACCCTAGATGCAAAAACTTTTTGATATAAAGCTATATGCTCAAGTTAAAAAATTTACTTAAGTTATAGTAGACTCGAATGCTAAATTCTGCCGGCCTTTAAATTCCTCGTAATTTAATTAATGTTTATTTTAATATTAAATATTCTTTCTTGATTTCAAATGTATTTCTCTAATCCTTTCTACATTTTTTCGATCGTAAACTCGATTTATCGATTTCTTATGAATGAGAGGAAAATGCACACAGAGGCTGCAGAGGAGATTTCTCCGTTGACGTGGTTCCAGATGGGAACACAGTCTGGCGATGATTGATTAAAAGCCTCCCCGTTCCCTATTAAAAAACTCACCCCTGTAGCCCAATGAGCCTTCGATTAAACCTCCCCACTCGCACCTAAATAGATCCCAAAGCACTTAAGCCCACGCCATAAATTAACCACGCGGATTTGAATGCCGACTGTAAAAGTGAACAGCTAATTGAGTCTACGCTACAGGACGATCCGTTTAAAGAAAATAAAACAGTAATCAACAACTCTGCTACTCTCGTCAAAATAAAAACTTTTCAATTAAAACAGTAATGTTCAGATGAAATTAGAAAAAATAAAATTTCCCCTAAAAAGTAATATGATCAATTAATAAAAACATGTCCAAGGACTGTAAGACCCGCATATATAAAACCTGCATACGACCCATCTTAACCTACGCCGTAGAAACAAGAGCAGAAACCACCAAAACCAAAAACCAACTGCAAGTAGTCTAAATGAAAGTCCTGAGATCAATCTCAGGACTCAGTATAAGAGATAAAGTTCGAAATGAAAACATCCGAAATCAATGTGGAATCATCGACATATTAAAGTGAACAAAAGGAAGATGCCGAGAGTGGTACGAACACATCATGCGAATGGACGATGAGAGGCTCGCCAAACAAGCCCTACTGTCCAAACCAACCACAAAGAGACCTCTTGGAAGACCTCCAAAAAGATGGATTGACAGTTAGCAAGACTCTGGAAATTAACAGGAGAAATCCTAAATTAAGAAGAAGAAGAAGAATGATAGTTTGCTCATTAATAAATATTTATATTCTGTTAGAGGTTTTTTAGTCAAATTTTGAAACATGTTAGATCTATAAAGATTACTTAATATTAATAACAAGTTATTCGGATAGTAGGTATTATCCGATTCAAAATAGTTCGGAGATGTACGTTAAATCTAAAACTATCCATATATTTAAATAACTTGAAAAATTTCCAGAATTAGAAGACGGAACATAGTATTAATTAATTTGAAAGTTTATAGTAGGTATTTCAAAAAATTTTGGCACATTCACATAAACAATTTTTCCTTTCTTTTCTTTATTATATATACTAACAATTATATTAGTTAAACAATTTTAGAAATAACACAAATAGAATCAGCTAATACAGTTTTAAAACAATAGAACGGAATCCTTTTGCTTATTCATCTTTAGACATAGAAATTTCAAATTTAAATAAAATTATTTCCCACTATAAACTTTCAAATTAATACATATTATGGACGGAAATGATAATAATACTAATAATTATTGACGAATTATATACCCAATGGATGACCTAACTTCTAAATAATATTTTAAAACAAAAGTAAGACTTGGTAGAAGGAAAACATGACTTAAAATCAAAGCAGATGTTCGGAAACATCTCATCAGTATTATTCCAAAGTGTGATCAATTGGTTTATTACAATCTATGCAAACAGAGCTGAATTGTTTCCATTCCTCTGGAAACCAAGAGTTCGGCCTAAAATGAGAATTACTAATAGCGATTTTGAGTCTCAGACGAACTATCGACAAACTAGAAGGCACAAAATTTGTAAATCATAAAATGGATAATTTTATGAAATCTAAAGAATATACTTATACAAATATAGTGAAAAATTTCAAGGAATTTCTACAACTTTGAAACTATATAGAAGCCTAGATGACATTTCTCTGCAGACGTTAAGGTCTCAAAAGGCGACATAACAAACCCTGGTCCTAACTAAGATAATATGATCATAATAGAAATATTAGTTAGTATTTCGAAAAAAGATATGATAACCAACAGTACTTTTTTTAATCACATCCCTCACATAATTTGTTTTTATGAAATTATTCAAAAAACACTTAAATCATTATGTATCATTCCGAAATGTAATAATAAAAAAACTTTTTAAAATAGTATAAATTTGAAAACTAAACTAAAAACCAGGAGAATTTTGCGATCCCGAAAAATTTTCTCGTGACCCCTTGGGGACCCATAGTTTGCTTACCACCGGTCTATTGTACGATCTGCGATGAAAGCTAAGCGTAGAAGTAAGGAATTAAAATTCGTTGCAACAAGCCGTAAACTCAAATTCCAAATAAAAGTAATAAGTATGTATTAGGGCGCTCCTTATGTTGGATATTTTCGAATATTTACGCGGACATGGGCTCATATGTTTCTAAATGTAAATAATTATCCTCAAGTTGAATCTCTATCTCAATTTTAACCTAGTACACAAAGCGAGTTAATTTTCCCATCTAAATAACATGAGTTTATAAGCATTAAACAATTTTTATTCCGGTTAGTACGTTCAAATAATTTGAAACTCTGCAAACTTTATCCTTATAATAATATAGCTATCCCTCAAAATTTTTACAGATTTTTAGCTATTATAATTTTGGAGTCTATAACTTACAAAAACTAAGATATAGTAGTATTTTATCTAGATGTAGCTCCAAAACTATAATAGCTAAAAATTTGTAAAAATTCGAGGATAGCTACTTATAAGGATAAAGTTTACAGAGTTTAAAATTTTTTGAACGATTACTTTGGCCGGAAATAAAAATTGATCGTTTAATGCTTAAAAAACCCCATGTTATTTAGATGGGAAAATTAATCGCTCGTACGCAATAGGTTAAAATTGAGATAGAGAACTTGAAACTTGGAGGATAATTTTTTTTATTTATTTAGAACCATATGAGCCCCTTTCCGCTTAAAAATTCAAAATATATCCAAATTAAGGAATACCCTAGTAGGTATAATATTTTTAAAATATAAGGTCATTTTCATCTTCTTGAAAAACCCGACGTTTAGGAGGACGTCTCTTCTTCTTCAGGGTTTAAGTGTCAACGAAGTGTATATATAATTATAATGTGTTTATTAGTATTATTTTTAATTGTAATTAGTTGATAACTTTGTTTACAGCGATGATGATGGCCGGAGTGGGTCAAAAAATAATTTAAATTTTATTTCATTTTCATTTAATTTTGTCTGCAAATAAAAATCGACCTTTTCAACTCAATTAAAGATTAAAAACAATATTAATATATCTATTTTGATTTATTTTAATTATTTATATCCATCAATTAAATTAATAAGTTGTTGTAGTCAAATAAGGACAATAGCTTATGCAAATAATTTTATTTTATGCCAACGTTTCGTCAACTAAAATGACAAATATGCAAAGAAGCTAATTTGTTTGAGCCCTGAGGAAGTCAACAAAGTTGACGAAACGTTGGCATTAAATAAAAATGTTTGCATAAGCTATTGTGCTTATTTCTCTACAACAACTTATTAATTAATATATCTCTTTTAACTTAAAAAAATCACCTAACAACACTCGGTCCGCCAGGTAGTTAGAAATAATCACACTAATCTGTTACTTCTAATATTTTCTGAAAAGATGTTAGGTGAAGGTGGTATAGTCGAAAGAATATACTAGTATTTCCAATTGTATCATTAGCCGTGGGCGACTTGTGCTGTTACCCTTCAAGGGAAATAAATGTAAAAGTAAAATGCTGTCAGTTGGGGGTGGTTTGATTGGGATCTCTTGTTCGACGGGCTGCTGCCTGTTTCACGCACTTCCCCCAACAACCAGGCTCTTAATCCGTTCGCTCCCAGCAAGTTCTACCACCCTATCCACCCTCATACTGGCAAATACACACACATACACACACATAAAGAGTCCCATACTTAAGCTAATCTTAAAAAGAAAAAGAAATAAATCTATTAAAACAACAAAAATCAACGAAATCTTAAAAAATCCCGACTGTGATTTCATGAGTGAATAACATCCTGGACCACAGCTTGATAGTGTAAATTTGTAATATTAATTTCAATAAATTCTTCTTTTGAAACTTAGCTATATCCAAGAAGAATACTCAATGAGCTAATATTTGACCTATTGCTATGTTAAACCTTTTTTGTTTTCAACCTAATGTAAAAACATACTTGAAAATTCTCAAATTGTTACATTTTTAATTTTGTATCACTGTTAAATTAATGAGACCAAAATACACACATCGACGATTTTTGACCTCTTCAAGATTTTAATGATGAAGCAAAAGAGAGGGGTCTTCTAGTATTCTATTGATATCCTACTGATTCAGAAACGAGTAATAGAACTAATAGAAGAGTTCTCCTAATTCTTTGTATTTCCTAAAACCAAATTCACCCTTTTCATTTTCTTAGATATTAATAAGGCATTTGTTGTAACGAGCTAAAGTCATTTAAAACACTTATGTTAAAAAAGGTCAAGTTTGATTGATTAAGCCGTTTGCCGGAAAAAATTAGGGAGATATATGATATGGTACCATTTAAACTATACCAAATTCAGTAGAAATAAATTATATTTTAAAACTAAAAAAACACAAAGCTTCTAAAAAAGTACAAAATAATGTAATAAATATAAAGTCAAAAAGTGTGGGGCGCAGAAGCATGTACCTACTTTTAATTAATTTCAACAAAGTGCCCCACGATTTTTGATTTTATATTTATTACATTATTTTGTACTTTTTAGAAGCGTGTTTTTAGTTTTTAAATATAATTTATTTTTTATTTTTATTTTTTTATAAATTTTATTAAACCAATTATTTTACATTAATTAATGTATACATTGTATTTTTTGCTTCGATTCCGAGATTACTTCTCCACCATCGAGTGTCCTTATTCATCTTTAGTCCTTGTTTTTAATAAGAGGAAAAATCTAATTAGATAAAAAAACCTCTTTTCCGATAATTATTTCAATTTCATTATTCCCCAATCAAGTCGATTGGTTATCTCCAATCCATTCCTCTAAAATATAATTTATTTTTTTATTTTTTAGTCTTAATTATTTTTATAGAGAAAAGTTTGCAGAATTTAACAGCATGAAATGTAATTATTTTTATTATTTGAATATAATTTCATTTAAATTGAGTAGGTAAACAATTATTTTTATTGAGAAATGTTTGCGGAGCAAAAGAAAAGTCACGTTGATACATAGTAGCTACTTTCAATTAAAACGCCTGCATTGTATTTTTTTACATGTCGATTATTTTTCTGAAACTTGGCTGTTAAGTATTCTAACATATGACACAAAAATTAATTTATCCTAAAATATAATTCGTAATATCCAAGTTTTAGGAAAGTAATTTCAATTAAAAATGTAAAATCCATAAATCTAGATCGACATGAAAAATAGAAAGTATACCTACGTTTTAATTGAATGTACTATTTTCTCAATTCCTATTGGTAGCACATTAGATCTCACTATTTTTTAGGGCCCAACGGTTTAATTAATAGAATTTAATATTTTTTGAAGAAGTGTTTTGGTGGTATTAGACTTTTTTAAACCTAATAAGTGAATAGTCTTTTTTTTTTTTGGGGGGGGGGGGGGAGTTTAATGTGGGAAAATTTTTAATTTTAACTGAAGAGATAATAGTAATTTAACTTTATATTAACTATTAATTAATTTTGAAATAAAATGATAGATTTTTTAAACAGATGTGAATTTAAACAATACAAACTTCATCTCTTATCTCCATTTTAAGAGTGGAAAGACGAAAAATCTGTGCTTTCGATTTTTCTCTTTACATATGTCCTAAAATCTAGAACCATACCAAGTTTTACTTAACTACTATAAAAAATTCAGGATCCTAAGTTAATTGGAAGTAGGTACACTAGATTTTAAATGAGTGGGTTAGTAAATGAATAATGAAATTGCCTATCTTGGGTTGTTCTAATACGAGCAATAGAGATTTTATAATTTGTCGTTTAATTAAGCTTAAGGACTTATATTGAGGAAATGATTTTCAGCCATGTTAAGGTTTCCGGCGCGAAGTCACAGAAGAGTCAACATCGCTAAAGTTTCATTGAGAAAAGCTAGTTCAGCGGTATTCGCGCGCTCGAATAGAACTTGGCTTGGGACTTCCAAATAATACTCCCTAGAGCTTCATTTGCAAGAAACATGCAAATTTCAAACATTTAACACTTCTTAGAAATCAAATTAAATTCAAAGAAGATAGAATAAAAGTACATATTCCTTATTTGAGTTCTAGAAACTAGAATTCTCTTTCCTGCTAGATTCAACCATCATTCATTTAACACGCATCCACTGGAACCTTCAACCTTCAACACCGATGTCATAAAATCGGTGTATGTTACTGGTAATTTGTTTTTCGTGGAGTACAATTTAGCTGGAATAAATAAGACTAGTTCCTCTGCTTTACGACATTAAGTATCTACAATCTAGTTATGTGCTTAAATATGTACATTTCTCTTACATTTTTAATAATTTTTTGCATTCCAAAGACTCTGTTAATAAATAATTGATATTCAAGTTTCTCTCACCTTTCGATGCCGGTTAGCCGTGGATGCCTGTATTTTCTGGACAGGAGGAGACCGCCGCCCCAGGCCGCCTGTACAAAAACAAACATGTGTCAAAAGTTATTGAAAAAAGACTAAGCTGAGAGGGATCTAGATTTTTTCCTTAATACTTATTATTATTAATCGACATGTCAAAATAAAGTATTAAATCTTAGGAAATAAATAAATAAATTTACATTATAAAAATATAACAATTTTTAGTCTTGTAATACCTGGATTGGATAATGTATAAACAATTCTTTCTAGTTCACCTACCATAATACAACAATTTTAATTTTATTTATAGATTTTAATTTTAAGTTAGACTTTTAAAATGCTGTTCTTGAAAAATGTCAACTTTTAAATCCGGCAGTCTTCTTCCCAAAGTTAAATTGTGAGTCGCTCAGATGCCAATGCAGTGAAGTTCACTTTTGGAAAATTTCTAAATTTTCTCATTAAGTGGCTGCTTTTTGAATATGTTTTCTTATGGCATTTGGATTTGAAAAAAAAAAATTAATTTTTATGGATTGCTCTTGTTTTATGGACATAACCCCATTTGTTTCTAAGCTGATCAAATAGCAAGTAAGTAAACATTTTTTGGAGGGGTCGCGTGATCTATGAATGACTTAGATACATTTTAAAATTTAAAATAAAATTTAATAGAAAATATTTATAAAAAAAAAATGTCAAATCGAAAGTGAAACATTGAAGATGTCAAGATTCTCTCGAGCTGAGCCATTCATGCAAAAATTAGAAAATTAATTATTTTTCATGACATTTCGCTTTCTAATTCTAAAGACATCTTTGGGCGTCGACAGATTATTAAAGTTAAAAACAGATCATAATTCTAATTTGAAACACCGTGGAAAAGATTATAAAAAATTCCTAATTTTACCATGCAACTTATCAAATTGGTCAGATCATTACTATTAGATAAGGATTCATTGTACTTACGTCCACGTGGAGCCACATGTTATGCCTCTTGCAGATGTCAGCGATAGGTTCAATGGGGTCAAAAGCGCCGAGGACTGTGGTTCCTGCCGTGGCGTTTACAAAGAACGGAATGTGCCCACGAGCTTTGCGTTCTATGATCAGCCTCTCGAGTTCTGTAGGGATCATTCGGCCCCTGGAACACGCACGCGCACATGAACACACGCCAAACGACCCCTTATAAAAATGCATTTGCATGTGTGACAAATACATTCTCTCGGATGTAAAATAATCTAATTTAATCATGAAAACAACCTCTATAGGGATGCGACTTCACCACAGGTGCAGTCATTATGCCAAACCTAGATAAAACACGGTTTTGTGTCGTTCTTTTTGATAGTAGTCAGTCGATTGTGATTGTACCAAGTGTGTTTTCTACGGTAATAAGTTCCGTTAAGAACGAAATGAAACACATCTTGTATGTACATCTTACCTACCTGTAGTGAAACAACCTATCTGAAGATTGTTTTTATAGCTATTTTTCAGAGAAATTGGCAAAAACCTCTACATGTTTGTATTTCATTTGGTATATGATCTACAGTATTATGATTTTTCAATAACTTTCAAAGGAATTATAATTTCTCAGTAGAAATTTTGATTTAAATTTGGGATCTGCAAATATTAACTAAGAAACTAGAATATTGTGAATGAATGATCTGCTATGAGGGTCGAATTAACTATTGTTTACTAACTAATTAACTCTTTTTACACCTTCTAAGGGCCAATTGTATGTCGGTTGGTAAACTTTTTAAACGTTGGCAAAGGGTAAAGCCTTAGAATTCACCTTGTGTCCGATCGGATGGCCAATCAGAAGAAAGTGCCTGTCATCTGATTGGCCATCCCACCGAGCACATGGTGAATTTTAAGGTTTTACCTTTTGTCATCGTTTAAAAAGAGTTTACCAACCGACATACTAACTGTCCTTAAGAAATTAATTCTATGAAGGAATAATTTCATTATAGAAAACCAAATTTTTTACGCAGGGAGGGAGGTTAAGAGCTGCAAAAATAAGTAATGGTTGAAAAATGTTATTCTCCAGCTTTAAAAATTTTTAAACTTTTTTATTTGATGACAGCTAATTATAAGATTGACCATAAAGTATTTTCTCTGGGAACTAATCCTTTCTATCTATATATCTGTGGATAAGGGGCCAAAATATAATTTCATCATATGGGTAAAAACTTTGGTCCTTCTACTAAAATATCTGGAAATTTCAGCGTCCTAGCTCAACCATTACTAATCCAGAATTTGTAGAGAGCGCATATCTAATATCCACTCTGTATATATTATTGGAGAGGGTAAATAAGTAAAGTCCTGATGTATGATAGTTATTGGTATCTTATATGAATATTCGTAAGTATTGATCCTTTTGATCTGATACTTGAAATCTACCGAATTCCATAGAAATTATCGTTGAATATTCGATATCGGATTAAGTCTAATCCTCAGGTAGCTTTATGGTTACTCACCTGTCATCGGACGGAACCTCAATGCAGTTGTCAGTGCCGAGACCGCACACCGACGCGCAGCTTTTTATAGAATAATGGCACTAAAAAAAAAAAGAAAAAACTGGCTCAGATGAACAGTATTGAGAGTGCCAAATTTTGGTATCTCTCCCTCGGTTTTCTCCCCTCTCTATCCCGTCGGATTATAGGATTAAGGTTATTAGGGCCCTCTGCTCTCTTCCTGTCTCTGTACATTTGCCCCTCTCTTTTAGGCTTTAGAGTAAATACCCAGGGTCAATTGATTTCCAATACATTTCTCTTAAATAGTATTTCACAAGTAATGAGTTCATTCATTAAATGAAATTATCGATTAGATTCACATTTTAGAGAAAGGTGCTTATCGAAACCATTTATTTGCCAAACTATTATATATTGGGTCTTAATTACACTAACTATGTAGATTTAATACAAATTTTCATTCATTGTAGCCAAATAGACAATTTCAAAACTTTAAAAAAGACTTAGACGGAAACTTAGCAGAATCTAGTTTGTCGTTTAAAGTTTAAGGAAAATTAAATAAAAACTTGCATAGTATAATTTAGACTTACTTAAAATTTAGCTTTTCATGTCTTATTTTTACAACAAGGCCTACATAAATATATTTGACTTCAATGAACTCTTATATAGATATTAGACAAGTTCCTCCCTTCTTTCTAAAATATGACACATTCTTAATTCATAGGTATTAATTATACCTTATTATATTCATATTATTAAAAAATAATCATCTTAATTTAAAGTAAAAGTACCTAGATAATTCTGAACAGAATCTATTTTCAGATAGAATATATTTATATTTGCCTATAATGACTGAGTTTTTGTTTTTATTAAATTGAAAACATACTTAAGTTCTTACTAAGAGTGATTATCTCACTTGTATTGTGAGTGCCCTTTCCAAATGAGCCACGGAGTTTCTCATCAAATAGTAGTAGATGTTATGGAGAAAAAGACGAATTAACTGACTAAGGTAGAATATTTAAAATAAATGTTTATTTTCACAAAACCTTATCTTATTTAGTACTTAGTTCGATTTTCATTAAATTTCTTACACATATTAAGTACCACTGGCGATCGGTGACATTTCAACTAGAGGATGCTGTCCAAAAAATAAAACCCTTCAATTTTTAAAAGGTTATTTTTTTTTCGCTCCATTTTGTAAAATTCTCGATAAACGCAGAATTTTTCATTATTTTTCAAATTTAACATTGGATTTGTTTGTAACAACGTATGAAAATATTCTTGACATTTTGACATTTTAGGGATGCGCAGCACCCGTGGACAACACGACACTGTTAAGTACCTACACAAAAGATTGTCGAAAAATTGTGAAATTTAAAAAGTGGGTTAAAGAAAAATTATACTAAAAAATTAAAGTTATTTAATAAAAAACTGCTTTGTCTGGAAATTGGAGTTGTCCAAAAATACCTGTTTTTATTTTAGCTACACTTTATTTACAATATAACGATAAGCTGAAATGTGTGTTTATGAACATGTCATATTGGTACAGTGTGGCAAATCCTAGAGATTCGAATTTTCATTTTTTCTAAATTTATTCATCGTGCTTGTTCTGCTATTGAGAAAAAGCAAATGAGAGACAAAAAAAATCAAACATTTTTACATTTTTACATTGAGTCGTTCGTTATAGGAAGTTAAATAATGAGAGAAATTAAAATGTTGGGCAATAAAAATATATTATATATAATCTTATTATATTAAACGAGCAATTCTTGTATATATATAAATAGAATCGGTTTCTCGAAAACGGCTCTAACGATTTCACTAAAAATTGTTGAACTTGTTAAGTGTATAAATTTTAAATTAATTAAATTAATCTTAAGAAATTCAAAGAGAAATTCAAAGATGTTTTTATAAAGCGAAATTTAGAGAATACTTAGCGAGACTACCGTTTTATAAGAACTGTTGTAGCTAAGTCGCCGCAAGATGGCAACATGATATATATAAAAACAAAATATTTGTAAATAGAGACGGTTGTTAAGAAAAATAAATAATAAAAGAAGGTTGTTGTAAAAAAACGAAGAGATAAATAAAAACTATTTTTGTTAGACAAGAAAATAATCGTTTTATTTCTTCGAAGTGAGCAAGGAAGCTACAATTTGGTGACCCCGACCATTGACGATTCTACCCTCACCGACTCCCTCGACTCGCTGGCTCATCGAAGAGATGTCTCTGCCCTTTCCCTTTTCTATAGATACTATCACGGCAGGTGCTCTGATGAGATAAAATCAATAATTCCCCCCAAAGCATGCTTTGCACGCAGCACACGTTTTGCCGACGTAAGTATTCTCTAAATTTCACTTTATAAAAACATCTTTGAATTTCTCTTTGAATTTCTTAAGATTAATTTAATTAATTTGATAATTTTCTATATTTGTATAAATATACTAGAAAAACAAATTTACTTATAATTTGTTAAAAATTCCGTTGAGTGAATTTGCTCGCGAGTTTACTCCGCGGAATTCTAAATTAATTTGTATAAATTTTAATCCGATTGAAATAATGAAAGGGGGTGTAAATAAGTCATGTCGCAAAATAAATATTTTAATCATTCATATCTCGTCTTTGGTAAGTCGCAGAGCCTTGAAATTTGAAACTTAAGCTATTTAGAGGCAAAAAGTTACCGAGCATCGCTCGGTGCTCATGCACTATATTTTATTAGCTATACAAGGGAAGTCGGTAAAGATCTCTGATTCTTAACTTTTAACATCGATTTTAATCTAAGAAAGAGAATGACAAACCCGGAAAAAAGAGGAAGTGAAAAAATCAAAAATTAATTTTAACCTAAGCACTGAATCATTGAAGAAATATACAAAATGATAGATGTTAAATTTCGGTCCACAAAAGTGTATAACCCGTGAACACAATACAAGAGAGAAAACGATCGAGGGAGAGGCTTACCACAACAATATATTACTTATAGATACAATCTTACCTGATCTGAGGTGTACATTACAAGTTGACTTTTAATTGAGGCGAGTCCTTTTTCTTTGTATTCTGGAAACATTCGATGTCTGGCTGCTAGGAACGCATAGAGATTCGAAATCGAGCCACCTGCACAAATATCAACAAATATTAATAATAATATTTTAATATCAGTTTGAAGAAGAAATGTTAGAACTCAATTGAGATTTTTTGAGGGAGAAGTAGCTCAAAGAAAACGAAAATTATAAATTCCGAATAAAACTATTTACCTATTGGAACAATATTTTCACTCTTTTAAAAACCGATATTTTTTATAGAATCTTATCTCCTTCTTCAGAGTCTATAAATTAATATTAACTAGAATGGCCATCGATAAGAATTTTTTTTAAATTATATGTATATATATATATATATATTTACTAGAATGCCCATCTGTCTGATTCTTTGGGGAATCGAAACAGATGAATTTTCTTCAGATATTCAATAATAAATTTTATTTGGAATGTTTATATGTTAACGTTAGATGAACGCGAAAGTTAAAACTTTTATCCGGTCACTGCCCTATTTTGGTGCAATTGGGACCAGACTCGTTTTGATACTGAACCAAGAGTTGATCAATAGTAGTCCAAGAGCTGGTTACACATTTCTGAGTACGGATTTGACCCAACTAGAAATAATGCGTAATAGTACCGTCTATGATAGTTGTACAAGGAATGGCCATGCTTTTAACGCAGAAGATGTCGGATCATACCCGGCTGGGTCCTGTATGTTTTTTTCAACTCTTGGTTCAGTATCAAAACGAGTCTGGTCCCATTTGCACCAAAATAGGGCACTGACCGGATAAAAAGTTTTAACTTTCGCGTTCAACTACGTTAACATATATATATATATATATATATATATACGAGTATATATAAAACTAGATTAAACTATTTACAAAGGAATTAATAATTCATAGAGAGATTTTCAATTGAATTAATAATTCTCTTATTTAGAATGGCTAACGAAGTAAGTTTGTAACCGTAAGCACACCCTTCTTGTCTCCTTGACATAGATATTTACAAAAATGACTTTTTCTTATAATATACAGCCCAACCCTCTCCTATTCATGTACTCACATAAGAACAATGCGTAAGGTGATTATTTTTATTAGCATTTTTACTATAGGAACCTATATCGCCCGTATTCAAAATTAAATTTTTATTTACTTTTTTATGCTGTTTTTCGTGTAAAGATGATGAAATATACATAATTCCTTAATTTATATATGTAATCTTTCCCATAAGCAATGTGTGGGGTTTTATTTATTATATTTTGTCTTAAAGGACATTTCTTCTTCAGCGCCGGATTTACGTGGGAAAAATCACCTGCTTAAGAAATATCCAAAAGATCAAATTACTGATACTAAATTAAGAATTATTATGTGAAAGACACATAGTCTAATACCAAGTTCAATCACGAAGAGCTTTACCATCTTATATGCCAGGATAACATTTCTCTACCATTTCCGAACATCGAAACGTTTTTACGTTTGTATTTAAGTTTAATGATATTGATCTGCATTTTTTCCTCAGACAAAAGTAAAAAAATGTTTTGATGTTTTTGGCGTGAATGAATATATTTAAAACAGAAATACACAATATATTTTTTACTTTTTGTAAGTATTTCTTTCTTGTCGGAAATGTATTTATATTTATATTTAGTGAATGCTCCGAGATTGTTCTCATCCTAGAGTAAAAAATAACAGACAAAAATAAATTAAATATAATACAATAATAGATATATATTACACAATATTATAAATTTTAAGCGCCTGCTGATGCAACCAGTTAAACAGTTTGTTCAATTCGAATGCATACCCTACAGTTCGCAGGGGCCACTGAATCGTAAGTTCAAAATTCTGAATTAAAAAAAAAACCTAAAAATTAAATATAATAATAATATATTTAAAAATAACATAACATAAATATATATCTAACACCTCCAAAAATAAATTAAAAGTCTATATAAATTATGAGACTTCAGTTCATTTCTGGGTCATGTATCGGATTTTAGCAATGAACACCTCAGTTTATATTCATTTATAGACCCTGAAGAAGAAAGGAGGATCCTCCGAAACGTCGGTTTTTAATTCCCCAAATAGTGAAAATAACGAGTAAGTTATATTAGCCGGGATTGGTACTTTTCATTTTCTTTGGGCTGCTTTCTTCTCATCAAATCTCCATTGAGTTGAGAATATCTAGTTTGAGAATAGATTATAAAACTAGAAGCAGACCAGGAGCGAGGATGGAGTCGCCGCCCGACGGCCACCCAATAATGTCGCGCATCCTCTCCATCACGACGTTTTCCATAAGGATGAACACAGGTGCGATTTCGTAGGTGAACATGTTGGTGTTGGCGGTCGCCGTCAGCCATTCTCCAGCCATCGACACGATGTCCAGCCCGCATGACAGCTGGTTGAAGAAGCGGGGATGACCTGGAAACAAAACGTTAACATTTCTACTCAAAAGCATTTATACTCGTAGTTAAATAAGCTCTAAAAAAGAAAACAAGAGGCTTTTTTATTGTTATGTTGTTTAATATATGGGCGACCATTGACCACTAGGGCAGAACAAAACATCATTCCCCAAATACCGAAAATTTTGAATATAACAGAAAAATCCCGTATTATAATAGTAGCTTTAACATTCTACTATAAAAAGTCAAGAGAGATGCTCAACTACTAGATCCGAAATGTCATAGATTATTTTTATTGGTGAAACAACCCTTATTCTGACATAATAAAAATAATGTATAACATCTCGGATTTAGTAGTCGACCATCTTTCTTGATTTTCTATACTAAATCTGAGCTGGAATATACAGGGTGTCCCAAAAGTCAAGGGTCAAACGTAAACACGAGATAGGTGAGTTCAGGATTGTCCAAAATATAAAAAAAATTTAAATAAAACTCTCTTAGTTTTCGAGTTATGGGCATTTTTTTGAAAACCGCGAAAATCGCTACCCTGCTCTAAATATTTGAATGCTGTGGCTACGAATTTTCATATTTTATAATTCTAATTTTTGTTACGGAATCCTGAATAATACTGCTATCGATAACAAAACAGAAAATAACTAAGAGTATTATACTTTTTGAGAAAAAAAATATTTTTGTCAGATTCATGTGTCAAAAAATTTTAATCAGCTAAATTTGACTCTTGATATCTTAAAAAAACTGTGTCAAACAATAATGGCAAATTATCTAAAAAATTGACGTATTTAATCAAGATTTCAAAACAGTATAGAACATTCCACTTTTTTAAAAACAAAAAATAATATTTGCATTTTTATGCGAAAGAAACCAATTTCAAAACACAATTCTTAATTGGCTAAAGGGTAGAATTTTACATGAAAACAGATATCAAATAATTTTAATTTTAATTTGTAATTTTAAATATTATTAGATATTGAAAATAAAAACAATTATTATTTTGAACATTTATTTTAATTGAATAAAAATATTTTAATAAATTAAATTAGTTTTCATGTTAAATTCTACCCTTTAGCCAATTACGAATTGTGTTTTGAAATTGGTTTCTTTCGCATAAAAATGCAAATATTATTTTTTGTTTTTAAAAAAGTGGAATGTTTTATACCATTTTGAAATCTTGATTAAATGCGTCAATTTTTTAGATAATTTGCCATTATTGTTTGACACAGTTTTTTTAAGATATCAAGAGTCAAAGTTAGCTGATTAAAATTTTTTGACACATGAATCTGACAAAAATATTTTTTTCTCAAAAAGTATAATACTCTTAGTTATTTTCTGTTTTGTGATCGATAGCAGTATTATTCAGGATTCCGTAACAAAAATTAGAATTATAAAATATGAAAATTCGTAGCCACAGCATTCAAATATTTAGATCAGGATAGCGATTTTCGCGGTTTTCAAAAAAATGCCCATAACTCGAAAACTAAGAGAGTTTTATTTAATTTTTTTTTATATTTTAGACAATCCTGAACTCACCTATCACGTGTTCATGTTTGATCCTTGACTTTTTGGGACACCCTGTATAATTTTTATTATATGTTAGAAGTTCAATTTAGTCTCTATTCCCAAATTGAATATTAAAAGAGATATAATTTAATTTTTAAGACAAAATCTAGTATTTTAGTAGAAATATTTTTATATTGCGATATGAGACAGGATTCATCCCCTCAGGAGTTGAACCTGAGAACTAACATGTTTTCCGGGATTAATGCATTCTGATATCGCAATATAAAAATATTTCTACTAAATTCCGAGATTTTATCCCGAAAATTAAATTCTTTCTCTCTTAATATACATTGGTTTTAACCCGAGCTGATTTTTTGAAAAATATTCCAACTATTTTCAAAAAAGAACATGCTCAAATTTTTAGTTTTATATTTGAATATTAAAGTTCAAATTATTCATAATGCAGACTTAAAATTTCTAATAAAATCTCGAAAGGTGGTCACCAAGACCAGTCAATAGCTTGAATTGATAAGTTTGTTCAATTCCTGAGGAGGTGAATACATTCCGTATGACATGTAATAAAATGTATCCATTCCAGCTTTAATTTAGTAGATAGACATCTAATGATTTTCTACAAAATTTTAAATTTGTTACTATCGAGCAATTTGAACTTATCCAATAATTTTAAAAAATGTTTCACCAAGTACCAACACCAAATTCCTTTAAAAACTATTATTAAATATAATTTATATTTAGTAAATGAGGAAATGTTTCCTGTAAAATTCCTACAGAATAATCTATTAACCAATGAAAAGGGCACAACAATCCCTGTTGGCTTTGTGGGTTGTGGAATTAATCGTTAATTCTCTATAATTACCCTTCTGTATCTGTTAGCTGCGATAATAAATCAAAGGGTGTCATAAATGTAAGCACCCCTCAGGGGACACTCCATCCCTTCTCGTTTAACAAAAGAACATAGCAATGGGGCAGATTTAGGGTGGAGAGAGATACAGGGCGAGTTCACCACCCATCCTATCCGCCCACTAAAAATATTTTCATTAAAATGACCCAAGAGAGTGAGAGAGAGAATTGCAGAATAGTTACACATTCTATTAATTTCCTCGTTGCTGTTTGAGGAGTAATTGATTTAATCCATCTACTGATTTATTTATCAACGAAGGATCTAAAGGAGGGGTGAATAAGTACTATTTACCAGATGTACCTTGTGAAGAACAAAATAGAATAAAAATATTTTTTAGTCAATTAAACATTTTTGTTTATTCTATCATCCTTCACTGGTACACGGTGATTCACATTTAATATATAAAAATAAACTAGTTATCTTTCCTAAGATTGGAATTGGGGGATTGATAATATGGAATTGGAATAATTATCGGAAAAGAGGTTTTTTTATTTAATTAGTTTTTCCTCTTATTAAAAACAAGGAATAAAAAGATGATCAAGGACAGTCTATGGTGGAGAAGTAATCTCCGGAGTCGAAGCTCAAATACAATGTATACATTAATTCATGTAAAATAATTGGTTTAATAAATTAGTTATCTTTCCAGCCAACTATATAATTTATCTTTTCTTCTGGCTTGAGCCTGCCCCAAGTGCATATTTTCAAATCTAGATCGCACTAGAGCCGATAGACAGCTAGTGATGTTTCTGAATGAGTCTTGTAATTTGACACAATCTAGAGCAGTGGTTCTTAACCTTTTATTAGTCGCGGGGTACTTTCTCTTCGATTTTTTTTTGATAATTTTTACTTTATTTATTTTAAACTTGTATTAATTCTAAAAATTTTAAGACCGGGTTGATAGTGATCTATGATAATTACTATTTTTTTTCTATATTTGAAAATTTCGAAAAAATTTTATTTTCTATATTAACTATTATAAAAACCACTTTTTGGTATTGAGTTCTCTTTTTTTAGTTATTTTGAATTGATTTTTATCGTTAATAGGTGTTTAAAATAAATAATTAGTATTTTAGTTTGTTGAAAGAAAATCAAAATCAAAAATTGAAAATGGAAAAAAATATTAATTATCACATAGGTCCACTATCAACTCGGTCTTAAAATTTGTAGAATGAATAAAAAATTATCAAAAAAGTCGAAGAGTAGGTACATATAGATTCTAAAACAATATTAAAATTTTCCAATTTCAAAAATTGCATATAAAAACACTTTAAATAATTTTTTTGTATTTTTTCTAAAAAGTATGTAAAAAAAGCAAAAATTTGAAAAATAAATTTTTTGAATTTGGACCATTTTTGAAGAAGTTATGATAGAAAAACCGAAATTCGATATCTTTTAAACCGGTGATCAAAAAAATTTCAAAATTTGCCATGAAGTTTTTGATGGGTGCTAAAAAATGTTAAAAAATGAAGGAAATCTAAAATTAAAATTTTCAAACTTGTCCGATTTGGTGTGGAATGCCCCACATGTATCACTTAAAAAAACTAGTAACATATTTTTTTTTCTTTTTTATTTGTAAATATTTAAAAACTTAAAAAATTATAATATTTGCGCGGCCCCCCTACATACTTTCGGCGGCCCCCTGTTAAGAATCGCTGATCTAAGGTTTATTTTCATTTTTTTCTTTTTTTTAATGGATAGGAAACTAAACTGTAGGACGTTCGAGCTTTTCAAGCGGACTCGAGTTCAACGTAATGTCGCAAATAACTCCATACACTGTTTAAATCTAATCAGCTATAATTTACACTGTCTTCATACTAAATGGCATACAAATAAATGACATTCCAAACAATACTAAATTTGTCTTGACCAAAAGGGATAAGAGGCTATAAAAAAAATTAAGCTATTCTATTAGCAAATGATAAATTCACTACAAAGGTAATTCATGCTAAGAAGTGAAACGACATATTTATAAATGAATTTGAAATTGAATTTTTCCAAAAGTAGAGTTTATATGTTGAAGTAGCTAGACAAACGACTTGGCTTCCGGTGAATAAGACGCGACAGCCGCAGATGGGTTCCTTTTTCCCTACTTTTGCCTTAATCCCTGTGCTTTGGGGCCAGCCCCTAAGGTGGGATCAACATAAAACAGTGCAGGAATGAAAGCCAAACGAGCAAATTACCCCCAAAGACCCGGTGAGTTATCGTTAGTTTGAATAAAATCGACTTGGTCCAAATCCCTCACCGTTTTTTTATTTTCTATTATAAGAGCCACCCCAGATAACAACGCACACTCGAATGGAGTTGAGGGGAGATAGCTGCTAAATAATCAAATGAATCCCTAGCGAATTGTTTTTTTCTTGGTCTATTTAAGACTATCATAAAATTGTTTGATAAGAATAGAACATTGTGATTTCATTTTCTTAAATCAATTAGATTAGTTAAGGTCGATATAAGTAGATATTTTAGTTATATATATATATATCCGTAGACATTGTTCGATACTTATGAGAGAAAAAAAAATTTCGACAAAAAATGCGGTTTAGTTTTGTCGTAAAAAGTTGTCTTTAGAGAAATGGAAAAGTTGAATAGAGTATCTCCAAATTATTACCGCATCTTATACCTCGCGATTTAGATAAATGTATCTGAAAAGGAATTTTATTATTTTAAGTTAAGTTTTTAATTTTTGAATCTATATTAATTGAATTAAAAAATGAGCTCAAACAAAACAAAATAATGTCAACTGGAAAGTTTAAATTTTGGGATTCTCGAAATGTTATTTAGTTGAGTCTGATTTATATGTATGATGAGTTCTTAAAATTTTTGTGTATGTATGCTTTATATCTAAAAGGATTTGTTCCGTTAAAAATAAAATAAATAAATAAAAAAGAATGTATCTAAGAGTAACTTCTGTTTTTCATGATAAAAAATAAACTAATAAAGTTATAAATGTTTTTTTTTTTTATAAATGATACTATTTTTCAGCATATTAACGATCATATTTGCTCGGTTTGGGTTGATGGAGTTCAACTCAGTTCTTCGGTTATGATATATCCATTCCAGGCCGATTTTCTTACGAGGTTTGCGCCATCTAGTCAATGGACGGTGATCCACTCTTCACAATAAAAATAGTTGATACCAAAAATATGTAGTATTTAATTTATAGATTTTTTTTTAATCATAGAGCCTACAGTTTTGTGCCTTATTATGACAGAGAAGAAAAACAAATATGAAAAACTTGGCTGGAAGATCAAGGAAATTTGAAAATCCAATAAAGTGACCATCCACTAGCTATTTTGGTAAAGGGAGTAGTCCCAAAAAACATCGGATGAAATATCGAGAAACTTGGCATACCTAACAACGTCTTAGAGTCATTCTAAAGAACTGACATATTGTTTCTACGAGAGCTTAAGAAAAAGAAGTGGATCAGAGAAAATATCATCTGCACATACTCCGAGACTAAAAATAAAAAGAAGAAATAACAAAAGAATAGGTTAAGTTTACCACCAATCACGCTGAGTATTTTAGAGCATTTATCGAACATTGATTAAACCCTAAATGGATTATGTCGGTAGGTTTTTCTTTTCTCTTATCAGTCAGTGTATTGAGGTCTCAAGGACTCAGTGAGCGTAGGACCCTTTGGATTGTCTTTAATTGCGTTTTCAAATCGACCCTCATCTTCCTGGTCAGTGAACTAAAAAGAGATTCACTCTCTTTCGATGTTGATCCCACATCCGTCCTAAAATGACGCTTTGATCCTCGATGTTTGACGAAGGGGGCGAATCGGTTTTGTACCCGGAAGAAGGAAAAAAGTATCTATTGTACTGTCTCGACAAGTGACATTCAATTATCGTATTAAATTGTTTGAAAAACTGATTGTGTCATTTATGAAGGGGTGGGAGATGGAGTGTGTAATCGCCCCGGGGGTAAGGAATTCCACCACCCACTCACTCACTCACCCTCGACATGCATGGACACACCAAAACGGTCTTTTGCATTTTCAATCAAATGAAAAAGAAAAATTTTGAAAGAATTTGAAAATGTTTTTTTTTGTCGAAAATCTAAATCGATCATAGTGGTATTTTAATTAGCGGAGCGAAATTGGTTTTAATTTTGTATGTATTTAGGGAAGTTTAAAAAGTTTATTGCTATAGGTTTATTCAGTGTTTATACTAAGATTTAGATTTAGCGAGTGTTTTTTTGAATCTTGAATAAAATAAAAAATTTTAAAATTCAGTCCATGAGGTAGGTATTCCTCAAACTCGAATTCAATTAAAAAAAGAAATTAAGAGCCTGGTATCAAAGATCCTGTTAGATATGTTTAATTTAGATGTCAGAAGATTTTACCGATTCGGAAGTCAAGTCATAGGACGCACTTGTTTACAGTCTAAAAGAAGGTATTTGACTAGGAAATTACATGAAATGTCCAATTGATCTATAGCTTTTGGAGTTTGACTGATACCTATCGCCCCCTTTTCATTTTCCTTTTTATGTCTAATTTTAATTTGAAGTAAAGTGAAAAATAATAAGTCAGTTTTATTATTTTAAACAATTTTATTGCTGCATATAAAAACAACCAAATCAGTTTTATCCGGTCACTCTTAAATAAAATAGAACAAAAATTAAAATGTATATTTTTCACAGATTTTTTTAAGAACAAAGAAGTGAATCAATTAACTAAGTTCATTGACGTACATTTAAAAACAAGAGTACATGTTTTCATTTTTAATTGGAATTTCGAAAAATTAAGAAAGTTGACAGTTAAAATTTGAAAAATAAATGAAAGTTTGAAAACTTTGTTATTGTTTTATTGTACAGTACTATTTTAATTTTTCTCCCTTTGAATACTCATCGCCGCCTAATAACCCAAATCGCCCCCAGGTTGGGAACCACTGATCTATAGTATTCCGCGTGAATGTTCTACTTTTTTCCACATTAAAATCAATTTCAATTAAATTTTATGAAAACCTCTATGAAAGCGTGAGAATTTGAAGTATCATCAATGAATTTTCTGTATGAAATCTCAATGGATATATTGTTTTGTTTTTTTAACTTTAGATCATAAATAAGACGAAGAAGTAAAAACCTCAGCACCAGTGGCGGTTGGTGGCTTTTCAACCAGGAGATGCTGTCTAAAATAGTACCCTTCATTTTTTGAAATTTTATTTTAATCTCACTTTTCTTTGCAATTTTCATCGAATATGGCATGATTTTCGTTATTTTTCAAATTTCTTCAGTGCAGGATTTTTTATTAAACGGTTCATAAAGCTATATTTTTGTATAAACACAAGCATAACATATATTACAATTAATTTAATTGAGTTGAAATAATGGCAGTAGTATAATTGTAGTATAATTTCCATTGTGGCATTTAATCCTCAATTAATTTCAGTTGAGACACTCAGCGAAACAATTTAGAAAGGATTTGGATCCGTTCCGGACTATTAAGCCGACTGGTTGGCTCATCCTTCTTTTAAATAGCTAGAGATTTTATACTATTATTTTAAATTAGATTTAATCATTATTAAACATTTTTCTTTACTTTTAAATAAAATTAGATTTATTATTGTTAAAACGGTTTGATTGTATAATGGAGAAACTATTTTTCACTTTTAAACAAGCCAAATAGAGAGTTTTGAAATATTTTTCCAATTAATATATTAAATAATCTATATATATAAAATTAAGGTTTTGTCTGTACATTGGTTCAAATCACGCCAAATTTTGGTTGCACACGTTTCAAGCAAAGTTATGAACGAAAACACCCTCAACAAAATTCCTGTCTGTCTGTATGTCTGTATGTCTGTCTGTTTCAGTGGTTTCCGAAAAGTTGCTCACGATTCACGTAAAAACGGCTGAAGGGATTATTATGAAATTTCATATTTACATCAGATGTCTTCTAACTTACGTTTTTAGCTATATAACGTTTTGATATTTTGACCCCAGAAGAGGGTTTGGGGGGGAGGGCGCACGAATGAAAATTATCAAATAACTCCTAAACTATTAACCCTACGGCAAATTTTATGATAAACAAAGTTGTAGGGGATGTAATTTCTGACAACTTTTGTTTAAAAAATTTCCCCAAAAATCCACCCAAAAAGGGGGGGAGGGTGAAAAAATGTAAATTCTTGCCCTTGGAGCAAACTCAACCAAATTTTGTATACATAATCTCTGGGCCTCTAGAGAGCTAGAAATGCAAAAACTAACCACCCAAAATGGGGGAGGTCAAAAAATGAAAATTCTTTCTCTTGGGCCAAACTCAACCAAATTTTGTATACATAATCTGTGGGTCACTAGAAGGCTAGAACTGCAAAAACTGGGTGCGGGGGGTGGAATGGGGGTGGGGTGAGGAGTGAGGCGGAGTAGGATGGGGGTGCAGGGGTGGTGCGGGGTGGAGTCCAGGGGGCATTGCGGGGGTGGGGTCCAGGGGGCTAAGCGGGGGTGTGGTGCGCAGGGTTGGAGGGCACGGGGTGGATGGGGTGCGGTTTGTGGTATGGGGACGGGGGTTGGGAACGGGTGCGGGGGTGGGGGTGCTGGAGTGGGGTTTGGGGGAGGGGGGTAGTGGGTTAGGGTGCAGAATGGAGGTGTGGACACGGGGGTTGGGCATGGTGCGAGGGGTGGGGGATCTGGGTGTGTTTCGGGGGGTGGGAGTGTGGGTGGGGTTCGAGGGCTGGGGGTCCAGGGGGCGTGCACCCTGGCTAGCAAGAGGGCCGCCGAGCGGGAGCTTGCAACTAGTAACCATATATCAGAGTTATTTTGACCGCGTTTTTAAACAAGATATATATATATATCGCTAGAGTACTGCCGGTTAGACTATTGGAGTCAGGTGAATCTTAAATCTGGACCAAGAGAAATGAAAAAGATGTGATCCATCTAGGTGTGATCTAGCATCATTTCGCGATTAACCCGCATGATGCTTGATCACACCTATATGGATCACATCATTTTCATTTCTCTTGGTCCAGATTTAAGATTCAGCTGACTCCAATAGCCTCAACCAGCAGTAGTCTAGCGATATATATATATCTTGTTTAAAAACGCGGTCAAAAATAACTCTCTTTGATATATTAATTATTATTTAATATATTAACTGGAAAAATATTTAAAAATTCATTATTTCTTATACAGAAGCCATATAAATAAGATATTCGAATATTAATCAGTAGAGATTGTGGTGTTGGTGCAAGGTGAAACATCTTTAATAAAGATAAGTAAATAGATATTTTATTTAATATGGATTTACTATGAGTTAAGGATACTGGGTCACTTATTTCACATTAAAATTAAAAAATTAAAAGATATAAAAATTTTTTCTTTTTCAATATATATATTTCGGGCTATCAACCCATCTTCAGGAAATACAGAAGGTAACTAAATAAAATTTATTGAATGACAGGCTATATATATGTTTATTGAACAGAGATTTGACATGACACTTATCAAATCTGAGCTGTTGTTCGTGTATGAGATTCGCAGTGTTGAGCCGATTTTCATTTACATAGATTGCTCTAAGTAAAGCGCGTTTTGTGAGGTCATTGACCATGTCTTCTGTTGAGATGATTTCCGCTCTTTGATTATTAAAAAATCAATTATTATTTGTTTGATTTTACATCTTGGTGCTTGCTGATACAACATTTTCATCATCTGACAAGGCATGTTTTATTGCTGCCTACGGAGTTCAAGTTAGGTCCAATCTTAAACTTTTTTCTTCGAAATGAATAGGAGGGGTTAGAAGGTGAGAGCGCACATGATCTAAGGCATGTAGCATGACATGAAATGCGGAAAGTAGGAGTTCGATTTAGGCTGGCATCTATTGTTTGCTGGAAATGTTTTTTATGCCGCTCTATAAAAAGAACGTCTCTGCTTGGGCCATATAAATTGGGCTCGCAATCGTCGCAAATTTAATTTTGTATAATACTCCAGATCTATTTATTTTATCAATTTTGTCGAGTTTATTATTTATTTATTTTTTAAATAATAAACTCGACAAAATTGATAAAATAAATAGATCTGGGTGTGGTACAAATTAAATTGCGACGATTGCGAGGCAATTTATATTGGCCAAACGGGACGATCTTTTTATAAAAACGGCATAAAGAACATTTAGCTTCCCACAGACAATTAATAAGAAACCAGCCCATAAATCCAGACTCTACTTCCGCATTTGCTAATCATCTATATGCCTTAGATCATGTACTTCACCTTCTAACCCCTCCCCTATTCATTTCGAAAGAAAAGGATTAAGATTGGACCTTCTTGAATCCATGGAAATAAAATATGCCTTGTCAAATGATGAAAATGTTATCAACAATCAACTAGATGTAAAATCAAATATAATAATTGATTTTTTAATATCCAAATGTAAAAATCATTTCCAACCCAGAGACATAAGTCAATGACCTCACAAACTTGCCTTTACCCAAACAATCCTATGTAAATAAAGGTCAACCTGAATTTCTTTCTGAACAACAGCTTAAGAGAAAGTGTCCTTTTAAAATAATTTGATAAATTCTGTCTCTCTGTTCAATAAACATACATATAGCCTGTCATTCAATAAATTTTATTTAGTTACCTTCTGTATTTCCTGAAGATGGGTTGATAGCCCGAAATATATATATTGAAAAAGAAAAAAATTTTATATCTTTTAATTTTTTAATTTTAATGTGAAATAAGTGACCCAGTATCCTTAACTCATAGTAAATCCATATTAAATAAAATATCTATTTACTCTTATCTTTATTCAAATATTATTATTACTTAATATCTGACAAAAATCACCTGCATTCGATTCGCGAGTGAATCAAATATGGGAAACTCATGATCAACTAGAGAGTGACTTCTTATATAAATAATCGCATTATTTCTAATATTTAAATGTGGGTACATTATATTAAAGGATCTACATTTGTACATATTACGATTATTTTTTGTTTTTTTATTTATTTTTTGAATGGTCATTCATTATTTTATTAAAGTCAAAATGTTACAGCACGACTGGGGTCTAGGACATTGAAATTTACATTTTATTTTTGCTTAGGTATTCATTTTTGGTTTCAAAATTTCCAAATGAAAAATGCAGTCAATTATAAAAATATGATTATATTTTTAAAAAATTCATTTTTAGCTATTTTCTTATTTATTTTTATTTTTCTACATTAATTAAAATTAAGGTTTGAATGAAAGACAGTTCTGGAATAAATAAAAAGATTATTTCCAATAAAAACGTATTTATTGGAAAAATTTCTCTTTACAGCTTTTAAACCGATGTTTCGGAGGAACTTCTCTCTTCTTTATGATTCAAAGGCTCAATGAAAGAAGTATTATAATTATGACATTTTTTACTCTATTGATGATGGAAAAACTAAAAATATTTTTCTTAACACCAACGAGCACAGAAAAAGGAGGAAGAAGGAAGAAAGATCCTCCAAAATGTCGGTTCAAGAGCTGTAAAGAGAATATTTTCCAAGAAATACTCTTTTATTGGAATTAATTTTTTATTCCTGGACTAGCTTCCATTAAACTCACAGCTATAAATCCACAGTCCGACTCCAAGAACAGAATTCTAATATATAATATTATTTATATAATAATTTTTTAGAAATTTGTCTAGAATGAAAAATACCTCATATATTTTCACGAAATAAAAATAATGAAGGACAATTTTTCAATTTTCAATTTAAAAGCCACAAATTACAACTTAAATAACGTATCTGTTTCTAGATAATTTTTAAGATGTAATAATTTAAGCCGGCTGGATCAGATAAACATGGTTAAAGATCAATTATCTGTTAATTTAAAATAACAGATTGCGACAATTTTAGTTATTACTTGAGGCGGTTGCATACAAATTATCAATTGATTAATTGATTTAGCTGATAGTCAAATATTTTAAACAATCTAAATATAAAATTAAGGTTTTGTCTGTACATCATTGTTCCAAATAACGCCAAATTTTGGCTGCACACGTTTCAAGCAAAGTTATGAACGAAAACACCCTCAACAAAATTTCTGTCTGTCCGTTTCCGTGGTTTCCGAAAAGTTGTTCACGATTCACGTAAAAACGGCTGAAGGGATTATTATGAAATTTCATATTTGCATCAGATGTCTTCTAACTTACGTTTATAGCTATATAACGTTTTGATATTTTCACCACAAAAGGGGGTTTGGGGGGAGGAGGGGGGGGCGCACGAATGAAAATTATACAATAACTCCTAAACTATTAACCCTACGGCAAATTTTATGATAAACAAAGTTGTAGGGGATGTGATTTCTGACAACTTTTGTTTAAAAAAATTTCCCCCAAAAAACCACCCAAAAGGGGCCCTTGGGGCAAACTCAATCAAATTTTGTATACATATTCTGTGGACCTCTAGAGAGCTAGAAATGCAAATACTAACCACCCAAAATGGGGAGGGTCAAAAAATGAAAATTCTTGCTCTTGGACCAAACTCAACCAAATTTTGTATAAATAATCTGTGGGTCACTAGAAGGCTAGAAATGCAAAAACTGGGTGCGAGGGTGGAATGAAGGTGGGGTGAGGGGGTAGAATGGAGTGGGGGGTGCGTTGTGGTATGGGGTGCGGGGGTGGTATGAGGGTCCGGGGGGATGAATGAGGGTGGGGGTGAGGGTGGGGGGGGGAAGAGAAAGGGGGTGGGAGGTTAGGGTTCGTGGGTTGGGGGTCCAGGGGGCGTGCCCCTTGGCTAGCAAGAGGGCCGCCGAAGGCGGGCCTTGCAGCTAGTTAATTAATAATAACTGAGTGCCACAATTTTAGCCCTGATTTAAGTGGTCGCATAAAAATTATCAATTGGTTAATTGATTTAACTGATAGTCAAAGATTTTCAACAATTTGTCAAGATGTGGGCAAACAGATTCATAAATAATTAATCAGCCTGCGTGAGCCCAGCAGGGGAAAGCGCTCTGCTCCACTTTCGACTCCTTTCTCCTCGAATCTGTTGGCTAAAAATCCGCTATCTGTAACAAGTTTCCGTAGTGTAGCGGTTATCACGTGTGCTTCACACGCACAAGGTCCCCGGTTCGATCCCGGGCGGAAACAGGACTTTTTCTTTTTATTCAAAAAAAGAGACAATTTTTATATTTTATTCATGGGAAAATTTGTAATTTTAATTTAATTATAGAATTTTTTCGCTAATCATATTTAGAAATGTGGAGAAAAATCCCGCTGGTTGCAATGGCTCATCTCGGTAGAGACCCTGAGTATCAGCAAATTTTGCCAAGATCGTACCGATTTTAAATTTTTTTCACTTTTTTCCTACAATTTCCATTATGTACATATTAAAGATAAACAAAGGAGTAAAATACCCTAAAAACAATGGTACCCAACAATGAATAAATATCTAATACATATAGGTATTATACAAAATATAATATAATAAAATTCATTAAAAATTTAATTAGAAACGATTAATCGTTCAAAATATATTAAAAAATCTAAATTCGTCCCTGTTGGAGATCACATTTTTGGAAATTTGAAAGAGGTCATTTATTCTAACATGAATAGAAAATATCATAATAGTATAGATCAGGGGTGTCCAACCTTTTGGCTTACACGGGCCATATTTGAAGAAAAAAATCTCTCTCGAACCGCAATTAAAATATTATAATTCTATTGATATTTGTTATTCAAAAAAGATAGTTAATAATGTAGAAATAAGAACTATTTATTTTTTAGCTCCATAACGTAGTGAGGTTCTAATTTTACTTTTCGTAAATTTTTTACTTGAAAATAGCTTCTCGTATATGTAAATACATACCTACATACTTACAAAAAGTGATATTATGTATTAGTATTTGTTTATATTTTTTCCTGGGTAGATAATTAATATAAAATTCTAATAGAGACAATACCTATTCAATTTTCGGTATCTAATTGTTGTTCTAGAACATTCAATCAGAAAGTTTGCAAGTAGAAAATTTATTTCTAATGATAATGGAGTCGAAAATAGACCAAAATGATGATTATTATTTTTTCGGAAATCTTGAAATCTAGTTCCAGATTCAAAATTTAAAATTATGGAAAACTTCACAGTGGATTTTCAGATTTTTTATTTTAGAGAAAAAAAATTTCATGCAAAATTGTTGTATGTTTTCCAGTATCTACATATACTATAAATCTCAATGTTTTAAGGAATTTTTTATTGGGCCACGGATTGGATAGCCTTGGTTTAAATCGAATGGGATTAAAGAAGGATATGAGGGTTGATAATTTACATTTTAAAAAGGTCACAGATATAATAATCGCTGACTATCCATTATCTATTGACATGTAAGAAAGTGCAAAGATATAATAGACAAGTCCTGACAGAAGAGAAATTATCAATTTATTGTGATTGTTCTAGAAAACCCTAATTCCCAGTAGCATACTGAAATAATAAAAATTTTAGAAAATGAAAATATGAGAAGAAAATTTTTTAAATATTTGAAAGTTCATTATTTTTTTTATCTTATACATATAGTTGAGTTTATTATAATTTTACTTTTAGTGAATTTTATTCTTGAAAAAAAGCTTCACGTATTGTATAAATGTACATTCATATTTCGAAAAAGGGAATAAATATATCTCTACATATAAATCTCAATGTTTTAAGGAAGTTTATGATTTTATGTTAGCCCACAGTCATTGCAGTGCTGGGTCTCATGCGGCCCGCGGGTCACGGGTTGGACAGCCCTGGTATAGATAATTGTAAAAAAATCTTCCATTTTCCATTAATTTTGTTAATATTTTAAACAGTAAGAAAAGAAACAATGTTCTCTTCATTTTTTTTTAAATTGAACATAGGATAAGCTTCTTTTCTGCAAAATAAAAACATATAATTATATAATTAATTATATTGATCAAATTGATTTTTTTATGCGTGACATTTTAAACGAACAATGCATCTATTTCCATAGATCGTACGGTGAATCGTTGAAGTGCTACTCATTAATTAATTCTCAGAGAGTGAAAGTCGAATTCCCTTTGCCAGTGAAAGCCTGTTGGCGTTCCCTTGAACTTGATTGCATTCATTAATTGCTAATTGTGACAAATCAATTAACCCCATCTGTGACTTGATGGATTGACTTGTGGTAGCGACGCAGATTTATGACGTCCGAGGGTTTGGCGTCATGATGACGCAGGCATTTGGCGGGCGACAACAGCCAACGGCACTTGGCAGCCACTTGCAGCCGGTTATTAATATCACAAATCACAGCCAACAACAACAACCCAAAGGGTCTACACCCCTGAAAGCAACCCCCGCCAGCAGCTGAATTTAATAGACGAGCTATAACGAGCGGATCCACAAGCTGGGAAGGCATTTACTCTTTTTTCGAGCAATGCCAATTTCTAAAGAAGTCATGGGAGAGTGTCACCGATAAAGGTAGTTCTTTCACAAATGCAAAAATTCAAGAAGTCTTCAAAACTTGGAATATAAGTCATTAAATTAAATAAACCCACTGTTAAAATTTGAAGACGATTTACCACATCAAACATGAAATAAATTTTTTTACATATGGTAGATAGGGAAAGGGTGGGAAAATAATCATTTAATTTCTTTCCATTGAAGGACTTTCACCATCTTGATGAAAAACTAATATTTGTAAGAATAATATATTCGGAGTAACTTAAAAAAAAATTGAAATTATTTAGCTGGTAGTTTTGATAAAAAAATAAAAAAAATAACATATTTGGGAGATTATTTTTAGTGGAGAGGATATAAGAACAATCGCTTGGAAACGATCCATTCATAAATATAATATAGTAGTGAGAGAAGTACAGTCACGTTAAAAAACATAACTTTTAGAGAAAGCGATTTTTTTTTTTTTGTTGGCTTTAGAGAACTATGCCACGCAGTGAAAAATGAAGATACAATTGAAGAAAGAAAAAAACTGTTAAATATGTATCTAATTTATAGCTCAATTTTGCAGCTGATGAAAAAAAGGCTACTTTATGTAAAATTTCTTCCTCTTCTAAAGCTAGCAGATTCGTAATATTAAAAGGCGCAGTCAAGCCAGAGGCAAATAAATAATTTAATAACTTGTTCGATTCTCTTTTAAATTTAGTACAATTAAAAATTAGATGGTTGGCAGATCCTTTATCTAGGTTGCAGTAAATGCTCGGGCTGTCAAAAATGCCTATTTTGAATAGATGTGCTGGAAAGCGTCCATGGTTAAACATTAGTCTAACTAAGAAAGTTTAGGGAACGCGGTGTTGGTTTATAGTGAAACATTGTTAAAATTAAAGTGTTTATAGTGAAACACCACCAACTCCAACCTAATTTAATTTTAACTAAGAATGCGATGTTGGTTTATAGTGAAACATATTAAACACAGGAATTATTTGACGGATTATATAATAATAAAAAATCTCCAAAATATGATTTAAAAAAATTTAATTTCCACTTTGTGAAACACCACTATAATCCGTCAAATAATTACTGTGTTAAAAAAAACATGACCTAAAATTTTAGTACCATTGATATGTATAGAGTGGTTACGAGGCTAAAACATTTTGTGTGGATTGTCGCGAAAGAACTTCCTTAAATTAGAGTTATTATGAATAATTTTTATAACATGTCAGAAGGGTTGTGTTCACCCTCTCAGGAATCAAACCTGAGTGTCCTGCGAGGTGGACCGATCTGACACATATGTCGCCTTTAATATTTCAGTCAAGAATTTAAAATTCATTTGTAAAATTTCGTTATCTTGTAATTCTAGATATAAACATGATTTTCAAAGAAATTCATTTTAGGTATTTTCTAAATTCGATCCCTAAACCCCAAGAGGGTAAAAATGGGCAAAATGTATTAATATTTGATTAGGTAATAACTTTTAAGAAGGTTAAGATATCTACTTGCTTTTTGTTTGATAAAATTCGACATATAAATCTATAAAATGTACCTAATCTCAAGATTCTTTGAAATTTGATTACTAACTTCTTAAGCTAAGTGAGGGGCGAAAAATTAAAAATTCTAAACCACAACTAATTGGAAATAAATATTTGGCTTTTTTTTGTTTTCTTTTGATCATTTCATAATTCAAAAATATATATATATATATATATATATATATATATATATATATATATATATATATATATATATATATATATTAAATTATAAAAATATACCTGTTTCCGCCCGGGATCGAACCGGGGACCTTGTGCGTGTGAAGCACACGTGATAACCACTACACTACGGAAACTTGGAAATATTCCGGTTAGAATAATAATTAAATGAATTTTTTTTTTAAATAATTTTCTGAGTATTTCAATCAAGGAACCATGGACATTTCTATAAGGAAAAAAGGTCTTTATGAAAAAATTTTATATTCAAATTTATAAGACCTATAATATAAGTACATATTTTCTAAATTGACTAACTAAATTATTTAAAAAAACAACTTTCAAACGTGGTACTCATTAAAATTGGATTACTCAGCACGCTCTCTGGGGGAAATTCTTTTTAATAATAATTTTCTGAGTATTTCAATCAAGGAACCATGGACATTTCTATAGGGAAAAAGGTCTTTATGAAAAAAATTCTATTCAAATTTATAAGACCTAAAATATAAGTACATATTTTCTAAATTGACTAACTAAATTTAAAAAAAAAAAACAACTTTCAAACGAGGTACTTACTCACTAAAATTGGATTACTCAGCACGCTCTCTGGGGGACGAATGATTTTGCAGAGATCATACCTAGTCTTCTTTTTCCTTATAATTTTTATTACCTCTTAAAATTTCAATATTAATGTGACGTTAAAAAATGGACAATGTGGTTTTTATATCAAGAACTTACACGCTTACATCATAAACAGCAAGGAGTTTTGGACTAGAGAAAAGGCGTCGAAATAGGCTCAAGTGAAGACCAACGCGCAAACGGCCTTTGCGCCTGTAGCTATGCAACCCAGACATGGGCGCTAATATTCGCATCAGTTTACCATGGTTTTCTTTTGGGTTTCTTTTTTCATTTTTTAAATTCATCGTTGAAATTTCGAAAATTTTTTGATTAAATTTATAATTTTAGCATCAAGGATACAATTAAGAAACACTTATAAATTAGAAATAAACATAGTTTTATTGAAAAAAAAATTAATTTTCAATTGTGATTAGAGATGTGAATTTTTCTTAGTGGTCCTGAAATTTTGTTGGGGGAGCATTCCAAATATATATTTATAAGGTATGCAGTGATTCTCAACCTGGGTTCCACAAAGGGAGGTTTGGGGTTCCCCGCGCCTAGAGGTCAATAAAAGAAAAAAAGAAAAAAACAAAAATAGTAGTTAGTGGTATCACCTTTCCAAAAATTTGTCATTTAAAGAAAAAAATACTAAATTTAGAGTCTCAGTATTACCTTATAGTCAAATAAAACCATTGATATTTAAGATTGCGATGAACATCACTATTAGGGTCTCAGTGGTACCATTTTTGTTGCTCTAAAGTTCCTTAACTTACTTATAATACATCGATTACCTTACATTGGTAACAAAATGAAAAGATCATTTAAATTGTTTTATTATTTTTTTGTTACTAATGACGTTTGAAATAATATTGATTTTCAAATAGATGAGAATATTATTTACGAGTATACATTGAATATGTAAAAAAAACTTGTCCGATCCGAAAGAGGCATATGGATATCCCAATGACATTATCAAAAAAATTTAATAATAATATTATTCATGAAAATAAAAATGGTAGGTATTGTAATTTAAAATGCACGATTTTTGTGTCCCAATTTCCATAAAATCTAGCAAATTTTTAAAATGTGGCAACACCGTCATCGGCGGCTGTATATTATATTTGAAAGCTATAAAAGTAGCATGATGTTGATATTTTGAGGAAAAATTAAATATCTCATATTTTAGTGCTAGGGGTTCCTCAGAAATAAATATAAGTGCTCTAGGGTTCCTCGGTCTACAAAAGGTTGAGAAACACTGTCTTAGACTATTTGATTGATTTTTGTCAAATTGTTTATAGTTGTCCTTTAAGATCTTAGGAGAATGACTATCCACGTGAAAATTGAGCCGAAATGAAGGAGTGGAGGGTTCAATAAAAATATCAATTTTTATATAATTTATATCTTCGCGTAAAGAAGAGAGATAAATCCCGTCGGGTGAGCAATTCATATTTCCTTTTCAAAAAAAAAAAAAAATAAATAATAACAATATAATTTTTTAAATATGTAGAATTAACATAAGAAATTATTGATTACATTATTTAACTTCCTCGTCTCAAATTGCTTTAATTTATAAATGATTTGATTTTAATATATATTAGTCAGAGTTGTGTATGATAAAAATTAAAATATTTTTATGATCAAAAGTACTCCCCGGCTTCGAAGATGTTAAGATCCACTCATTTAGAATGTCAGCTTTGACCAATTAGTTGGCAAAGATTGTCGTAGAAGAAGCCAGAACAATAAGTCTTGAGAACGTGAGCCAATATTTACAAGTATTAAGCAACGTGCTGTACTTTATATTCAGTTCAGAAAAAAGAAACAAATTTGTAGGAACTAAATTTAAAATGAAAGAAAGCATTAATTTTAAAAACAATGTTAATTTGTTCAATTTTACGTAGGTGGGTGGAGATGATGATGAAAAGTGTGGATTATCATTTGCAACCTGTCGTTTTCTTGAAAAAGAGAGAGCTTTTATGAAAAGCCTCTCCGAGCTGTCAGCCGAAAAGTGAACAGAAAGCACTTGGCAAGCATAGGGATGAAACCCTCCTAGCAGCCACCCCTATTTATTGATCGGAGGTTTAAGAAGTAGTACTGGGTAGCAAATGATTGCGAAAAAGTTTAGTAGAATCTGCGAACAAAATCTTCGTAAAGGTTATAATACGAGAGTGGTTCATCAAACACTGAGATTGATTCTGTAAAATCTTTATTTTTACATATTAATTTTATCGGCCCTTTTATACCCTTCTTATATACTCCCCATTAAGTGAAATGCACCGTTGATGTCATGCTTGGAAAACATGATTGAAGCTATATTTTTTATCTTGTTTCTTAGGGGCAGTTCTATGTCGATTGGTAAACTCTTTTTAAACGTTGGCAAAGGGTAAAACCTTAAAATTCACCTTGTTCTCGGTGGGATGGCCAATCAGATGAAAGTGCCTGTCATCTGATTGACCATCCCACCCGGCACAAGGTGAATTTTAAGGTTTTACCCTTTGTCATCGTTTAAAAAGAGTTTACCAACCGACATACAACTGGCCCTTAATGGGAAACAAGTCACCTAGAAATCTTAACTCATAGTAAATGAATATTTCATATAATATTTATTTACTTTTATCTTTAATCGCTTCTGGTATAGGGTGACCATTCGTCCCTGTTATTCATGGACAGTCCCGGATTAAAGCCCTGTGTCCCGTATTAATATATATCCCGGAAAATATCCCGAATTAGATAATTCACCATATCATGTGAATATTATAATATTCGATTATATTTTATTCGCGCGTCTATGCGTACATGACTATATGAGCGCATTCACACATCTACCCGTATGCTTATGTTTACAGTCACAACACATTATTATGCTATAACTAATTTTTTTACTGTATTTTCATATTTCATTTTAGTTTTTCATTTAAATGTTTTTTGTAAAAAAAAATATTGTTAATGGGGTCAACGGATCGGACTACGGGAAAAATGGACACCCTTTTCTAGTACCTAAAATGCGTCCAGTTTAGTGTTAAAACGATGTCTTCTTAATTGTAATATTTAAATTAAACTAAAGGCTTTCAAAAACTATAGTATCCCATAAATTAAATTAATTTTATCTGCTCTGAATTTTTATTACATCCCAAAATAATTCTAATCCCCACTTGGAAAGTGAATCCAAGAGCCAAACAGCAACCCAGGTTCTTCATCGAAACGAAACCAATTGGACTTATATTATAACACGCATAGAATTTTCCATATTTATGGGTCAATTTTGAATCGCGATCTAAGCACACCAATGGTGTGACTATATGAAATTTACATACATCGGTGGAGCCCTAACATCGGTTTTCAAAATCGATCCATTAATTCTCTTAGTTAAAAAATTTGGAGCTCAATTGATTCTAATATTAAACATACATGACAAGCTCGTAATTTATTAAGCAATTTCTACTTCACTCATCAAAATTAACTTTTAGAGGCTCTGACCGAAGTCACCTCAATACTTTGTACAAGAAGACTCAATGCTGGCCTCCTTTATAATAAACATATCATTCAAAGTCTTAATATTTTGTTTTATTTATCCCGCACATTTGTAGTATTGATAATAATACAGCACAAACTCCCTAGTCAATAGCAAAGGGATGCATGGAATAAGACATGTGCTCTGATGAGTTAAAGGCAATAATTTTCCCAAAAGCCTAGTTCGCGCTGTAGCTCGCGATTTCCGGACTCCAATATCCCTTTACGATCAAATTGTAAAAGTGCCGAAACATTTCATTCTCCAATACGTTTCTTCCCATGACTTGCAAAAATCTCCTCTAGAAATGTTTGAGTTATGGTATACCCTGCATCGCATCTGATATTATATTGTACTGTTTGATAAAATGGTTTTCCAAAATAATCAAATCACTATTCTTAATGACCACTATTGGTGAATGATTTTGATTGAATTTGATTTTTTTGAACGTTGATTAAAAAAGAAGATATTATAAAAATTTGATTTTGTTTGTTTGGTGTTGAATGTGGTTAGTTAGTCGCGGACAGATCCAATTACATGAGCATTTTGTTGCCCGTTGGGGGTTGGCAATTGAATTAACGCCATCGTGATGTTGATGTCAGCCCGCTGAAGAGAATTGTCCCATCCCTCGCCTCATCATCATCGTTTCATTGCCCTAATCTAAAATTGAATCTGCAAGGCAACTTATTGTTCGGGCATCAAGCCCACTGCTACAGGAAGCCACGACTCCTGGGGGAAACCACAAACGCAAACGTGAGGGAGCAGCCAGTGGCAGCGATACCCACTGCTTTTATTAAACAGCTCTTAGGACTTTCAAGTAGGCTCGATTTGGATTTTACACTAGCAACGAGGATAATATATTTAATTCTATTTTTTTATACGGTTTTAAAATAAGAAAATTATTATGTGCCCATCACATGGATTTATTATTCACCTGCCCACCCCTGGATCATTTTAGGAAGCTGATTTTTGCAAAAATATTTCCTTAAGCCCTTAAAGGCTAATTTTACAAATCAAATTGGGTAAAAGGTTCAAATTTTTAACCCACCCCTCCCCAAGCCCGCATTCTCAATTTTTGTTCCGATTTCAACCAAAATATAAACAGCTTTAATATAAATATAATTAAATTTATCATTTTGTTTTGATATCTTCATTGACTTTTGAATTAGAACGTATACAGCACTTGTAACAAACGTACAGACATTTTGACCAAAAAATTAGACTAGTAAACAAAATTTTCCCTCCGTAAACCTAACAATGGATTCCAGTAGTTTTATACACCTATTATTATGCAACTTCCCGATTTTTTACAACACCTCAGAGTTTTGAGATATTATCGGTCAAAATAACGAAAAAGGATATTTTGATCTATTTTCGAGTCCCATTAAATATTAAACAGCAATATTTGAAAAAAAAATGTTTTGTTAACGTAATAGGAAACATCTTTCTCTTTGATTTTAAAATTACCACTTGTTTTTAGCTCAATTAGAACTCGATTTATAACTAAAAAACTAAGACCTCATCTTTTTATCTATGTTTATTATCGTTTATAATCACGTAGTATTAGTTTTTTACCTATAACTCGAGTTCTTTTTTTTATTTATTTAATGTCTCCGGGAACAAAGCCCATTTAGACAGCACATAAGTAAAGTGTTAATAGGGTTAGTGAGGAAGCCGTGTTTTAGCCGGTAGAAATTTTTATTTTCCAGCCAGGATCGAACCCCGGCCTTCCACTCCAACATCGTCATAATCGACAACAATTTGTTTATCTAAGTCATTGGAGCCGTTTTTGAAAAATTTAAAATAAGCTAGAGTAGGTTCTCTAACATTTTCAACTTTTCTCTATTTATTTTTCTTTTTAGGAGAAATGTGTAATTTTTTATAATAACTGAAAAATATGACCAATTTCCGAAAATTTATTTTCTCAAAAATCTTAAAACTATGAACCCATTTTTTATAACACCACTTGCAAAATTAATTACAATTTCTTATTTTGAAGTCTAAATGTTATGTAAACTGTAGAAATTTTAAATAATATTCAAATTTCAATATGAGTGTTGAGAGAGTAGTTCAGGCCGAAAATATTTTCATGCTCATCAGTTGATAATAAATTTTAGTTTGAATTTTTTTTTTTAATTTATCAAACTGGTCATAATAACTATTCTAGGTCAGTGCTCTCAAACCATAATTTTTTAGACAAATAAAAGTAAAATAAATGAAATTAAAATCTTGTTTGTTAAATATTCATTTATACAACTTTTAACTTTGTAAGGACGAGTTTTTTAGATTTGATTTTTATTTTAATTTTTCACAGTTTATGTGCACATAAATTATTAAGGTCTATATGAATTTATACACACTCTTTTAGCAAGGATCTATTTCCTTGGTTCAACGATATATACTGATCAAATTCTCCAGTAATCTTGCAAAATGTCAGCTTCTTAGTTCTAGAACGGGGCAATTTCGGATCCATATTAGATTCTTTGTATAAAGCATACGCTTTTAATCTTTTTTTTGAATACCACCTGACTATATGGCCCCAAATGGACATCGAGTGGACGTTATAAAAAATATCGTCTTACCTGTTTTGACTTGGAATTTCAGGGTATCCCGGCAGTCATCTATCAGCTGCTGAAGTGGAAGCGCCCTTTCTGGTAGGTCTAGATCCAAGAGACGTTTCATTTCTTCTGGATGATGGAAATCGAGAATTTTCACATTTCGGTCGTTGGTATCCTTGACAAAATCGAGACATAGATCGACGACTTTCTGCAAAAACTCGCGAGTCACTCCTTCTCCCTGTTGATTCAACGGGAAGATGTCTGTAAACAGAAAACAACAAGAACTATTTAAAAATGGTTAAATCAAATTTAATTAGGTATGTTATGACTTGTTTACAAGAATTATTAATAACGATCAACATAGCCAGACATTATGAATTTTTAAATTACACTCACGTATTAGTGAACATAATTGTTATTCAGATAAAAGTAACTTTTAAATAACATGGCTATTTTCCAATGACGTGATCCTGTCCTAAGCAATAATTCATAGGCGATAGAAGGTGTGTTTACTGTTTATGGTCTTAAGAGATTTTGTAAGATTCCAGAATCAGAAAAGTAGTTCATTCTATTAAAAATAGAGATATCAATAGTTAAATTAAGTGGTTTAATTTATTTCAAATCTAGATAGCGTTCTTTTTGATAAAAGCATAGTTCATCAAAAAGAAAAGTTGGGGTAAATAATTTATTTTGTACTTGCTGTATCAATAATGAGAAAAATCATACCAGCTTAGAGAACAAATAAAACGTTTTAAAAAATTTTAAATATCAAGACCCCATGGAAAGAACTAGGTAAGCCCATTTTTTGGAAATGAGTTTATGACGCATTCTGGTGGCCAAACATTGCCCCTACAGGCAATTTAAAATTACTTTTAAATAAAGCGGTAAGTTTTAGAAATACAAGTTTATTATATTAAGTTAATATTTTAGCCAATAAGAGAGATTAAATGTGAATTATCATCTAAAATTGACTCTCTAGGCATGTAATTTTGTACAATTGTAATTATGCAGTATTCAAGCTACACCAATTTCATTGCAGAAAACAATTTTTTGAATAATTTCATTGAGATTTTAAGGCGATATATCGTCGCCTTAGACTGTAAACCTACTAAATACATTTTTTTATCATAAATGAGATATTAATACCGTTCGAAAGAAAAAGAGATGCAGCATCGTCCAATTAAAACTGCTACTTAAAATTACGATCGTAAGTTGTAGAAAAAAATGTAAAAAATAGTCTTTCCATAACAACAATATTAAATTTTGTTTGTTTTTTCTCTCCCTGTAAAATTTCCTTGTTATGAGTTAGCAGGATTACACACTAAAGCGACGATATTTATAATATAAGCATAAATGAACAATTTATTTTATATTTAAGTTTACTATTAATTTTGTAGGGCAGTGCCGGTCTTTAGGGGTGGCGCAAGTGTGCGCAGAACGTATATAAGGACGCCAAAGCCGATATTTTTTTATTACATTAATGAACCAAATTGTTTATCGAAAATTCCATCCTACAAGGGGGCGCCACTTAAAATTTGCTCAAGAAGCGAGAGAGAGGTTTAAGAGGAAATAAGAAAATATCATTATTTATTCAGCACCTTTTCAGAGGGAAATTGAAAAATTGATATTTCTAGCTTTTGTGTGGACAGAAACTTAGCAAATTCATTTTTAAAGGGTATTTCGTTGCATTTTTAATGGAGTTGAAGGGTTACAACGCTCAGGTTATAGTTTAAAGAGCACCAATAAATTACAATGTGATGCAACAAAAATAATTTGGATTGGGACGGCTATAATCATGAGCCATCAACATACACACTTTTATTATGGTCCCTCAACCAAGATCTATTGACTTTACATGTTGTGACTTTAATTAAGTAAAATCCTATGTTTTTTGATGAAATAATCATGTTAATTTGATAAAAGCAGATAAATAGAAAAAAACTATAACTCTGCAAACTTTATGATAAGTAAAGTGGAATTTGACAAGGTTAGGTGTTTTAATTCTAAAATTCAAATCTACCCTTAAACATTTTGATTTTGTTTTTTGTTTTTCCTGCTTAGGGCGTAACCTGCCCCCTTGGTAGTGAAAATAAACAGATTAGGGTGAGACTATCTCGCCGCAAAGTTGACACAGTCTCTCCTACTCTCGACCCGATTACAACCCACTCTCGTGTTTACCATTCCTTCAATCCGTAGACTTGGAATAATAGAATTAATTCCATTTTGCATAGATCAATCTTAACTGACAGCATAAAGAATTAGTTCTAAATAAATTTCCATTAAAGAATGATTTATGTGATTTATCGTATTTTTATTGAAAAAATTTTAAATTAACCTTGTTTGTTTTAATGTAAGCCTCAATTGTTTGTATCGAAGCAAAGATATTATGAACTATAGAGATATTCTGCAAATTTTAATCATTTGATAATTATATTTCAACGAATAGCTTAGAAATAATCTGAAAATTGACGTTAAGATGGAATTTATTAATACTTAATTGTATGGTAAAATTCAGCAAATTAGCAAAGTTTCTAATATAACGTTAAGTATAAAATTGAAAATCTTTAAAAGAATTCACTCGGAATGTTCTTTGAGAAAGCAAGGTCATGTCGGCGCTTTTTATGCCATTTTTTCTAGTCAACTAATTTTTGAGTTTTTGAATTGTTAATTTTGTTTCTAGTTATTTTATAAAAGATATTTTAGAAAAGAAACACTATTATGGTGCTAAATTTGACCAGTTTTTAATAAAAAATAAAATGTTTTTGAACAAAGTTTAAAGAAATTATTTACAGAATGATAAAAAGATGATAAAATTTGTAGTGAAAATGTAATTTGATAATTCAAAAAGCTGTAAGAAAGATAATTATAAAATTTGGTGAAATTTGGTTGAAATGCTTAGGGTTTTTAATGAAAACGTGATAACTCTAAAGTTTGGTGAAATTTGGTTGAATGGTTCCATAATGGCGTTTACGATTTTTAATTAAAAAGAGACTTAATTTGATTTAAAAAATGGACACGATCTGATGTGGCCATCCACTTGACTTTACTATACAACCTGGCCCCTCTCTTATATTTAATATTTAATAAAATTATTTATAATCATGGGGAGGGATAGTGTTTGTATTTTTAGATTTCCGAGGGCCCACTGATTATGTATACAAAATTTGGTTGAGTTTGGTACAAGGGCCTATATTTTCATTTTTTGACCCTACACTCCCTCCCCCATTTTCGGCAGATTATTTTTTTTTGCATTTTTAGACTTCTGGGTCCCACGTATACAAAATTTGGTTGAGTTTGCTCAAATGGCCTAGATTTTTAATTTTTTAACCTCCCTCCACCCCCCTTAATTTTGGGCTGTGGATATGTACTAAAATCTAATCTGCTCTAAATCTCAATGCAAGCTAAACTAAAAAAAGAAGCAAAAGCAAAAAAAAAACACTTTTTCATGCATCGATTGGCAATACTTGACCATATGGTAAAGTAAAAGGTTAGTTAAGAAGGCTAAAATTATTTTTGGAAAGTTATCCAAAAGGGATTTAAGGAATTTTAGCAAAATTGTTGAATTCTAAGCACAGCTTTAAATTGTGTGTGAGTCGCATACAAAATGACTAGATTACATAGTCTATGCTCTCTCCTTATATAGCAGCTGAAGAGGGAGAAAACTAAGGAGGGGATTTTCAATATTTTAAAATAAGTGTCTTTGAAATACAAAATCTAGATGAGCAAATCTTATTTGCCAGCTAACCATGTGCTTACTTTTTATCTTCTCAAAAGGTCAAAAGGGCCCACAAACCCAATTTCATTTCATTTCTAACGAACATTTATTTAAATCTTTTAGATATTTATCTCAATAAAATTGATAAACTGATAGTATTTTCGTAGATTAGTGTTCACAGGGCATGACTTTCAATTACCTCTTTATTATAAGTTAGGTACAGAAAAAAATTTCAATTTAAGAATTTCATCAAATAACTATTAAGTAGCTCGTTAAGTAAAAATCTTATACGCATAATATTTATGCCATTTGGTTCTGCTTTGAAGTGCAAACACTGGCCCGGATTGCTTTTTGGCTTTTGGATTCACGTCCTAAGAGAATGAATTCAAATTTTCTGGCAAATAATAAAAATTATTGATAACAACTGAGATTCAAGAGAATGCAATCTCTTGATTTTTTCCATTAAACTATATTTGACTACCTATACACCAGGGATGTCCACCTTTTTTTATACCGGTCACATTTGAAGAAATAATCAACTGGTGTGTTAACCACACGAATTTCACATTTTCATTTATTTGAAGCCATCGCGACACTACTAATTTACACCCCCTTCCTTTATTTCGTTTTTTTGATTTTCTCAAAAACGGCTCTAACGATTTTTTTAAAAATTCGTGTATTTATCAAGTGTCAATACATAGCCTATATCGAGCTTAAGTTTCGAATTTCGTAGCTCTAAGACTTATGGTTGCGAAACACAGGGGGGTACATACATACGTACAAACATAAGCACTGACCAATGAATTTTTGGCCCCTTTTTGGCTTCTGGGGACCACAATTTCCGGTTTTATGTCCTAAATTTGATTTTCAACTATTAAGGGCATCGATTTCTTCCACCTAGAAGTTACAAAATTAAATTAACTTTTTTCATCTCTGAGATACAAGCTCTCAAAGAGTCAGGGCCCAGACAGGCCATCGCAATACTTCCCCATTATATTCTATGAATATAAATGTGAAAGTAAAAATACATCAGGAAGCATATAAAATATACTAATTTTATTGACATTTGATTTACCATTACAAAGAAGCAAAATGGCTTAGTAAAAAAATCTTTGAGTTTTTTCCTTCGGGATTTTGTTTTTAAATCATTTAGCCCTTCAAAAAGTTTTAATTATTTTTAAATATCGGAAACTTGATTATTTTTTTACCTGATGGTTGAGCATATAAATTTGCTTTTAGTGAATTTTATTCTTGAAAATAGCTTTTTCACTTATATGTAAATTCATATTTCCTAAAAGGGAATAAATATTGTGAAGCCATGGAATATTTGTTTCTGGGGAGATAATTTTTATAAAATTCTAAATAAAGAGACAATATTAAATTTTTATTTCACTTCAATATCTTATTGCAGTTAAATATATTCAATGAGAAAGTTCACAGATAAAATATTTGTATTCATTAAAATAATTAACCCGAAAGTTTGAGTATCTTTTTTAAGATTTGTTTTTTTTCACCGTGAGTTGTATTTTTGAAAAAAAATTTCAAAAAAAAGATACTCAAACCTTCTGGTTAATTATTTTTATAATTTTATGTTGGGCCGCGGGTTGGACAGCCCTGACCTATACTACACTAGCTCTATACTATATTACGCTGAATATATATAGCCTTTACTCGGTTAATTTATATCATTTGAAATAAGCTGGATGGAATTTTGTTATTATATATTTGTAAAATATACATTAACAATACATCTGGAAATTATTGAAAAACTTCTATAAAATAGACCTGGATTAAAAATGATTGAGTGCCGAATATTTCCTCTTTTGGCTGTATTTTTTTTTTTTAAATTTCACAGAAAGAGAGATTTCTCATGGAAGGTAATAAATAATAAACATATATATTTTTTATGGGCGATCCATCTTGGCTTTATCAGCTGTTGGGTGGGAGGAAGGAAGCTGGCCGGATGAGAGATAGAGATGATTGGAGTCTGCGGCGCTCTTATCTCCCACTGTTGGCAGCATATGCTGTCGGGATGCTTGCTGTTTATTCAATCAACGAGAGAGGGTATGGAAATCAATCCTCTCTTATCAGAGGATTTTATAATGCATCCCCCAGCCCTCCGAAAGGGATTTAATTAAATGCAAGCTCACACCCCGAAATGTGGCCACAGCGGAAGACAACCAACCAGCCTCTTGATCATTTTTATGTCAAAAAGTAGACGCTATATGTTCGTTCTTCTCTTCCTTTTTTTATCATTTTCTGTTTTTATATCCTTATAAATTATCTTCTCGGTGATCGAGTAATCTCAATATCCAGCTATTTTATCGATCATTGTCCCATTATTTATCACTCTCACTGGTTTATCTGTTTTGGATTCCAGGCTATTCTCTCGTGCTCTCTTTTTAGTTGATCCCCTCATCAATCTTCCCTTCCCTTCTGCAACCCAAATGCACCCCAAGAGGGCAATGAGAACGCCCGCAAACGCTCTCGCCAAAAGAATCTGCAAATTAACATTCTCTGCCAGCAAATGGATCTTTTTTCTTTTCTTTTTTTGTTTCCTGTTTAATTAAAAATTCTTCTTTTAAATTTGGAAAGAAAAATTAAAGTGGAAGAAACATTCTTTATCATTGTGTTTCATTTAAGAAATATTAAAATTAAAAATGTGGCCAAGTGGAATCGCTGCACACACATCGAAGATTACGTTGTTTTTTGTTTTTTGTTTTTTTCATAAAACAATCAAATTATCTTTGGCCAAAGTACTCACACATAGAATTAAATTCACCATATTTTTAATCAAAGGGCTGCAAAATATCAGGTAAATTAAATTTAAAACTCAATTTAGGTATCACATCTAGAGATCATTGTAAAATTTTTCTAGTTCATTTCACTAAGCGAAAGTTGGTTTTTACTTTACTAGAATCTTTTTTTTTTTTTTACTTTCTCGGCTTTACCCATTAGCCATTTTACGATACTTTATATTAATTAATTTTTCCTTATTATGTAGGGATCAGATTAAAGCCGGTTTGCATCGAGTCGGGCCCGAATCCGTGCCAGCTTGATTAGAAGCCATGTACGCGATAACCCCTCAGCCAACCTCATCCCCTACTAGAATATTAAAGGTCATTTTAATAAATACGTGACATTAAAAAAATATTTTCAAAGTTGGTCAAGTCACTCCTGAATTTTGTAAAACATGTAATTAGAATTTTTTAACCTACTTCAAAAAAGGAGGAGATTCTCAATTCGACTGAATTTTTTTTTTTTGTGTCTATGTTACCTGATATCTTCGCCAAGTTTGAACCGATTTTGATGATTTTTTTTTTGCATAGGGTTCAGTATAGTTTCCGATTGGTCCCGGTTTTTTTTTCATTGGTATTGAATCTTTTTTGCTATGTTTGTTCAGGCATAACTTCTTTGTTTATGAACCGATTTGAATGATTCTTTCTGCATTTGGGTTTTTGAAAATTTTTTTTTGTCATAAACCGAAAGATTATATATAAGTTTTATAACAAAACTATTTTTCTTTTTTTTTTGTAATTAAAAAGTTATAACAAATTGAAAATAAATTTTTAAGCTATCGTGGTTGTTTCGTACCATTGTGTACGAATACTACAAAAATAACTCCCCAAAAAATGTTTTTAAATGTGCCAAAAAATGTTAAACGTCGAATCCAATGGTTTCAAGCAGTGCGCCGAGTAAATCCTAAAATGACATCAAATTATTTTTGCTGTGAGGATCATTTCGATGAAAGTATTTTTAAGTAATACATTTATTAATAATCATTTGTATAAAAGTATATATTTAATACTTAAAAGTAGATGAATAAAATTTAGAATGAGCGTCAATAATGCTAGTATTGTTTTTAATAAAACAGTTCCCGTATTAGCACATTTATTAAAAACTCTTATTTATATGCCTGAACCGAGTAACATAAAAAGAATACTACCTATACCTTTTAGGAGTTCATATAGCCATGTAAATACTTTTATTGGTGCATTTAAGATACAAATTGAAAAACCGAGTGATCCGGAGTACCACCAATCTTTAACTTGGACAGAGTATAAAAAGTGTAATACTTTAAAGTATTTAATATCTTGTGCACCAGATAGTTTTATTAATTTTATATCAAAAGGATTTGGAGGTCGAATTTCTGATGAACTATTGTTTGAAGAAAGTGGCTTGTTAGAGAGCATTTGCCCGAAGCTTGAGCAGTCATGGCAGAGCGAGGATTCAAAAATATTGTTTCGCTTCTTGGTGAAAAAATATAGAATTAATACGACTACCATCGGTTAGTTCTGGAGCAAAATTAACACAATCTGAGGTTTTAGAAGGCAAACGAATTACTGCTCTCCAAATTCACATAGAACGGGTCATTGGAAGAATGCGATAGTTTGATTTTCTCAAACCTCATGCAGTTGTTAATCATAATATGTTACCTTTTACAGACTATATTATTGTCATTGCTGCAACATTAGTGAATTTACAAGCTCCTATAGTCACAACATAAATTTATGGATATTTATTTAATTAAATTAATCACTAAGTATGTTTAAAGAAAATACTTTAATTAATTATTATTGTTCAGTTACATTATCTATTTATTTAATTTTATAGATGTTAAGAGTTTCGGAAATATATTTTTGACCAAAACGACAAAGATTTTTTTATTAGATCTTGCGTATGAGCTTCGTCGTACTTTAATGTTTTCACATAAATAATTCTTTATCACACATTATTAACTAGATAAAATTATTTGTCAAAAACAATTTATTCTGCACCAAAATTCGAATATATTTTGTTAATACTAATGTATAAGCCGTCGAGCGTGTACTAACGTGAAGTTATTGTATCCTTTTGACGTCACAAACAAGATGACCAATCATGGTGCGTTTGGAGTCACGTGATCCTTTTTGAAATTTTATAACTTTTAAATTGCTTATAATTAATTGAAAAAACAATTTTTTCAAATTTTTCTTATCGACTATCAAAATTATTTATAATAAAGTTTTAAAATAGATATAAAAAATAGATTATTTTTTTTTCAAAAGACCCATTTGGATCAGTATAGCTCCAGAATAGTCAAGATACCTAATTATTTATTTATTTATTTATTTTATGTCTCTTCAGAAAGAACTTTTTGCCATGAGGACCGATTTCATGATTCTTTTATATTGGACCTTAGGGGTGGTTCCATATTAATTTGGTCAAGTTCTGATGATATGATCAATGACGAAATAACGTAAATCTCCAATTCCTAAGAACAAATAATGGAAATTATAATAAATAAAATCTTTAAAAAAATATTCATTTAAAACCCGCAAACGTTTCGAGAGAATTTCTATATTTATGAATTGAATTTTATTATCATGTTCTTGACTCATTCGACCGACGCTTTCTCTTACGATATCCATACAAAATATTATCTTTAGTCACAATTAATATCACTAAAAGAGAAAAATAAAAATAATTTTTATAAAAAAAATAAAACCGACTTCAAAAAAATTAAATGCAACAAATAAAATAATAAGAACTCAAAAATAAAATAAAATGCACTAAAAAGTGTAAAATAATTATCTAATTTAGATACAACTAAACGACGAAATATTAACATGAAATCACTTTATGAAGTCGGTGCTAAACAAACTATATAAGCGAGCGTGCCCGTCAAACGTACTAAGTAAGATCCGTCGAGTGCGATTCATAAAATGTATATTTAGCACCGACTACAAAAAGTGATTTAATGTTAATATATATTTCATCGTTTAGTTCTAACTAAATCAGATAATTATTTTATACTTTTTAGTGCATTTTATTTTATTTTTGAGTTCTTATTATTTTATTTGTTGCATTTAGTAGGTTTTATTTTATTTTTATAAATTTTTTTCTTTACTAAAATCCCATAACTCAAAAAGGATAAATAAAATTTATAATAAATGAAATAAAAATAAAATGAGATCTGAGTTAATAAAATCTAGAAGCGTTAAATTATATAGGATTAATTCAATCGATTAAATGTAATTTTATGTAAATCACAAAAGATAAATACCATAGTTTTCTACCTACCTAAGCATAGAATGACTATAATTATACAAAGGCATGTTCAAAGCACCGGTCCCCAATTGTTTAAGCAAATTGTGGCAAGATTTTTTGTGAAATAGCCAACCCTCTAGTACTAAATATTGAGTGCTAGTGGCATTCGAACCTAGTAGGAATATTGAAAAATTTCAGAAATGACAATGAAAAAAATATAAAACTGGTTCAAGTGATATTTTTTTATTTTTCCACATAAAATACCGTTGAAGTGACTTTTTCTGCGATTCCCAAAATGGACATCCTCGATCACCTCGTCATTAGAACGAAATCCAAAAATATTTTGGTTCAGGTTACAGGCGAAAGTCTGTGGAAGCCAGATCAGTCTTATATGGTGGATGCTGAGAGAATGCATTTTCGTGGGGATACATACATTCATTGATTCATTCATTTTAAATTCATGCAAATACGATAGATAATTTTTATAAAAAAAAAAATAAAACCGACTTCAAAAAAATTAAATGCAAACAAATAAAATAATAGTAAACTCAAAAATAAAATAAAATACACTAAAAGGTATAAAATAATCATCTAATTTAGTTACAATTAAACGATGAAATATTAACATGAAATTACTTTTTGAAGTCGGTGCCAAACAAACTATACCTATAAACGACCTTACCCACCAAACGTACTAAGTAAGATCCGTCGAGTCCAATTCATAAAAAGTATATGTTTGGCACTGACTTCAAAAAGTAATTTCATGTTAATATTTCATCGTTTAATTGTAACTAAATTAGATTATTATTTTATACCTTTTAGTGTATTTTATTTGATTTTTGAGCTTACTATTATTTTATTTGTTGCATTTAATTTTTTTGAAGTCGGTTTTATTTTTTTTTACAAAAATTATTTTTATTTTTCTCTTTTTAGTGATGTTATTAATAGTGACTTAATATAATACCTTGCATGCATCTCTCTTTTTTCTTTTTTTTTTTTTAATGCAATCGAATGCAAGAAAGGATGCACCAGTAAAGATGTAGCCCCTATGGATCTCTGATAGACCTCTTGCATTACCGTAAGAAGGGAAGTTGATTAAGAGAGAGGGTATAGACGCAGGTGTCTATGCACCCTGGTTTTGAAGGTTTGAAGATCATAGGTGCTGGGAAAGATAGAGGCTGGGAGAGAGTTCCAGTTCCTTGAAGTCATGGGGATATATGTATTCGCGAATGAAGTGGTCCGGCACTTTTCCAATTTGACCGCGAAAGAGTGTTGGGAGTCGGCAAAACGTGTGCTGCGTGCAAAGCATGCTTTGGGGGGAATTATTGATTTTATCTCGTAAGAGAAAGCGTCGGGCGAATGAATCAGAAAATGATAATAAAATTCAATTAATAAATTAGAAATTATCTGGAAACGTTTGTGGGTTTTAAATGAATGTTTTAAGATTTTTTATAAAAGATTTTATTTATCATAATTTTGATTATTTGGTCATAAGAATTGGAGATTTACGTTATTTCGTCATTGATCATATCTTCAGAACTTGACCAAATTAATATGGCACCACCCCTAAGGTATCCTCTTTCCAATAAAAAAAGAATCATTAAAATCGGTTCATAAACAAAGAAGTTATATGCCTGTACAAACATATCAAAAAAGGTTCAATACCAATAAAAAAACTAATCGGAAGCTAGACTGAACCCAATGCAAAAAATATCATCAAAATCTGTTCACAATTGGCGGAGATATGAGGTAACATAGAAACAAAAAAAAATTCAGTCGAATAGAGAACATCCTCCTTTTTTGAAGTCGGTTAAAAAATGCCTGCGACTCATCTCCGATCACCATCACATATTCACAAAAAAACATTATACTAGGAGCCTCTTAGCTGTCGAGATGCTCTGAAGAGCGTCTCGTCATTAGCATATCTAGCCACGAAGAGGTGGACTCCCGTTCTACTGCTAAGACTATAGCTAAAAGTATTTCTATTTATTTAATAAATTAACAAGGAGAGACAACAGTTGTTTCTTGATAATCCCGGAGATTTTCGTAATTGTCCAAAAGTGTTATGAACACTAGCGTGGGGTCAATGGATGCTGTGGATGCGGCGCATCCCTATAATTTCAAAACATTTAGAGTATTTTCATACCTTGTGTCATAAAAAATATAATATCAAATTTGAAAGATAACGAAAAATTCTATGAAATTGAAATTACAGAGAGGACACTCGGTCTTGAAAACATGCCAAGAGACCACGATTGAATATAAGTGATGATGAAGATGAACGGATGAATGAAGGTAATGAATTCCAGTGACTCGGTAATATGAATTCGATTTGAGTCAGCCCGAAAAGCGGGATTATGTATGGATGATTTAAAGGTGAACATTTTATAGATGTATTCAGGCTGATGCGAAATGAAGGTTCGATGCAGGAATTTGCCAAGCATGTAGAGACGCCTCTGGGTCGCCCTAAGCCAACCAAGTCTGACATAAAAAGGAGAGACGTGATCGCGTCTAGGAATATCAAAAATAAATCGAACGCATGCGTTCAAAGCCCGATCAAGTAAACCCGCGCAGGTCCCAGAGACGTCACCATACACGAGGCAACAATAGTCCATGGTTGGCAAGATCAAAGAATTAATGAGATGTTTTCGTGTCGAAAATATATTTAAAGTTAAATATTATTTAAAGTTAAATAAAACCATGTAATTAAAACTGATTAGATTTTAGGCTTTCTAACCTTTTTCTTGATATATTTAGTAAAAATTAGAAGAAAAAAATCAATTTATTATATATGACCGTGAAAGATGGTGACTTTCGTATTTTTTCATAAAAACAATAAAATTTCGATGATAGAAATGTTGATTTGTATATTAGTAACATTTTGTTTGTATTTGTGAATATAAGTACCATAAAAGTTATTAAGTTATGTTATTATTTGGATCAAATTTGCAAAAAAAAGCGAACAATAATAGAAAATTAAAAAAATTAAAGGTCATTTTTTTGGACAGCATCCCTGGTTGAAAAGTCTCCGCCCCCTCTGGTTATGAACTATGTTTCTTTTGCCGAGAAAATCAATCAACAATATTCCTTCGGACCAGGTAGACAAAGTTCAATCAACAATTTAGATAGTAGTTTATTTTCTAGGTTAATTCAGGTCTAATTTTTCGATACAAATCTTTTAAAATTTAATAGGTTCCTCTTTTAAATATATTCATATTATCGGCAATTATGCTCTATTGAATGATAAGGTCTAAAAGAAGGTTCTGAGAGTTGCAATCCTCTATCTTCGCTAGAAACGCACCTGCTGTACCTATTCATTGCCGGCATTAGACCCTCAAACATTTATAAGTTCAAATCTCAGTGTCAATTGTAACTACTAAGGAATTTTCAGGGGAAGGCAATGGGAAACTACACCTGTGGAGAAATTTTTCCAGGAAAATTCCTATGGAGAGGATACTCTCCATAGGAATCGGCGAAGCTTGAAATCCAGTATGGCACTTAAAGAAGAAGGAATTTTTATGGGTTTAAAAAAGTAAATTCTTCCGAATTGAATGGGGTTTTCGAATATGGTGTTCGTTTCCCATTTCCTTTTCTTCTTGAGTTGGTTTTTCAATAAAACCCAAATAGATATGCCCGAGGGTTAGTGAGTGAGCCGGTGGACTGCACAAGTGCAGAAGCGGCGAGGGGTGCAGAACAGATGTTCTCTCGCATTCCGGACAACATGACTTTAATTAAAGCGCACCCCTCGGTGTTATTAAAGCTTGCATTCTTTGGATGGCGTTGTGCCCCAGCTGCTGGCAAATTGGCTGGCCCTCCGCCTCTGATTAATTGATTCTTTACGACAATCATACATACAGACTTACAGAGAAATGAAATACTCAATAAAAACACAAACACCCCCATTACAGAGAGGGCTGCATTCCAGATTGTTCAAAGATTCTCAATTCTAGTAGAGTGGGTGAATATCATTACAAACATTGAATTTTAATTCTCTCTGCAAGTTATAATAAGCAATAGCTTTCGTTTAACGTGATGATATTTAATACAAGCTAAAAAATTTAGCTTTGCTAGTTGTTCTATTTTTTACTACAAACAATTTAGTTGGATATTAAACTTGCCAAGTTATAAATTTAAGACTGAAGAAAAATCACATCCTGGACATAGAAGACCGCTACCAACAAAATAATTGGGAAAACAAATACTATTAGGAAGGTCTTCAATGAATGACTTGCCCTATCACGAGTTGTGTAAATGAATTGCGTGAATGAACCGTATGAACGATAGTGTGTTTGTATTCTTTTATCAATTTTACTTATAGATACATTTTGTAACTGATTGTAAAAAAATGAAAATAAATATAAAAAAAAAAAAAAATTTAATAGCACAAAGTTTTCTTTTAAATCAATTGAAGAACGTTGTACATCCCTATAGCTTATGATTTAAGCAACTGCTATGGAACTTGGTAACTTGGCACCCCTTTCGATCTCAACTCTTTTGTCCACCGTTTATACCGAACTTGGGCCCTTTTTCACATTTATGTTTTTGGTCAGATATCATAAATTTTTGAAAAAATTTTTCTTTTAATTTATCTAAATAATTACATTTAAACATTTATTTTAATAATTATTGAATATTTCTCATAAAATATCTGTTAAAAACCCGGTCGGTTTTTCATAAATTTCAACCCCTCATTTCGTGCCCCGAAGAAGGGAAAGTTTCGGTTTTTCAATTTTCTCCTTTATTAATGTGCTAAGCATTACCAGTATGACAAATTTCAGCATTCTAGCTTGATTGTATTATTCACTATTATGTTAATTAAGCCTATAAAAAATTTCACAACTTTATTTTAAGTTTCGCTGTTTCGATTTTTCCCTTTAATTGTAGCCCAAACTCTATAAGTATGCCAAATTTAAGCATTCTAGGATCAGCGGAAGTACTTTAGGTTTTTGATATGTCAGTGAGTGTTAAAAATGCCACTTTTCAGAGCTTAATAACACAATAGTTATAATAGGTTTATTCATGAAATTTGGGATTCTAGGTGTTCCCGTGGGCTTTATTAGACATACGAAATTTCAACTGTGTAGGTCTAATAGTCTTTGAGTTATGGGGGGGGGGGGTCGATACTAGCTCGAAATGGTTCGTGTAAATATACACATGGCCGGTTGCCATTTCCGAACTTGGCTGACACACTGCCGTGTATCTAGATATCGAAATAAAAACTCAAAACATATATTTGTTTTATTTTTTGTGAAACCTACATGAAATTCTACTTAATTTTTTAATTAGTAGTTTTTTAATGCTAGGCTCATAAAATAAATATAGTATTATATGGTATATATTTTTCAATATATAGATTAAATTGAAACGTTTGTTTTTATATAGGTATTTATTTCTATGTCTCTATGGATGTTACCAAATTTCAAACCAAGACTGTTAAAACAATCATTATGAACAGAGAGCGCAAAAAGTCTTTCGCCTTTTTTTTCAATTTTGGGACTATTCAAGTTTTTTTTTTTTATTTGTCCAACGATCTAAAGAAAGAAAACACATTTGGAGATTATATTATATTTAATAAGAGATATAATTAATTGTTAATGAGCCAAAAATTAAGGGAGAGTGGGGTACTTTCGTAAATGATTATAAATTATTTTATTAAATATAAGAAAAGGAGCAGATGTATGGTAAAGTTATGTGGATGGTCACATCAATTTATTACTTTCACATTTATATTCATAGAATATAATGTGGAAGTATTGGGATGCCCTGTCTGGGTCTTGACTCTTTGAGAGCTTGTATCTCAGAGATGAAAAATTTAATTTCATTTTGTAACTTCTAGGTGGAAGGAATCGAGAGAGAGAAAAAAAATATATTTGAATATATTAAATTGCTATAAAAATCAACTGAGTGTGTTCACCAAACGACTTTCACATTTTCATTTATTTGAAATCATCGCGACACTACTAATTTACACCTCCTTCCTTTATTTCGATTTTCTTTGATTTTCTCAAAAACGACTCTAGTGATTTTTTTAAAAATTAGTTTATTTATAAAGTGTCATGAGTTATTAGTTGTGTCAAATTTTTAATCGGATTAAAAATTTGACACAACTAATAACTCATGACACTTGATAAATACACTAATTTTTTAAAAAATCGTTAGAGCCGTTTTTGAGAAAATAAAAACGAAATAAAGGAAGGGGGTGTAAATTGAGTAGGGTCTGCGATGATTTCAAATAAATGAAAATGTGAAAGTCGTTTGGTGAACACACCAGTTGATTTTTTATAGCAATTTAATATATTCAAATAATTTTTTTTCTAAATCTCTCGTATTCCGTATTCTAAAAAGTGAATTCATAAGATGACCTGCCTGACAAGAGGAGTAGAATCAACTCCGAGTTGAGATTGATTTTGTTATTTGAATAACTTTGTATTGGGAGAGTAGAATTGGATGGATGAGGAGAATGAATGGCAACAGCCTTCAGCCTTCAGCCTTCAGCCTTTAGGCGCAGCTGTTGCCATTCGCCAGAGATATTAAAATCTCGAACACTGACTACCGGGAAGAGTAATAACTGAACAGCAGCAGATCCTCCCCTTTCGAGTACTCGACCCGTGTCTCTTTATGGTAAAGTTAGCCCTGAATGAAATGCATAGAACAGCAATCTGTAGCTTAGTTAAAGAAAAATACATTATTTTTGGATTCCTCTGAATTTATCATTCTCTTTACCTTTATCTCTTTTTAGTCATAGAAGTGCTCGAATAAAAAAATAAAAAATTCAGGTAGAAGCATTTCGAACTATTTCAAAGAAAGGAAGATCCTCCGAAAAGTCGGTTCAGAAGTTATATAAAGAAAACTTTAAATATTATTTTATTGGGAATTATTTTTTTATTTATCCCTGGACTGCCTTCCACTCAATACTCAGTTATTAAAAGTTATCTATTCAGCTATCTATAAATATAAAATATATTAGTTGACTAAGTACACTTAGGATATAATGGTGAAAAGTATTGTAATATTGTTGTTATCACTGAAAAGAGAGACAAATGGGAGCCGAGTTATACTCACGCATCAATAACTATTCATTAACCTGAAGAAGGAGATAAAAGGTCTCCAAAACGTCGGAATTTGAATAAAATTTTTTTAATAATTTGGACGGCTTTTCATTATAATCCGAGGGGTGAACCACGATTGGAATTAGGTGTACACCGTCTTTGGAATTATTTGGAATTACTTTGGAATTCGTTGAATAATCTATTGTCATCTATTATCTTCTATTTTGTTAAGAGAGAATTGTGTAGGTTCTTGGTGAAATACTTATATTAAATAAAGTAAGGAAAATTTAAAAAAAATGTTTTTTTTTGAAACTTTTTCAAAAAATATATATTGAGTCGTAAACAAGCATCTGATCTTTTTATTTGTGTGGAACCTATCTAGTATTTTATATTTAAGAAAAATTTTGAAAAAGTTCAAAAAAAAAACATTTTTAAAAATTTTTCCTTACTTTATTGTCTTCTACTTGGAAATGAAAGTGGAAGTGGAAGTAGGTGTACTGAATTTTAGTGCGTTCACCCTCGATTATAGGTGTACACAATTTTAGGTCGCGGTTCACCCCTCGGTTATAACCTACTTATTTCGCTTACCAGTCCGTCTTTCTAAGAAAATAAATAAAATATATTATACAATTAAAAGTGAAAGTAAAATTCATTAGAAAAATGAAAATATTTTCCATGACTCAGTTTTTGGAAACAACCGTTTAACAGGACCCGACATGGAATATTTTTTTTTTCATTCGACTTTGTTCTGAAGTATGAAAATCGAAATCATAATTATTCTTCTTCTTCTTTAAGTGCAATACTCTTTTTGTTATTTTCCTGCGGAAATTTTTCACAGGGATGATTTCCCATTGACTTCCCCTGAAGGAATCAGATTATATCCGATCAAATATTTGCAGCGAGTCGGGCTTGAACACGCTTGATTAGAAGGCATGCATGTTCTTTATCACTCGGCCAACCTGACTCCCAATCATAATTAATATGGTTAAAATTATAATCAAACTAAATTCAATAGAAATTGAACTTCTTGCTATTTTTACTTTACCATAAGGTATGGTCAAGTATTGTAATCGTGCATGAAAAAAGTGGTTTTTTTCCTTCTTTTTTTCGAAATATCTCAAAAACGGCTGAAACTATTTTGATTAAAAAAATTGAGCGAAACCATGGCATTTCGCTCTACAAAAAAACTCTAATAAGTGAACATCGAAAAAATTATATTTTTCGAGATTATAATTGTTTTGTCAAAATGTCTGTTAGTCTGGTTGTCTGGTTGGGTGTCCGTTAATCTGTGCGTTACCAAATTTTTGTGAACGAGCTAGCTGAAAAAGTAGTGTGAATGTCGAAACCAAATTTCACATGTAGTTTTGGTCCATTGAGATTAAGAGCTGATTAGATTTTGGTGAATATCGACCCAAAATTAAGGGGAGTGGAGGGGGGGGTTAAAAATTAAAAATCTAGGCCATTTGAGTAAACTCAACCAAATTTTGTATACATAATCAGTTGGCCCCCAAGAGTCTAAAAATGCAAAAACTAACAGCCCAAAATGGGGGAGGGGGCTTGTGTAGGGTCAAAAAATGAAAATCTTGGCCATTTACCAAACTCAACCAAATTTTGTATACATAATCAGTGGGACCCCTGAAGTATAAAAATGCAAATACTAGCCCCCCCCTCTACATGATTATAAATAATTTTAGGGGTCAGGTTGTATTGTAAAGTCAAGTGGATGGCCACACCAGAACATGTCAGCTTATTTTTTTTAACTTTTATTTATTTATTTATTGAAAATTTTCATGAAGAAAATAGTACTCAAGAATTTTTAAAGTATAAGAATTGAAATATATTTTTTTCTCGATATTTTTCATTTTTCATTTAGATGCCCTAAAGAGGGCCAAAATCGAATCAGTACTTTGTTTTAGAAATTCAAGTTTTTTAGAAATAGCTACGAAGTTCTGTTTTCAAGCTATCGTTGGAATGGAAACTGACAGACTTTCCAATTGAAAGAAAAATAGGTATGTTTTAAAATGAGTTTTTCCGTTTCAGATATTTCTAGAAGGAAAGTGAATTAATACCTCAGTCACCCAACCAATATTTTAATTTAATACAATTTTTAAATTCATAAGTTGTTAGTATCAAATGTCTAATGCAGTGATTCTCAACCTGGGTTCCACAAAGGAGGGTTGGGGTTCCCCGCGCCTAGAGGTCGATAAAAGAAAAAATAGAAAAACAAAAATAAGTTAGTAGTATCACTACATATTGTCATGTAAAGAAAAAATACTAAATTTAGAGTCTAAGTATCACCTTTAGTCAAATTAAACCAGTGATACTTAAGAATGCGATGAAGATCACTATATTTGTTTCATTGATACCATTTTTGTATCTCTAAAGATCTTTAACTTTCTTATAATACAACGATTACGTTATATTAGTAACAAAATGAAAACATCATTTAAATTGTTTTATTATTATTTTGTTATTAATGACGTTTAAAATAATATTGCTTTTCAAATAGATGAGGATATTATTTATAAGTATACATTGAATATGTAAAAAAATCTATCCCATCCGAAAGGGAGTGTATCTCAATGACATTACCAAAAAAATTTAATATTAATATTATTAATGAAAATAAAAATGTTAGGTTAAAATGCATTGCTTATTCAACCTTTTTTTAGTAGAATGGATGGGCTTCTCTCGGCGAAATGCTAAATTTGGCGGGAGATTTTGTATGTCACCATAGCAACTGCATTTTTTAATTTTTTTATTTTATAATGAAATTAATATCAGAAGGAGTTGCACCAAAAAGGTGCAGTCCCTAAAAGGGGCTGAGTTAGCCCCTACATCGTGAGCGAAGAAGAGAGAGATTTTATGAGCTGGATTAGCTTATTAATACAAACGTTGGAGTAATTTTCACAGCTTATTATATAGAACTGTTTGATAGGATATGTGACAATTTGATTTTTACTGGCTTCCTGCAATACTAAATATAACCCGTTCTTTATTATTTAAAAATATTAATACTTCGGCATTGTAACGAACTTTCTACGACTTTTTATTCTTGAGTAATATCTGAATCTAGACATACATGATGACAAAAAAATAATGCTTGATAATTATTTTTCACGTTTTAAACATTTTTAAACACGATGAGGAAATAATAATAATAATAATAATGAAATCTCGATGGTAAAATTATCATAATATCAAAATAATGAAAAACTCTACAGGCAAAAAGTGCTAAGAAGCAGGCGAATGGTTTAGGACAGGAAAAACTTCGCCTGAGACTTTCCAGTATTTCAGCTCTGAGCGCCTTCTGCTCTTTAGATATGCAACCAAATATACACGCTTCACTTTACTTGACCCTAAAGATTTTGATGATATGGCAGTTTTTCGTCTCCGAACAGATTTGGCTATAGAAAACTGAAAGTTGGCAGAAAGGTGTAGCTTATTAGTACAAATTAGGTACCTAGTTTCAGCTCTATATTTGCAAAAATTTAAGAACCATGTAGGTAACTTCCCATGTAATGATTCGATTATTTCTGAATTTATATATTTTTTATTATCATGGAAGTGGTAGGCCCAAAATATAAACAGTTCTTTATTTTGAAATCACAAACTATCTGGTACCGAAAAAACTTGCTAGGATCTTTTGTTCTCGCGTAATCGTAAATAACAAATTTTTTATATTTTTCCTCTGGAAATTCTAAAGCTTAAAAAGTCTAAGTCAAGTCATTCATCTATATAATAAAAATGAATTTCTTTTTCTTTGTAAGCGCAGATCTCTCAAATGCCTGGGCCGATTTGGCTAATTTTTTTTTTAAATGTTCGTAATAGTCCATTTCAGGTTAATATGTAAAAAAAAATCCGAAAAGTTGCCCGGAAAATTGGAAAATTCACGGAAAACTGAAACCAAATCTGAATTGCCAACATAGCTTGCCAAACAATAAAATAACTAAATAGCAAACTAACTTTGTGTTGGCAGCCCTATCTGTCACATTTTTGAGATGTTTCTTAATAGCATAGATAAAAGAGATCTAACCACATTATCGTTGAAGAAGAATTTAATAATGCAACAAAGATTTAAAAAAACTATCTATTTTTTTTAAAGTACATTAAAAAAAATTAAAAAAATAAACTGCAACGGATCGTTGCTAAACTTTATCCAATGTACTATCTTATTCTAAAATAAAGTACTTTTTAAAATAAAATTTTACAAAAAACTATATAAGTATGACCTTTTTTGTGGTCCTCAAGGTACTTAATTACAATGAATTTTAAATCCCACAAATATTAATTTGACAATTAAATTGATGAACTCAAAAATTGTTATTTAGTTAAATAAACTGCAACGGATCGTTGCTAAACTTTATCCAAATTCATTTGAAATATTAATATGTTTATTCCTTTATTATCAATCAGATATCACTTGCAATTTGCAGTTCATGTTGACCATGCGCGGATCCAGGGGGGCGATGGGGGCGACCGCCCCCCCCTTAAGCATTGGAGATCAATATTTTTTATATGTTTATTTTTTTATATATATCATTAAATTTTAAAATTGAAGAAAATAAAGTTCTATGTGGGGGGGGGGCGTCTCTGCCCCCCCCCCCCGCTTGGACAATTCGACCGCGACACACTTCCGAGATCAAAAGTAGATATACCGGCGACCGCCCCCCCCCACCCAAATCAGAGGTCTGGATCCGCGCCTGATGTTGACTTTATTTCAAAAATAATGATCGATTCTCATTCAACAGTCGAGGAATAACAATTCTACATTCGATTTTTGACGTTTCGGTTTTTATTGGTAGCCATTGGTGAAGACATGGAGGAATCAACTTAAAATCAAAAATAGCAATCGATTCTTATCTAATACTTGAGGAATAATAATTCTACATTAGATTTTTGACCCTTCGATTATTATTGGTAACCATTGCTGAAGACATGGAGGAATCGACTTAAAATCAAAAATAACGATCGATTCTTATCTAATACTAGAGGAATAACCTTTTGCATTCCATTTTTGATGTTTTGACTATTAATGGCAAGCTCTACTGAAAACGTGGAAGAATCGACTTAAAATCAATAAGACTAAATTCTTTTATGATAAACAACTCAAGCTTGAGAATAAGAGAATTTTTTATCAATAGAGATTTTTAATACATTTTAAATATTTGTTTCATCTTATTTGTTATGAGTGTATATATTACAGTTAAATAGAATCACAAATTATGTCTATTTAAGACTTTATAATAAAACAATTATATTTATTCTCTGTTACTAATAAAACATCAATAAAGCAGCCAAGCAAGTGGGGGTCCAGGGGGCGAAGCCCCTGGCTATAAAAGGCCCGCCGAAGGCGGGCCTTGAAGCTAGTCTATATAATAAAAATGAATTTCTTTTCTTTGTAAGCGCGGATCTCTCAAATGCCTGGACCGATTTGGCTAATTTTTTTTTAAATGTTCGTAATAGTCCAATTCAGGTTAATACGTAAAAAAATTGGAAAAGTTGCCCGGAAAATTGGAAAATTCACGAAATACTAAAACAAAATGTGTTTAGCCAACCTAGCTTGCCAAACAATAAAATAACTAAACTAGCAAACTAACTTTGTGTTGGCAGCCCTATCTGTCACATTTTTGAGATGTCATTTATTCTTAATAGCATAGATAAAAGAGATCTAACCACATTATCGTTGAAGAGGAATTTAATAATGCAACACAGATTTAAAAAAACTATCTATTTTTTTAAAGTACATTTAAAAACAAAAATTAAAAAAATAAACTCCAACGGATCGTTGCTAAACTTTATCCAATGTACTATCTTATTCTAAAATAAAGTACTTTTAAAATATAATTTTACAAAAAACTATATATGACCTTTTTTGTGGTCCTCAAGGTACTTAATTACAATGAATTTTAAATCCCACAAATATTAATTTGACAATTTAATTGTTCTTCAAATGTGGAACGTCTAAGCCAAAAGGCTCGACCCCTCTGTACTAGACTATCCCATTGCAACTACTTCTCCCCCTATACTACTATCTCAAATTTAATATATTTTTTTGTGATTTTCACGAGTTGCCGTCGAACAAGTGCTTCAAGAAATAAATTTTGAATAGCTTATTATATTTAAATTCATATTTAGAGAGGCTTTCCTTTCTAGCTGCTTACGGCCGTTCAACTTCACACCCCCACTTCCACCATATGCAAAATTTGAGTATATTAATCATTGAAAAAGTATTCACTTTTTTCTCCATTTTATAAAAAATAAATTTATTCATATATTAACTATTTTTCATTTCTTTTTGCAAGACTTTTCGAAATTTGCTTTGATTCAATGACTAAAAGAAAGGAGATTCATTTAGTCGTAATCTATATTTATACAACTTTATTTCTCTCTTCATCTATTCATTTTTCATTAGTTTTTTCTAAATGCACTTATCTTATCTTGGAATTATTTGTATAATGTTTTTAATTTTCACTAAAGTCATCTTATACACAAATAAGTCAACATTTCTGATAGTGAGTTCACTTGGTACATAGTCTTAAGTTAATATTATAGTGCATTTTATTGTTAATAATAAATACACCTACCTGATTTTAAACATATACATACTTAAATAGATATAAATATATATTTGTATTTTTTTCTTTTTGGTTAATTAATCACTTTAGTTTTGTCTAAATGTTTTATTAACATTGCCGTATAATTCTATTTTTTCTTAACCGTTAAATATCTAAATCGTTTTTTATCTTGATTTATATATTTAAAATTTTCTTAATTAATAAGCCAACTACTATTTATATAATACTAATTTGTTCGTACTATAAGGTAAATTTTTTCCAAGATGAACTCGCAACAAGAAGTGGAAAATGGTCTTGAAACAAAAGAAGAACTTAATGAAGAGTAAGTAAAATCATTGTAATTAATTTAACAATAAAATACATAATATATTAGAATTTTTAACTTTGCCTGAAATTGTTATATGGTTATATCACTCTTATTATAATAAATAATTGAAACATTTATTCTTGGGAGTTATTTATAAAACTTTTTAGAAATACTTACATAATGTTATTTTTAAGACTTTTCGCCTCCAATCAAGCATTCCTCAGGTTCTAAACCAATACTTATTGTTTAGTTTAGAACCTGAGGGTCTGAGAATCGCACAAGAATAGCAATATGCTGCTTAACTAGTTTTTTCTTTCTTTCAGTTTTAGTTCCGTAAAAGAGCATGATGGCTTAGTTTGGTTTAAACGACGAAGGTATCATAATCTATTGATGATGTTTATGGCATTCTTTATAAGTTATTTATTCCGTTCTAATCTAAGTATGGCCGTCGTTTCAATGAGTTCTCCATATAATAAAAAACTTGAAGATGGAACTTTAGTTGAGGTACTGATTCACTATACTCATTAATATATTTACACTATACTACACCCATAGAAAAAAAACTGCGAGTTGATAATTTGAATTAAAATAGTTTTTTAAGAAAAGTTTGACTGATACTATTTAATTGGATGAAAAAGTGAAAACTTGTTGAAAACTATGTACGTTCTTTTATACATATGATATGACATGGCCTTAAAATCTTAATAAAATCAATGATTATTTTATTTTAACAATAAGTATACAAATATTTTCAATTATTAATTTTAATAGTAAAACAAGAAATTAAAATGCCAGTATCTAAAATGATGTTAGATATATTTAATTTGGATGTCAGAAGGGTTTTAAACAGGAAAATTTAATACTATAGAACCCCAAAATTAATCATTTATTTGCATTAAATTTATAAATATTTTGGCACAAGAATGAACTTTCTAAGACATTTCGTTCTTGAATAGGTAATCGTCAGAATACAGACAAACACAGTGACAGACAAAAAATTAATGGTTGGAAATTATTTTCCTCCAGTTTTCAGATATTTTAAAACACAATCAGCAAAAAATAAAAATTGGAGTGAATTCAATACTAAGGGCTCTCCTGCCTCCCAGGAGTATCGAGTAATTAGACAAGATAGTTTGCCGCCTCAAATATACCCCTCTTCTCAACTTAATAGTTTGAAACCTATGCAAATATTCATGAAAGTATAGCTTAATGTGAAAAATTTGGATAACAATATGTTTGCTATAAAATAATTATTTTGGTGGTTTTATAAAAAACTACAGAACCCGAGAGTTCCATTCGGGATCTGGCCTCTTTTTATTTTTACTACAATTTTGACTACATTATTATAAAGTTTATTAAAACACGAGAACGGGGGCTGAACCTTTCTGTTATCAAAATTAAACACTTCTAACAACATCTTTGATACTGGCCTTTAAAATTAATTTCATAAAAATCTATTTAAAATTTTAAATACAATTTTTCTTTAAAAAATTGTTTTAATTCATTTTATATTAATATTTTTCAAGATTCAGTTTTTGCTTGTGCTATGATAGTGTTTCTCAAAGTGTGTTCCGCGGAACCCTGGGGTTCCATGAAAACTCGCCAAGGGTTCCACAAAAAAAATTCTAGTGTTCAAAAGGAAAGTGGAGTTTTGGATTAGTTGTGTGAATCCCATTCCCATAACAACGCTTTAACTCGAATCACAAAATTTTCTGGTTCCACGCTTACCCCCCCCCAAACGGAAAAGGGTTCCACATTCGAAAAAGTTTGAGAAACACTGTGCTATGAAAATACCTTAACCATTTTCAACTGAAAATATTTGCTCTTTGTGTTGTTTTGAAAAGATTTGTATACTTATTGTAAAAATATATAATCTGAAAAACAAGACATTTATAATATACCTATAATAATTACATTTTTTATTTATTTTTCAGGTGATTGATTTCCCAATGACAAGCGCCTACAAAGGATATTTATTCTCAAGCAATTTTCTTGGATTCACCATTACTCATATGCTTGGCGGAATTCTTGCTTCTAGATATGGAGCGAAATGGGTGATCACTCTCTCAATTTTGCCCCCTTCACTTATCAGTATTTTAATTCCATTTCTAACACAGATCAACATTAACAATCTTATATATCTGCGATTACTTGAAGGACTTTTTTCCGTATGCCTTTTTCATCAATCAAAATTCAAATCCAAAAAATTGTAATGCACTATTATGATACAATACTTTTAGGGGATGATCTTTCCATGTTGTGTAGGTTTCTGGCTTAGTTGGGCTCCTCCATCTGAAAAGACTCAACTGGTGAGTATAAGTTTCACTGGAGCATATGTTGGAATAATGGCAATGATGTTTTTCGGAGGAATCATCAACACCTACCTGTCATGGATGGGTTTATTTTACGTGCCAGGTATTTTTTGAAAACTTTTTATCTACACATACATAAAGTTGTTATTTAATTTTGAACTCTCATCTCAATCAGAGTTCTGTACTTTAGTAAGAATGTGGTATTCATATTGTCATATTGTTCATATTGTCAAATACTTGCCAATTTTTATATATTCGGATTCTTATTCACCAATTTACATGAGAATTGTAAAATGTTAAACGAATAATAATGCCATCTGGAATTAATTGGTAAAGGTTGAAAATGAAAAGAAATCAAGAACAATTTTACAAAATTATAAGATCAGCTATAATATCGTCCTTGTTACACGTATTTTACACAAAGCAAAGTCTAATGTTTATTGAGGAGTATTTCAAAATTAAGCTAGGAACTTCGACATGTTTTACACAATATTTTAGGACCACAATAAATCTCGATTAAAGTATTTAACAAATCGGTATTTTTATTTACATAGAAAACTACGTTACTTTATGATACTAGATCAAAAACTTGTAACAAGTTTCAGAATACTAGCTAGCTCAAACCGTTTACTGACAACAAATATACAAATCATTGAAATTTGCTGAGAAGAGTGTCTTAAAAAAGTTTTTATTTTCCTTATTAAATATTTAAATACTTTTTTCTAGGTTTAGTCGGAGTAATATTTTCAATCTTGTGGATTTTTTTTGTATTTTCCTCCCCGGGGGAAGATCGATATATTTCAATTGAAGAAAAGAATTTTCTTCAAAATAAAATTTCTGACGATTTTACTGGAAAAGTAAATATAAAAAATATTTATTATTTATTTGTAGTTATATATGTATTTCCTTTTAGAGCTTTGCTGTTCAGAAATTTTTTTATTTTTATAATTTATTATTTTAACAGAAAATCGAACATCCATGGATTTCCTTTCTCTTATCTTTACCATGTTGGTCAATTGTATTGTGTACTTTTGTTAGGGGTTGGGGATTTTTTACCATTATGTCCGAATTTCCAACATTTTTAAAAGGTATTTACTTGTATTGTATTATTATAAAATTTATTTATATTTTAATGGTCAATATTGGCGAAAATTAGAGGAGGTTTGTGACCGAGAAGTAAATGTATTAATCTTATATAGGAGAATAGATTTTTTTCCCTGATAAATTTCTCCCAAGATGCCTAAAGTGTACAATTGGTTTGATTTTACATTTAATTATTTATACCATAATCTCGAAGAAATGTCTCGCCTATCGCGATTTTCGTCAATACGCCAAACATATTGGCTGCCTATCTAATCAACGACGTTAAGAAAGTGAAACTTCCCTAAACTAATTCCCCATGAGCATCCATGGATTAAAATCTAGGAAATCTGACTTGAATGCAACATTGGCCCTTTTCATTTATTTTGCTTTTGCTTCTCTTACTCTCCCCTAATCTTTACTATTGTATTGTCCTTTATTCCCTATTATAACAATATAATTTCCATTTTAATTTTTAATTTGCAGATGTTTATTCTTTTAATATTGAGAAGACTGGATATTTGTCGGCTTTGCCGTTTGTTTTTATGACAATTTCATTATCGGTTTCGTCTAGGATATCTGATAAATTAATTAAAAAAAACACCTTAACAACTATCACGGTAAGCTTATTGAATATTTAATTCACTAAAGCATTATAAAATAAACATAATATATTAGATTCGTTCCTGGTAGATGACCGGAACATATTCGGGATTTTCTTAAGATGTATGTATTCTGAATCATTTATCAGCACATGAGAGACTGGGGATAGCTAGGTATGGGATTTTTCATCGGTAAAGTCCGAGGATCTATCAAACATTTTCGGAAAACTTATTGCGAACCAAATATTTGTTTGCCAAGAACGCAAGATTTTTTACTCCGAACATGAAATTTATTACCACAAACTATCAAATTCTCAGTGCCATGAGTCGGACATTAAAGGACGTTCTGAACATGTACCACGAACGAAGCTAATATATTAACAAAGAGAAACAAAGAATGGACCTTTATCCTGTCCATAAGGGAACGACCAACGTTTTCCATGTGTTTTAAAAAAGCCTCATTTTGATTATTATAATAAAAGAAACAAAGAGGTTGCTGCATGATGCAAATAAACATACACAAATATATATCGAAATTATATATCTGTATATATAATTATTTATTTTGCATCAAACAGAGGGACAACCTCTTTTGTTTCTCTTTGTGAATCACCAACTCTGCTACTCTCGGCAAAACAAAAACTTTTCAACTAATATATTAAAACTAAAAAAAATCAAAAAACATAATATGCTGGTTTATTTCGAATCATATTTATTTGTTATATCTTAACTCTGGCACCTTGTAACAAAAATTATAATTCAAGTATATAAATCTCTCTCCTAAGCTGTCGGTCTGTTTATTTTTAAGTTAAATTTTTAATATCTAAAAAATTTTATAAAAAGGAATGGCTTGCTTTTTTTCATGTAAGTAAAGCCAGCTTAAAGCTTCTATAAAATGCAAACAATGATGATTTTTTATAATTATTTTAAAAATATCATTACACTGTTAATTAATAATTTCTTTTTGAAGTTTTGGTTAGAGAATTTCTAACCTGCAGTTAGAGGAAATTTGAAAAAAACAGCTGCCAAGTAGTAGTCAGATTCGCAGAATTCCTTACGTTGTATCTTTCAAAATAACAAATCAAATTGGTTCTTATTCGTCGTAAATAAGGAGAGGGTAAATTGATTTGTAAAAATTTTTCATAATTTTATGTACTGGGGTTTGGAAATCCCTTTCGTGAATTAAATTTAAAAAAATTCGGGGAAAATAAATACATATACATAAAATTCAAGCCTCCTTAAAATAATCATTCGATTAAAATACTAATACGATTTTTGATTTATGAGTAAATGAATACTTATAACTAAAATATTTTAAGTTTATATCTTCTTTAGTTTACTAACTTCGATATATAGGTACTCTGACTACGGATAGACAGACAGGCATTGTAGCGACACTATTTAGTCCTGTTTATTTTTATACGGAACCATAAAATCAAGATTGAGTCATGATGATAAAAAAGATGCAAAATTTAAGCTCATTCAAAGATTTATTTGCAAAATTAATCAAAAACATAATTAGTTAACTAAGACTGAAACAAAACCATTTTCTTTCATAATGACTTGATATTAATGTACGTATAAAAGAAGCACCTATAAATACACGGCCCAGATTTAGGATGCTTGGTATCTTAATTTGGATGCTCCTGATATAGGCTATTGCAAAGAATTCTTAAAAATTGACCTCACTATTTTTTTTTTTTGGAATTTTCGAACGTAACTGGCTGGGATACCCATAAGTATGACTAAGTCTTATGCCAATACCTAAAACTATTAATCTTCTGTAGAAAATAAATTTTTCAAACCAATATTTTTTAATTATATGTATATAAATGACCACCTTTCAAATGAAATGACGAAACCCATGATTGCTGCCACTCCCTGAAATCATCCTCTTTTAAATCAAGTCAGCGAACCATTGACTCTTGTGCCACTAGAATCTAGTGACTAGATAGCAGATGGACGGTTTTTTGGTACCACAATCTAAAGTATTATTTGATTACTTTAATTAAAAATAATTTGTTAAAAAAATTATATATTTTTTTTTAGGTTCGCAAACTTGTGACTTGTAGTGGATTTATAGGGTCATCTATATTTACGCTATTAATTTATTTTATTCCTAGTCTAAATGGTGAGTATTAAATATATGCTCTTTACTCATTGAATGGTCCACCTGGCGTAAATGCAGACTAATTGGTGAAAATCGGCTACAGGGGGGCATCTTTGAAAGGGAATAAAAACATTTTTTCTCATTAGAATATGTTTGAGTAATTATTCAACTCAAGGTTAATAAACCCCCCAAGTGGATGCCATTTGAGTAAAATCAGAGGCGCTAGTTAACGGGGGAAGTAAATATATTGTTCTTATGGGAGAATAAAAATTGTTTCCCCAACATCTTAACTTTCTGCCAGGGGTGGAAATTTCATTACATTTGATTTTTGATTCTATATAACTCACCTCTATCGAGATTTTCGCCAATAGATATTAGGGGGTTTACATTGAATTATTAATTCCCTGAATCTCGAAAATGTCACCCCTAACTTGATTTTCGAGAATATAAATGTCTGTTAGTGAACTAAAAATGACACGCTTCTAATTTTTATTTCAGGAGTACTCTTTTGCATGTGCATCTCTTTGTTTTTCCATTCGGCTACTATGAGCGGCTTCATGGTCAATTGGATGGATATTGCCCCGTCACATGCAAGTGTTCTTGGCGGAATCAGCAGCACCATTGGCTCGATTTCCGGAGTCATTGCTCCTCTCGTAAACAGCTATTTTGTCGTCGATGGCGTAAATATTTTTATTATTTCATGTTTTTGTTTAAATTAGTTTCTTGGTTTGTTTGGGTGAAATTTTAATCGAAATTTAACTTACATACGATGACACTTATTAATATCAATTTAAAATGATACACATATAATTTAAACTTTAAATAAATTGATGATATGGTCAATATCACTACGAGTTCTCATGAGAGAACTTTGCCATACAGGTTATGGTCAAGTATTGTAATTGTGCTTGAAAAAAGTGGTTCTTTGAAATATCCCAAAAATGGCTGAAATGATTTTGATTAAAAAAATTGGGCGAAACCATGACATTTCCATCTACAAAAAAGCTCTAGTAAGTGAACATCGAAAAAATTATATTTTTCGAGATAATAACTGTTTTGTCAAAATATCTGTTAGTCTGTGCGTTACCAAAATATTTTCGACGAGTTAGCTCAAATACTAGTGTGAATATCAGAACCAAATTTCACAGGTAGTTTTGGTGCATTGAGATTAAGAGATGATTAGATTTTGGTGCATATCGACCCAAAATTAAAGGAGGGAGAGGGGAGGGTTAAAAATTAAAATTATAATATTTTCAAACTAAAAAAAATAAATAAATAAATATACTATAAAATGAACCTATAATAACGAATTTTTTTCTGGGGCCAAAATTAGGGGGGGGGGGGGGTCAAAAAAAAAATCTTTGCCCTTGAACCAAATTCAACCAAATTTTGTATACATAATCAGTGGGCCCCCAGAAGTCTAAAAATGCAAAAACTAACCCCCTCTAAATGATTATAAATAAATTTATTAAATATTAAATTTAAAAGGGGGCCATGGTGTATGGTAAAGTCAAGTGGATGGCCACATCAGAACGTGACAATTTATTTTCCACTCATTATCAAATGCTGATTTCATAGATTTAATGTGTAAAATTCCGAACGAGGCGCTTTTCACGACCACTCTTACCCTATACAAGACTCAAATTCGCCCCTATCTCTAATATTGCTCGAATCTGTGGAGAGGAGCCTCCAAGCATTCTCTTGCCACTCTGAATGCAATTCAACCTTCGCAATAACTTAGATACTAACAGGACAAATGCCAACTCGTTTATCCCCATGACTTCTATAAACTAGAACTCTTTTCCCGCGTCTGTCTTCCCTGCTACATATAAGCTTTAGTTTTTCAAGATTCTCATCCACAAATACATTCAACTCCGACCTACTCCCTGAAATTTATTCTCCTTCTTCTGTCCACACCAGACTATATAGTTTCTGGTGCAATATTTCCTTGCAAAAAAAATCACGATTTTATTTTAAAAATGGTGAAAAAATTAAAACTTTTAAAGACTCAATTCGGTCGTCAATTAGAGCCGACATATTAATAAACTTAAATAAATATAATAAATTGTGATAAATTTATTTTTTATTTTAATTATCTTGAGAAAAAAATGATATTTTCTGAATTTTTGAATCGGAAGCTCTAAAACTAGAGTACCCAAAATCTAATGAGTTTTCCACATTGGAAATATAAGCATTTTGGAAACAGAACAAACTTTCTACAACTTTTCGAACTCGAGTTATCGTGGGTAGTGCAATTCAGTCAGACAGATGGTTGAAAATGACTTTTCTTCACGTTTCATATATTTTTAATCACATAAAAAAAAAGAAGTAAAAATAATACACTACCATAAAAAGTAGAAAATACATTTTTTAGGCTCGCAAATTTCTCTAGTCATGCACTCATTTCCTGATTACAAATAAAACCATGGACAGTTGAACACTTTTAAGGTAAAATTTAATTTTAATAAACACCTACGCATTTATTTTTGTCTTATATACGAAAACTTTTCGATAACTGAAGAAAAATTCATGTTCTACTTTTTTAGTGTATTTTTGAAAACGTTTTTTTTTCATTCTATTCAATTTTTGATACCCATTTCTTTTTCTTTCTTAAACCAAATAATGGTACTATATACTACTTATATCTTTATTATATAGTATTTGCTGACACTGTGCTGCTGGTAACTCATACCCTTTCCAATCTCAGGTGGCTTCGTGCATCAAATTGCAATTGATAGGGGTCTTAAAGGGAGTCACTGGGAGGATTTGGGACAATATATCTCCACTAGAAACCCAACATACTCTCATGGCTAATTGAACATTACCAGTATAGACAGAAGCTGGTCACTTAACACTTAATAATTTTTCCTAAATAATTTAGTACTAGATTTAGCTCAAAATAGTAATTAGTTATTTTGTTTTTTTTAATTTCAGCTTTTTTCTCAATGGATGAGTTGTTTCTATATCATTGCTGGTCTCAACATTTTCGCCTCGTTCTTCTATATTCAATTCGCTTCTGGAGAAATACAATCATGGGTCAGAACAGGGAAGCCAACCCCGAAAGTGGAATACAATGCGAAGCCTTCCACTTAGATCAATATTACATTTTATAACTTATTCAAAAGAAATTATACAAAAATGGAATTTGTCAGAAACTATATTTGTACTCTTTTCCTGAATTATCCTGTGAATCAAAAGGTTAATTTTTATTAAAGTATTATATTTAGAAAATACTTGAGTGTCTTTGGATGCTGAATATTAAATAACTATGAATATAAGTTTTTATTCGGTGGACATAAACTGTGTAATTCAATAAGCATTATTATTTATACATGTGATAGAAATTGTTTTGTATGGATATAATCCAAGTCAAGTGGAAAATGATCCGGAGCTATGTTTAAGTAGCAAAATTTTTGATGTAATTAAATAAAAATCTATTAGAAATAAATTGACTATTTTTGTTATCACAAAACGGGAAAACAAAAATATGTAGATAGATATCGTCACTGATCTTACAAAAAATTTTAATTCTTTTTTATGATAAAAAGCTTAAGTTATGTTTTTTGGCTTTGTGTGACATTAAAAGTATTTTGAAGAAAAAATAAAGAAAGACGGACTGGTAAGCGAAATAAGTAGGTTAATTTTTTTTTTTTTTTTTTTATGCAATCGAATGCAAGAAGGGGTGCAACAGTAAAGATGCAGCCCCTATAGATCTCGAAAGACCCTTGCATTACCGAAGAGAAGGGAAAGTTGATTAAGTGAGAGGGTGTAGACGTAGGTGTTTATGCACTCGGGTTTTGAAGAGAGTTCCACTTCCTTGAAGTCATGGGGATATACGTATTGGCGAATGAAGCGGTCCGGCACTTTTCTAATTTGACCGCGAAAGAGTGTTGGGAGTCGGCAAAACGCGTGCTACGTGCAAAGCATGCTTTGGGGGGGGGATTATTGATTTTATCTCATCAGAGCACCGGCCATGATAGTATCTATAGAAAAGGGAAAGGGCAGAAACATTTCTTCGGTGAGGTAGCGAGTCGAGGGAGTCGGTGAGGGTAGAATCGTCAATTAGCCTGACGGCTCGTTTCTGAATTGCATCCAGGCTAGCAAGAGAATATTTAGAGGCTCCTCTCCATATATGAGAGCCGTATTCGACACAGGGGCGGATTTGGGCCTTGTAGATGGTGAGAAGTTGTGGGGGCTTGTTATATCGCTTGGACCTGAATAAGTAGCCAATCTTCCTTGCTGCAGATTTCGCCACAGAGGAGATGTGTTCATTCCAAGACAGGTCAGATGCGACAGAGACGCCCAACATGGATAGGCTGTCACACATTTTCAGGGGATTCGAATCGAAGTGAATATCAGGGAAATTTTTATTATCGCGCCTAGAAATTAGACAACATTGAGTCTTGTTTGCATTAAAGTTAACTAAATTTTGAGAGCCCCATTTATTCAATTTGATTAGGGCGAGAGTAATTGAGGAGGCAACATTGATTCGATTATTCGGGAGTGAGGGTTTGCCGTGCAGAGTGCTATCGTCGGCGTAACAATGAGTGGGGTTTGACGTTTGATCGATAAGGTCGTTTATATAAATAAGGAAGAGAGTGGAGGAGATTACAGAGCCTTGGGGAACACCAGCGTTTGTGGAGAACGATTCAGATGATATTCCATCCACCACAACTGTGATACTACGCTTTGTCAGAAAGCTTTCTATCCATTTGCGAAGTGTTGGTGTGAATCCAAATGCTGTCAGTTTGGCAAGAAGATTTTTGTGCCAAACCTGGTCAAAAGCTTTGGAGATATCCAGGGCTACAGCGAGGGTTTCTTTTCCGGCCTCTAGAGTTTTGTTCCAGGTGTGGGTGACATAGGTTAAGATGTCGCCTGTGGAAAGATATTGTCTAAATCCATATTGCCTATCGTGAATTAATTTATTGTTTTCTAAGTGATGAAGGACGTGTTTGTTTATAACCAATTCCATTATTTTGGAAAGAACAGAGGTGATCGAGATAGGTCTGTAATTAGAGATTATGAAAGGCAGTCCATAAATTAGGAATTTGAATAAAATTTAAATAATTTATGGACTGCCTTTCATTATAACCTACTTATTTAAATATATTATACTAACATATTTAAATATTTCTTACTGAGCAATTTAATAAAAATTAAAATTAATTGCTTGCGCTAATAAATGTTTAGTATTTTAAACGCCTCCTGTGTGGTAGGCAGCCGTAATGAAATAGTGAAATGTGCACTTCAGTTCATTCGGAAGTGATGGAAGAATTTTACCAAACAAAATATAGTAAAGAAATTCTATTTCTACTAATGTTATTAAATGAAATAAAAGAAGTCCAATATATTTTTGTTCTTAAAATATTTTTTTTCTTAATAACCAACTCGCACTGTTTCTTCTTTTGGGTTTAACTAATAATAAAGTAATTTATTAATATATTTTTTGAAAAAACGAATACAACTTAAATTTCATTCTATTAAAAATAATTACCAAGGCAAGAAAATTTATTATTACTCAATACGTTCTTAAAGGTAACCAATCAATTATATGATAATATCTTCCAATCTGTGATATAATATCAGAATCTAGGCAATCTTAGGGACTACATACACTACAATTATTGCCATTATATAAGCAATAGGCCACAAAAAATATATAAAACAAATTGTGAACTAAGATTGACGATATAAGAGAAATAATCGCCAAATGAAATCAAAGAGGGTGTCCTGTGCTTGAGGTGAATAAACATACACACATATCATTTATTCATTAGAGAGAATGAAGAACGGCCTTATTTAGAAAAGAATATTCACTCAATTAATTAAGTATTCATGTCCAAAAGAAAAATAAATTAAGACCGAAGGTGAAAGCCAAACCCTTGAAATTACAAATAAAATTAAATCTACATAATTTACTTATAATATATTATATATGTATGTTTATTTCCATTAAGCAGAGGATATCCTATTTGATTAACAATTAAAAATCAACAACCCCGGTACTCTTGGCAGGAATATTAAAAAAAAATTGTTTCATTAAACCCCAATCCTCTATTTATATTACATCAATTTTTAAGATTGGTCGACCTTTCTTGATTTAACAAAAGCCAAGAATTAAGTTGTATTTACTATATTTCGAGGAATTAATATAGTAATAGCAAATTTCAATAAGAAATATGAGTTATTTTGAATTTTATTATTATTATTAAATGTGGAAATTAATTTTTGTTTTTCAAAATAAGAGAAATCTATTAGCATAAAAATTAGATTTGTAGAGAATACAAATATACATGTATATATATCGTCGCTGATCTTATAAAACCTCGTAATTCCGATTTTTGGTCAAATACGTATTATACGCTTATAACGACCAACTTTTCACGGCGCATCTGTCTATTGAAACCTTATTATTATATTCCAATTTAATTTCGCGCTACGGACAAATAATAAATATTGTATTGTATTTGTATGTATTGTTGTTTAAAATGTTTTTTCTTGTTTTCTGGCAAACAATGAATTTAGGACTTACGAGGTTTTGTAAGATCAGCGACGATATGTAGTTATTTTTCGTGTTGTAGGATATTAGAAAACACCATATAACAGGTGTGCCTGTATTTGTTTTTATGTTATATTGGAAATCCAAAGTTATACTTTTCATTTGTCTACAGATTTTTTCCTATTAATTTTAGAAAAAAAGTGTAAATTCAAAAGATGTTCAGAATTCAAAAGTGGATAAAATTTTTTGATAAGTTTCTGTAAGAATATTATAAAAAGATAGAAAAGAGATAAAAAGTAAAAATTAAACCAACATGGTTTCATTTTAAGATATCACAATTTTTCGGAGCTACTGGGACTATAATTACTTGAAATTTAGAAAGTTATTTTAAGACGTAAATGCTTGCTAAGAAATTGATCTGAATATCATCCAAGATGGCAAGAAAATGGCTCTCCATAGATGCGTCTCAAATAAACAGACACGTGCAAATTTAAGCCGTGTGTTGTGAAAGGAGTTAGCTGCACGTAAAAAAGTATCTAGTCCTGAAAAGAAAGCTAAGTTTATATGCAACAGCTTTTTCTACAGAAGTAATTTGTTAATTCCAAGAAAGATCAGATCCCAAAGTGACCTCCAATATTGATATTTTGTATCAAAATTCCAATGGGCCCGATCAAAAGAAATGTCAGGTTGGTACCTATCTATGAAATTAGACAGCATTGTGACTTGCTCGCATTTAAGTTTACCAAGTTGAAACATGAGTTTTTTAACGGGTTTAGCGGTGTTTCACAAGTAAAAATAAAAATTAAAAAATTCTTTTAATTATATTTTTGGAGTTTTATTTTAAACAGACAACTTTTGTAAACTTCTTATGATGGGCTAAAAACCCGAAATATGTATAGAATATTTAAAATAAAACTCCAAAAATATAATTAAAATAATTTTTCAATTTTTATTTTTACTAGTGAAACACCACTATAACCCGATAAAAAGCTCCTGCGTTTAATATGTTTCACTATAAACCAACACCGCTTTCCCTAAATGTTATTACCAAGTTGAGTTTGAAGAATCCCCACATTTTTAAATGCTTACTATTTTCCAGCTCTCCAGAAATGTGCCAGAAGTTTATTATTATACATTTTTGAAAGGATAGGAGCAAGTTCAAGAGAGCAATTTTTATTTACATTGGTTGGGATATTCCCTGGAGCGGCGGCTGAAATAATTTTTAAATTTTTATTTGCCTTTTAATATTATTGAAATCCTGAATTGAATATCCAATATAATTTTAGTGCTAGGGGTATAAGACGGAGTGTCAAGTCCCTTGTAGTCTAAGCTAGAATCGGACCCGAAGAATGAAGCTGAATGAAGTTTGATATTTGTCGAAGAAGTTTGTCATGTGTAGCTATTAGTCGTCAGAAAAATTAAGGACGTCGGTTTGGTGGAGTTATAAATTAGCCTATCTACGCAGTATTTACACCACATGATAAACAGTGCATATAATACATGAATATTACACAATTTATTTGCTTATTATTTTTAAAATAATAATAAATAATCAATTTATGATTTTACTTCGTTTGAAAAATTATCTAATTTATATATTAAACATAAATTATGTAGAACGTAAATTACAATTAGAACCAGCAATAAATTTAATTATGATGTCATTTAAAGTTATGTGCTTAGTTAAATTTTTTTTTTAATTCTAATATATAATAGATTGACACATTTCAATTTTTATTTTGACTTTTTGTTTTTACTTTACCTGTCTGTGTCTATGCCCTTCAATGGTAGTAATTTAAAGAACTCGGTACTTTATGATCAAATTAAAAAATCAAAATCTATAGGTACTTACTATTTTTTTATGAATTTTATACACACACATATATTTGGGAAAGTATTATTTACATTGAAAATCCTCAATATTTTCCTTTCATCACTGTCTGCAGAGCTTTATATTAACTTTTTTATCGCTAACAAAAAAATCAACGCAAGTGATGGCCGATATATTGTTTGTTACAATTATATCGGCCTTCACTTGTAGATTTTTTGATATACTTGATCAAAGCTAATATATGTATTATTTCCTATTTTAATCTATTCTGCTCATATCTCAATGATTAACTATACATATTCCTTATGATATGTATAAATCTTTTAAAATTATCTCTTAAAATAAATTATTTAGAATTTTTTTTAAATTTATTTATTTATTTTATTTTACCTATAGGTAATTTCTTTTTTAAATTTATATATTCCAATGATTCTTTAAATAATCTGAACAAACTAGATTCATTATTAATTTAAAAAAAAACTTTATATTCACTTTTCGATCCCATAAGAATAAAATTCTATTCCAAGATGAACTCTGTTCATGATGAGGAATTATATCTTACAGCAAAACAGAAATTAAATGAAAAGTAAGTAAAATTATCTTTAAATTGAAAGTTTTTTTGCCGAGAGTAGCAAAATTTTTATAAATTAAAGTAGACAATAAAAGTGTGTCCTCTGCTGGAATTCCAGCAGAAGACACACTCTTTTATTGTCTCCTTCAAAATTATCTTTATTAATAAATGGTAGTGCACCGAAATAAATAAGCCGGACATGTGCGAATCGAACTCACATAAAATGAGCGATCCGTAATTAATATATAAGATATTAAGTATACTTATTACTTGCTGAATGCTCAGTGAATCCCATATTTCACATCGTCCAGAAGCCTGAAAGCAGCCGAGAAATTATTATATCTTCCAAAATCCTTGAGTTATCAAACAAACAATATTTCCCACGAAGTAGGAAAGATAATAGCAGAAAAGAGATGTTAAGTGTTAAAAAGAAAACATTAATTTTATCCTTGTTCTTGTTCTTTTATATTATATATTTTTCGAAATAGTTTCTATGAAAATTGAAGTTTTTGTTTTTTCGAGGCCCACATCAATTTAAACCTAAGTTAGCCTTTGAGTTTGACATGCTTGGTGTAGAATGTTAGAATGTAGGAAGACGATTTCTTGGGTCGTTTGAACCTTATTTATACAAATACTGAAGCTACTACTATTGATTTTTTCAGTTCTTTCTTTCAGTTTCAGTTCTGTGAAGGAGCATGATGGCTTAATTTGGTTTAAACGACGAAGGTATCATAATCTCTTAATGATGTTTATGACATTCTTTATAAGTTATTTATTCCGTTCTAATCTAAGTATGGCCGTCGTTTCAATGAGCTCTCCATATAATAAAACATTTGAAAATGGAACTATAGATGAGGTAATGAATTGCATCTAATTTAAGCATATGGTAATATGCTATTTAGATTACATTTTATTTCCATTATACAACATATCGGGTATGGGGCTCCTTATTTTGAATATTTTCGAATATTTACGCTGACAGGAGCTCATATGGTTAGAAATAAATAAAAAAAATATCCCCCAAGTTTCAAGTCTCTATCTCAATTTTTACCTAGTGTTACACAGCGATTGAGTTTTCTATCTAAATATCATGGGGTTTTTGGCATTGGACGAACAATTTTTTATTCCGGCCAAAGTAATGGATAAAACATTTGAAACTCTGTAGACTTTATCCTTATAATGGTGGCTATCTTTCAGAATTTTTACAGATTTTTAGCTATTACAATTTAAGAATTATATCTAGATAAAATCGAGGGGTGAACCGCACACCTACTTCCACTTCCACTTTCATTTCCAAGTAGAAGACAATAGATGAAGGGGCATTATCTAATGAATTCCAAAATAATTCCACATAATTGCAAAGACCGTGTACACTTAATTCCAATCGCGGTTCACCCCTCGGATAAAATACTTCTATATCTTAGAATTAGTAAGTTTTAGACACCAAAATTATAATAGCTAAACATCTGTAAAAATTCTGAGGGATATCTACTATTATAGGGATAAAGCCTACAGAGTTTCAAATTTTTTGAACCATAACTTTGTCCGGAATAAAAAATTGATCGTCCAATGCCTAAAACCCCATGTTATTTAGATGGGAAACTTAATCGCTGTGTAGCACTAGGTTAAAATTGAGAGAGAGGCTTGAAACTTGGGGAATATTTTTTTTATATATTTCGAACCATATGAGCCCCTGTCAGCGTAAATATTCGAAAATATCCAAAATAAGGATCACCCTAATATCGGGGATTCTATTTCATTTATTTTTCCAGGTGATTGATTTTCCAATGACAAGCACATTTAAAGGATATTTATTCTCAAGTAATTTTCTTGGATTCACTATTACTCAAATGATTGGAGGAATTCTGGTTTCAAGATTTGGGGCAAAATGGGTGATCTTGATGTCAGTATTGCCCCCTTCACTTATCAATATTGCAATTCCATTTATAGCGCAGTTCAACATTCAATATCTTATTTATTTGCGATTACTTGAAGGATTTTTTCGGTACGATACCTAAATTTAAAACCAAAAGTTTGTAAATGAATATTATGATATTTTTTAGGGGATGATCTATCCATGTAATTTAGGTTTCTGGGTCAGCTGGGCCCCTCCTTCAGAAAAGACTCAATTGGTGAGCATAACTTTCACTGGAGCATATACTGGAATAATGGTAATGATGTTTTTCGGTGGAATCATCAACACCTACCTCTCCTGGATAGGATTATTTTATATACCAGGTAATTTTTTTATTACTTTGCAATAGAATTTTGTCGTTTGAAGTGATAGATCTAATAAAGTGATACGAGCGTCATTTCACTAGTAGGTATATGTGAATCACACCAGTTTTCTAATTTAACCATATATAATAATAATGGTCCAATCTGAAAATTTCTAATTTATTGTATATCATACTATCTACTGAAATTTTGAACAAAACATGACAACGGTCTTCACATGTCCAAAGTGTAATCGAAGTTAAATGGTTAAGTCTGCAATACCCGGGTTGGCGAATGGGTTTGTTTGAAAATCGTGTGTTTCGCACAAATAAAGCCTTATGTGGGATTATTAATTTTTAATTGGCAGAACCACATTGCATTAAAATATAGATATTTAGTAATTATATTTAAATAATCAATTTTTTTTAGGAATTCTTGGAGTAATATTTTCATTCTTATGGATGTTTTTGGTATTTTCTTCACCAGAAGAAGATCGATTTATTTCAAATGAAGAAAAGAACTATCTTCAAAATACAATTTCTGAAGACTTTACCGGAAGAGTAAATAAATATTATTTTTGTTTATTTATATAGTTTTATTGAACGAAACAAATGGTTGAATCTACTCAAAACTTAAGTTTTTAGTAATACAGTGGAATTTTTAGCCAAATTTTACTTTTTTAGTATATGCCGTTCTCAAAAATTCCTTATGTAATGATATGTCTCAAAATTCAGGTGGTTTTGTGTCGAGATATGTGATGATTTTTTCGATTACGGGATTTTATAAAAAGTTGCTTTTTATTTCATATTATCTAATTTTAATGCCCAGAGCTGATAGTTTAACATATAGTATATCACAATCAATTCATTTTTCCTTAGGAAAGGCTCTTTTTCCACACGCTACGTCTTTTTACTTCCTCTTACATGCACGTAAAAAGATGGAATTAAAATACAAGACTTTTTTTCGAGTAATTTTTTAAGTCACTCATTGTGTTTTTACTATAAACACAATAATTCTAAACATACTATAAACAGAATTATTCTGTTTCGCTCAGTGATTTTTTGTCTTAGTTAAAAGTGGTATTATTATTTTTAATTATTGTTTATTTATTCAACAGTTTAGATTGTTTTGATTCAGATACATGTTTTATTTTAATTCAGACATTGGATAATATAAATAATAATAATAATAAATAATATAATATAAACTGTACTAATAAGAATTGAGTAAAAGTCTGCACATGAGTCCACACGCTACCTGCACGAGCTTCAGTTTTTTCAGACATGATTTGAAGTCGCTAACGTCGCTCTTTCGGTTTGCGCAAACTATGGTTTTGATGGGGATTCTACGGTAACCGTGACGTCGCGATCTGACGATGGATTCTTATTGTACTCACCAAAATAAGACGAAAATGAAGAATACCATTTTACGAGATTTCACTTAGTTTTCGACGAGGGGTGAACCGTGATTGGAATTAGGTGTACACATCTTTGGAATTATTTTGGAATTCATTAAATAATGCCCCTTCATCTATTGTCTTCTACTTGAAAATGAGAGTGGAAGTGGAAGTAGGTGTACACGATATTAGGTTGCGGTTCACCCCTCGGTTTTCGAAATATCGAGTTTAAAAAATACAGTTTTTTATTTTTCAATTGTTTTTTATAGAAACCACGAAAGCCGTATTATCACGGATTCCGTGTGGCCCCGCTCTCTGACAACTGATTCTTTTAGAACTAGTCAAAATAATTCGGAAAGTAAAAATAAAATTTTAAACTACAAATTTGAACTGAAATTGAGTTTATGGACCGTGATGTTTAAAATTGTCTCAAGTGGGCGCCAGCGTTGGCAATTTTCACTTTTAGAACTTTTCATAGGTTAGGTTCTATTCATCATCTCGGTTCGATTAGATAAACAATGGGTTCCCGAACAAACTTTGAAAGGTTCGGTTAACATATATCCACTTCGCCAACCTAATCACCTAAAAACAAGCCCGAAATGAAGATATACGAGCCGAACCGAGCCGAACTGAATATATCTTAACCAAACCGGCAACGACTTTTACATATTCGAACTTATTTTGACCGTTTCAGTGGGTTCTAAAAGAATCCGTCGTCAGTATTTTTTAAACTCAATATCTCGAAAACTAAGGGAAATTTCGAAAAATGGTATTCTTCATTTTCGTCTTATTTTGGTGAATCCATCGTCAGATCGCGGCGCCACGGTTACATTAGAATTGCCGTTTTGTTGTTCACACGTTATGTATTTTGCTACATCTTGTCTTTATCAATTTGTTTTGTGTAGATAAGCTGTAGTGTGGAAGGCTCTTTATAGAGATACACAAAAATCATTTCCCATTAAAAATTTCAGAAGTTTAGAACTTGAAAATGTCTCCTTGTTTCTTTTATCTCTTTTGAATTTGTGTCTATTTGATTATAAAATAAACTGCAAACGGATCGTTAAGCCAAACTTATCCAAATTCATTTGAAATATTAATATGTTCTAGAGTAAAGTACTTTAAAATATAATTTTATTAAAAACTTTATTTAACCTTTTTTGTGGTCCCCAAGGTACTTAATTAGGATATTAAATTTCATCAAAATTGGTTAAGTCATTTTCAAGATATTTAGAAAAAAACTAAAAAAGTTCCGAAATAAAGTACTAATGTTTGTAGGACTGATATGTACCAAAAAACTAATCAGCGCTTCATTTTGTTAAACTAATGGTAGGCTTTCAATTTCATTTCAATCAGCGCAAAGGTGTGGAAAAAATCGTGGACGAAAAAAACGATAACACACACACACACATACATACGTCCATCCATCCATCCATCCCCACGCACTTCCAAAAAAATGGCACTTTTTGGCCTCTCGACGAGATTCCAGGTAATTTTTGGCAAAACCGTCACGTGCTAAAATTCAATCTCATTGAATACTTCAATCTGTGACCTTAATTGAGTCTATGGGTTCCGTAGTCTTTACCTGAGGACCCTTTGAAGTCGCGCTTGCCGCGAGAGCGATTCCAATACTTTCTCCCATGCTTCGCATTGGATAAAGTAAAAAAATTCACTTTCGTAATTAATTACTCCTAATAATTTTTTATTTCCACAGAACATCAAACATCCATGGTTTTCGTTTCTCTTGTCTTTACCCTGTTGGGCAATTGTATTGTGCCAATTTGTTAAGGGTTGGGGATTTTTTACAATACTCACACAATTACCAACATTTTTAAAAGGTATTTACTAATTATGAATGTTATTTTTTTAATATTTAATGAAAAATATATGCCGCCCCGAATAACATAATATTTTCAATGTACTTTATCTCTCTTGATGTGTACAGCGCCAATCTTAGACCCTCTTGCAAGGATTGAGTATTTCGATAAACTGCAGTTTGGTTCATAAATATAATAACAAATTCAATATTCAATTTTAAAATTATTACACACGTTTTTTATTCTTAAATTCTTATAATAGTTATATTTCAAATATTTCGAGCTTACAGATCCCCTTCACCAATAAAAACTGTAAAATTAGTAATAGCGAGTTTTAATGGGTGTAAAAAATCTTTAAACGACATTTACAGCTGTTGAATAATACATATTTGTTATTATTTTTGGGGTCTGATCTTTTGTGCTCATAAATTCTTTTTTTTCCATTGAGCGGGCTTTAGTACCAATATAAATTTTATCACAATCTATAGATGTAACCTTGTAAATTGCATTGGACTGTTTGATTTTTATCTTTATTAATAAATACCTGAAATAACTATTCAGCGCCCTTTTTTGTTTATTTTATTTAAAAATTACATACATTAGCTAAGGGCCAGTTGTATGCCGGTTTGTAAAGTCTTTGTTAAGTTGACAAACGGTCAAACCTTAGTATTCACCATGTGCCCGACTGGATGGCCAATCAAATGACACGCACTTTCATCTGATTGGCCATCTGGCCGAGCACATGGTGAATACTAAGGTTTGACCGTTTGTCAACTTAACAAAGACTTTACAAACCGTACATACTAACTGGCCCTAAGTATGGAATTTTTTCTAAGATTAAAACCAAAGAATGATATAGGTAATAATTTATTAATAGGGGGAGTTTGTAGCTCCATAAAATTTATTCACTTCTTCCAGCCGTAGATATTTGAACACTTTTAGGAAGCTCATTTTATAGTCCATTGCCCTTTTTTCTCTTTAATTAACAATAGAATTTACTTTTAAATTTACAGATGTCTATAATTTTAATATTGAAGAGACAGGATATTTATCGGCTTTGCCATTTGTGTTCATGATTATGTCATTATCAGCTTCTTCCATGATATCTGATAAATTGATTAAAAACAAAACTTTGAAAACTATCACGGTAAGCAATTGAGACAATTCTTTAGGTCTTAACGATTTTCCTGAAACAAAAATCATTTTTGAAAAATGTTCCTCTTGCGTAATTTTCTGGTTAAACCGTTTGTTTGCCAATATTTATAACCCACGTTTAACGTGGCGAGCCTAATGATTTGTATACCGTTGTCGTCAGAAAATCTTGAAAGAATCGACAATATTCTTGAATTTGTTATATGAAATTAATAAATATTATTTATTGAAATCTATTGTATTTATCGTACACATCCACTACTAGTAATAATAATAATAAAAAATTATGTTGTGGAAATCAAGGTTCATAATTAGGAGTTAACCGGGGTTTCCAAATGAAAAGTTTTCATTATCCATGACTAATTTATACTATCATAAATACGATAGTTGATTCAATATTTATTAAATATTTTTTAAAACTTTTTCAGGTTCGTAAATTTGTAACCTTTAGTGGATTTATAGGCTCATCTCTATTTACGCTTTTAATTTATTTTATTTGCAATCCATACGGTGAGTAAAACTGATACTGTTCCATGCTAGAAATAATTTAATTCAATTGAAGATTCATAGGAATAAGGACGAAAATAATTTTAAAAACAATAATTTATCGAAGTTTCGTCGATTTATTTCCACTTCTTCACCAGCTTAGATTTTTTGTTTTAAATGTCATAAATGAATTTAAGTTATTAAAAATCTTTATCGTTAGAGTACAGTGGTCTACCAATACTAATATTTAAAAATTATTTTCATATTTTTTTATTTTTCACTTTGTCAAATTTTATAATGAACTCTGACAGAGTGAAAAATAAAAACAAAATATTATGAAAAATTATTATTAATTGTCCAGTAATGGTTTCGCTTTATGAAAATCATCTTTAATTTATTAAATAGGTAGATTCATGACATTCTAAAAAATTCTGAGTTTTTGAAAAAGTCAAAATAAATTGGCGAAACGTTAACTTCAATAAACTTTTGTTTTTGAAATCATTCTTGGACACATCCCTACAAAACTTCAATTGAATTTAAAAATCATCGATACAAATCATTCAATTTTAATATTTAATTTTAATATAAATAACAAACTATATTCTATTAGATTGTTTTTTGAGTAAATGCAGAAAACTGATTTTTTTATTATTATTTCTATACCTACATGTATATATCGTCGCTGATCTTACAAAACCTCGTAAGTCCTAAATTCATTGTTTGCCAGAAAACAAGAAAAACCATTTTAAAACAATACATACAAATACAATGGAATATTTATTATCTGTCTGTAGTGCGAAATTAAATTAGAATAGAATAATAAGGTTTCAATAGACAGACGCGCCGTGAAAAGTTGGTCGGTATAAACGTATAATACGTATTTGACCAAAAATCGGACTTACGAGGTTTTGTAAGATCAGCGAAGCTATGTATTAATATATACATATTATTTATTGCGTTGCTTATGGAGTTGATTATTCCAGTATAATCAGTTTTATAATATCAAAATTATACAAGAAGACTTAGCAATATCTAGCCTTTTGATTGGTTGATATGTACGAAATTATAACGACGTATATATAGTTGACTATCTTTAAGGGGCCACCCTGAGAGTTTCAATTATTATCTTTGCTTGGAATGATTTATAGCTATTTATTATTTAATGAACTCTAAAATTGATGAATTTTTATTTTTTGTTAAAGGAGTTGTCGTCTGCATCTGTTTCTCCCTGTTTTTTCATTCGGCCACAACGTGTGGTTACGTGGTCAATTGGATAGATATCGCTCCACCACATGCAAGTGTTCTCGGCGGGATCAGCAGTACCATTGGCTCCATTTCGGGAATCGTTGCCCCCCTCCTTAACAGTTATATCGTTGTCGATCATGTAAATATTTTTTTCTATTTCTGTTCAGTAATATGTTCATTCATACAATTTTTTTAATGCGAAAATTGCTTTGGTAAGTTTTTTGTTTATTTTTGTCAAATCTAATAACATCTATTATTTATATAAAATTAAGGTTTTGTCTGTACATTGCTCCAAATCACGCCATTTTGGTTGCACACGTTTCAAGCATAGTTTTGAACTAAAACACCCTCAACAAAATTCCTGTATGTCTGTCTGTATGTTTCAGTGGTTTCCGCGAAAAGCTGCTCACGATTCACGTCAAAACGGCTGAAGGGATTATTTTGAAATTTCATATTTGTATCAGATGTCTTCTAACTTACGTTTTTAGCTATATAACGTTTTGATATTTTCACCCCAAAAGGGGGTTTGGGGTGGGCGCACGAATTAAAATTATCAAATAACTCCTAAACTATTAACTCTATGGCAAATTTAAAAATGAGCAAAGTTGTAGGGGATGTTATTTCTGACAACTTTTGTTTAAAAAAATTCCCCCAAAAAACCACCCAAAATTGGGGAGAGGGTCAAAATATGAAAATTCTTGCTCTTGGAGCAAACTCAACCAAATTTTGTATACATAATCTGTGGGTCACTAGAACACTAGAAATTCAAAAACTAATCACCCAAAATGGGGTGAGGGGGGGGGGTCAAAAAATAAAAATTCTTACCCTTAGACCCAAATTAACCAATTTTTGTATACATCTGTGGGTCACTAGAAGGCTAGAAATGCAAAAACTGGGTGTGTAGGGTGGGTGCGGGGTGGTGCTCTGCTGCGGTGGGGGGAGGGTTCAGGCGAGGATCCAGAGGCTTACCGGGGTGGCGCGGGTGAGGATGCAGGCGTGGGGAGCGGAGGGCACGGAGTGTAGGCCAGGGGATGGCGGGGTGCGGGCGGGGGGAGTGGGGTTCGTGGGTTGGGGGTCCAGGGGGCGTGCCTTGCAGCTAGTAATCTATAAGTTAAGCCAGCCTATTCTCGTTAATATACCTACATATTAACTCATATTAACTTTATGAAAAAATAAAAGCAAAATGGAATAAAAGTAAAACCTCGTTCAAGACTCGGTACGCACTCTATAAATTTTTTCCAAAGATGAAACTTTCCGCAGAGGCGCAGTTCATTAGCATAAATATTTGTAAGAAAATTTAACTTTCGTTAGATCCCCATATTATGATATTTCTTTTGATTGTCTGCGTTTTCGAATCTCTAGTTCTGAAGTTAAAAAGCCCAAATTCTAATTTATTCTTCTTTATGAAATAGCAAAATTTTTGAACCAAGCAAAAAAGTAAAAAAATATTTGAAAATTTTAGAATATTCTAAGTAATATATGTACTTTTAATACCCCGGCTGCATGACTAGCTACCCCTGCATACCAAATATATAACATAACCAAATAGAAAAATTAGTTTAAAGTAGTTGTTTCGCGACAATATGGTATTAGCAAAAAGTTAATGCTGGAGTATTTAGAACAGACAATAAAGATTCATAATTCATAATCCCAAAACTTTTTGCTATTTATGTACCACTACTAGTCAATCCAATGCTCGTTTGACAAATCTGGCTACACTGTCCGAGCTTGTATATATTTTATCATAGGAATATCAGATAAAATACATTATAAAGTGAGATTTATAAAACAAAAAGTTCTTAATAAGCGATTGAAAGGTCAAATAAATGCGTTGTTGCCAGCTTGTTTTGAGTGTAAATTTTTCATTATACATTTTTCATTATTTATTCATTATTATCTCAGAAACTATGTTGTAACTATGGATTAAAATTTTCTTAAAAAATGTATTAGTTATTGTTTAATGTTGGTTAGTTTTTTATAACAATGGTAAGAAGAGTTTCTTAATTATAATTAAATATGTATGTAAATTTTCCGATATCCCGTATAGAGCAATGTATAAGAACCTGAAAAACTCTATCTCCGGAACTATATTGTTCATAAATTTCGTTTTGCCACCAATTGATCCAGATATTTAAATAATGATCTGTCTAAATTTAAAAAAAATACTAAGAAAACCCATCTGGTGAAAGAACTACTTTAAAATTCACGTTCTATAGGCCTCTCATACCGATTCTGGCCATAATCAATGTCCCCAAAAGGAAAACTTTCATTCTCATTTTCTATTTTAATTTAAAGAACTTTTTTCATTGGAAGGCGACTGATGGATATTACTCTAAACAAAGATCATTCTTTCAAGCCAAATCGCACTAGAATAGACAATGTCAAATCTCAAGCAAAACTTTCATGAAAACTTTAGCCGGGCCTAGATTGATTATTTGTTTACTAGTTTACTGAGTGAACAGCTGCATGGAACTTTCATAATGTAATTCAAGTTTCTAATACTGTTAGACCCATTATTCTTTTTTAGTGACACTTCTTTCTTTTTAAACTAGCTTCATAATATCTTAACAATAATCAGTCTATGGAACTATTCATAAGCCATCTAACAGATTAATAATAATATAAGGGTACATTTTCTTTGTGATCCTTGAAATAATAAATAAAAATTTGGATTTCTTTTCTTTAATTTCAGCTCTTCTCCCAATGGATGATATGCTTCTATATCATTGCAGTCCTCAACATTTTCGTTTCATTCTTCTATCTCCGATTTGCATCTGGAGAGGTACAATCATGGGCGAAGATTGTAAAGCCAATTCCGATCCTAAAAGTGTAATAAGATACAAAGTCATCTATCTACTCTTTTCAATTAAGACTTATTATAAAAATTCATCAAATATGGAGCTGGCAGAATACACATTTTTGAGAACATCTCGAAAACTCTTAACTCAGAATAATACCACCTGCCTTAAATTACAATTAATAATGTACAATTTTCTTAGACTGATTTATATTGATAAGTTGAATAAAATAATTATTCCTCTGAAAATTTTTTTTATTATTATTATTATTTTTTTTTTAAATAATTACAAGTAGAAAATAAACTCTTTCATTCAGATATTTTATAGTATAGTGATATATATAATTTTAAAAATTACAAAAAGCGACTAGAATTAAAATATTATAATTATTTTAGTATAAATAAAAACACAATATATTTAATGATAAAATTATTATTAATATATGTTTAATGCAAGAATGGTCTATTAGTAAAAATAAATAAAATAAATTTTCTCAAGAATGTTATATAGAACTGAATAACTGACTTGAGTTAAAAAGTGAAGCATAGACAGAGCCATAAATATTTAAAAAATTTATAATAAACGTGTTTTTTTTTATATTTAGTTTTACAATCTTTTATATCTTGGGTTATTTTTTTATTGTACTTATATATTTTTTGCCTTTTATCTATTATTACAAAAACATTTAATACTTATTGATCATTTTATTTTAAGAGAATACGTATTTTATCAAAGAGATTAAATAACTAGAAACATGCTCATCTTTCATAGAAATAATATGGCAAACATTATAAAAACATTATGTTTTTATAATGTGTTTGCGATTTTTAAAAATTTCGGCTCCTGCTTTACTTTTGTGTAAAAAGTATGGGCAGTTGGCTATACAGTTCTATCCTTAGACCATATAAGATATAGACACGCCCTGGTGTCGATTTGATGAGGCCAACATCAACTAGAGAACGTGACGTCATCAGCAGGCAGGAACAACGAGAATAGCATGGGCGCTATAGGAATTATTATACATTGAGATAAATTTATCGTAGTTTAGATTATTTATTTTGGATTCCAATAATCGCAAATTAATATTAAATTAATATACCAAAATATTTATTTGTTTTTTTCTTTAACAAAATGTTTTATTTTTTTATTTTTTTTTTTTTCTTTACGGCCTTTCTAGCCAGAAGCCTAATTACGATACTAGTTATATTTTTTTTAAATTTGTTCCTACCCCCGGGGGTCAGATTTTTTAGCTGATGCCCTGAGCTCGATTCGAACCCGGGTCTCGGGTTAGCTCTTTCCGCCGTCACGCTACCGCCTAGCCTATCTGACCCCCCCAATGTTTTATTTAAATTACATATTTTACAATAATTCGGGCATCGAGCAACACTCCCTTCCCATGTCCATATATACAACAATATATTTTATTATTTTAATCAATTGTAGGTTACCAAAATATTTATTAATTTCGAATGCCAAATCAAGTAAATAATTATTCATTTTAAATACAGTTTTTTTTTTTAATCAATTGACGGAACATTCAACCAAGTTCATCATTTGATTTTACCAAATATTTTGTCAGTATAAAAATCGCAATCAAAGTAAGTCGAAAAAATTCTGCAATATCACATTTATTAATGAGAAAGATTTGACAAAAATTGAGTTTGATGAGATATTGAATTCATATTTAGACTTATTACGTACTAAAATTGAATGACCAAATGAAAAGAAATATCCGTCAGTAGTAATGTTCGGGACTCGGTATTTGAAGAATACAAAGAACATATGTACGATAATGATATTGAATCAAATTATATAATTAATTTGATTAAAATGATTAGTTTTTATTATTGTAACATAAGATTATAACACCAACGAGAATGTTTAAACACAGATTCGAACAGGATAAGAAGTAAATTTAATAAAATGATTTTGTTTAGTAATCAATGATTTTATTATAATAATAAAACTTGAGCAAGATGCGAGGTAGGTTTCACAAAAAAGAAATAAAACAAAAATTGGTTTGAACTGATATACTTTCGGGGTGAGCCCTAAACTGCAGTTCTTTGACTTCTGATGATAGCCACACCCCTAAATATATCGAATTCTCAAAACTCAATTTTTCAAATATTTTTCATTAATAAATATGATGATATTGCGAATTTTTTTCGACCCACTTAAATTACGATTTTTATACTGACAAAATATTTGGTAAAATCAAATGATGAACTTGGTTGAATGTTCCGTCAATTGATCAAAAAAAAAAACTGTATTTAAAAGGAATAATTATTTACTTGATTTAGCATTCGAAATTAATAAATATTTTGGCAACCTACAATTGATTAAAATAATAAAATATATTGTTGTATATATATGGACATGGGAAGGGAGTGTTGCTCGATGCCCGAATTATTGTAAAATATGTAATTTAAATAAAACATTTTGTTAAAAAAAAAAATAAATATTTTGGTATATTAATTTAATATTAATTTGCGATTATTGGAATCCAAAATAAATAATCTAAACTACGATAAATTTATCTCAATGTATAATAATTCCTATAGCGCCCATGCTATTCTCGTTGTTCCCGCCTGCCGATGACGTCACGCTCTCTAGTTGATGTTGGCCTCACTTCACTCTGTGTGGAGAGTGGCAGAGGGCGTGTCTATATCTTATATGGTCTAATCTATTCTTATCGTCGCTGATCTTACAAAACCTCTTAAGTCATAAATCATTGTTTGCCAGAAAACAAGAAAAACCATTTTAAACAAAAATACATTCAAATACAATGCAATATTTATTATTTGTCCGTAGCGCGAAATTGAATTGGAATAGAATAATAAGGTTTTAATAGACAGATGCTCCATGAAAAGTTGGTCGGTATAAACGTACGAGTACGTTTTTTACCAAAAATTGGACTTAAGAGGTTATGTAGGATCAGCGACGTTATGTTTTCTTGATGATTTTATTAGATAGCCTGTTTATATTTAAATAATGTTTAAGAAAAGTGTTTTTTAAGTGCCATTTGCATCGATAGGACGTGGTTCAACACGGAAATTCAAGAATCCATCTACGTCGTCCAGTTCATTGCTTATGAATTTGGCAGCCAAAGTATTACGTCCCGGCAATGGCGGTGTCAGTTTAAATGAGGCAGTGGCTTCACCATCCTTTTCAACCCTAAAATAATAAATACATTTTTGAATTAAAACTTTGACCGTTTTGATAGGGAAAAATTAAAGATTCCGATTGGTTCAGATGCATATATTGGCATTGAGCAACTTACATTTTTTAGAAAATAAAATTGTGTAAAAATATTATTCACATAAATTACAACACATGTTTGGGTAAGCTACATACAAAATAATCTATACGAATTTAGATTACATTTTTAAAATGTCAATTTCAAAATTTATAGATTAAAGTCATTCAGTATTTTTTTTTTTTAAAGAAATTAATCAAGAGGATGGTTTACATAACATAATTGATTATTATAGTAGTAGTTTCACTAAATGGAAGAGCTATCAAAGTAAGAATAATGAACAATTTTTGTTTTTTAATATATATCCTTTGGCTGAATTAAATTTACTGGTCACAGTAGAGTGAGGGTGTAATTTTGAAATTTCGCAAACTAATGAACAAGGTATATTTAAAGAACATTTTTGAGAAAATACTAAATAAAAATTAAAGTTAGACAAATGCGACTCAGACTCGCATACGAGGTTTCTTACCTAATATATATATAAATTTACTACAAAACCCATCTGTCTGATTCTTTGGGGAATCGAAACAGATGAATTTTGTTCAGATATTCAATAATAAATTTTATTTAGAATGTTTATATGTTAACGTTAGATGAACGCTAAAGTTAAAACTTTTTATCCGGCCAGTGTCCTATTTTGGTGCAATTGGGACCAGACTCGTTTTGATACTGAACCAAGTGTTGAAAAAAGATACAGGACCCAGCCGGGTATGATCCGACATCGTCTGTAAAGCCCGCACTGCACTTTTCCGTTTGAGCGATGGATCCCCTGACAGATCCTATAATCACATTTTATATATATTCAACTCTTTAGCTCAGGCGTGCTTTCTCCTATTTTCCTAATAGTATGGTTCTTATAAATTTATCTGAACAAAATTCATCAGTTTCGATTCCCCAAAGAATCAGGCAGATGGGCTTTGTAGTAAATTTATAAGAAGATAAGAACCATACTATTAGGAAAATAGGAGAAAAGCTAAACAGTTGAATATATATAAAATTTGATTATAGGATCTGGTCAGGATCCATCGCTTAAATGGAATAGGCATTTGCGGGTTTAACGCAGAAGATGTCGGATCATACCCGGCTGGGTCCTGTATCTTTTTTCAACTCTTGGTTCAGTATCCAAACGAGTCTAGTCCCAATTGCACCAAAATAGGGCAGTGGCCGGATAAATAGTTTTAACTTTCGCGTTCATCTAACGTTAACATATATATTATATATATATATATATAAATATAATGATTGAATGATCTCTAGATCCATTAATTCAATACTTCAGCCCGCCAAAGAACAGCAGGCAGCAGAAAAATGATTATACTTTCTAAAATAGATGATATATCAAAATCACATAGGAGAAAATGACTAAAATGGAATTTTTCATAGTTTTAAGTTAAACCATTTATAAACGCCTTCAGCTAAAAAAAATCACCTATTTCAGATTGTCATTTCAAATTGAAATAAATTTAAAAGAAATTAAAATTCCTATTTATAAGAATATTTCACACTCTATGATAAAAAAAAAATATATATATTTTTGATCCCACATAAAATTCGACTCACTCCAAAACAATATTTTAGAATTTCAATATTGCTTTGGATTTAGGAGAAAATGAATACATTTAACTTGTAAATTACAAGTTTGTATATTATTTAATTTTTGAGTTACAATGCTCTGGCATACGGACGGACAGACAGATAATGTAGCAGTATTGAAATAGAAGATACAAAAATTACTTTCATGGGCTGTAACCAGTTACAAGTTACCATTATAATAGTAAATAACTGATACCTAGTATTTCAATTACTTTTAACTGATTACTGTCCATCTTCCCAGTGGTTAAGTTGCTGATAAAATTTATATCACTAGGACGTGAGAAAATTTATATTTTTAATCTATAATTAGATAGATAAATCACCCTAATAAACAATAGAAGGGAATAAAATAAATTGTCTTAGCTTTCGAATTGATAAATAGACCTTGCCTGTTCACTATGGGTAGACTAAAACCAAATTAATTTTGAAGTCAAGATTATGTACATATATTATAATAATCTTTTTCTTGAAATTTCACTTTCTATGTATCCATTCAATAAGTTATCATGTTATCGCGATAACATAGATATTTTCAAACATTTATTATAATTTATTATTAGTAGATTAGATTAGTTGCCTGTGTTTGATTAAAACATAATACATCTGTTAAGCGCAAAGAACCCCTATTGAGCAAAAATCCTCCACAAAGCGTTGTGCTCCCTTCCCTTTGCTTGAATTCCTCGACCTACATTATAACTTTAATTATAATTCATTTTAATGATAAATATTTTATATTTTATTTCTAATTGGGTTCAATTACCCGATTGGACATAGAAAAATTTCTTTTGTTGTAATAGCACGAGCCCCGTCCCATCTCAATTGGCCCACCAATATTTTTTCTTTTTAAATAAAATTATGCCAATTCACGGTAAATTTAATCTAAATATTTATTTTTATTATTATTTGGAACAACATTTTGAACAATTTAAAACATTTTATTGTAACATTTAACTTAAAATTATTTTTTAATTGTTAAAAACATATTTTTATATAAAAAATAGTTCTTTGCTTTTCACGATTTTTTTTTTTTTTTTAAGAATCTTTGAATATGTGAAATAATCAAGTAGGCTTTTCCTTTTTCCAACAAAAGAAAGTTTGTTTTGTTTATTATTAGTAAAAATGACTCGTGGAAAGGTTGTTGATGAAAAAATTCGCTCAATTATTATCAATTTATTTAAAAAGGGAAAATCAAACGCGGAAATTGGCGATCTGATTAATTTATCAAAGTTTAATGTCAGAAATAATATTCGAGTTTATAAAACAACGAGTACAATAGCTACAAAACCTCGGTATGCGTCGAAATCCAAAATATCAGATGCTGATAGACGGACATTGAAGAAGATTATTAGAAAAAACAGGCGTTCGAACTATGGTGAATTATCTGTTCTTTGGAGCGATGCTGTGGGGCGAAGTGTTTCAAGATCCACGTGCCATAGAGAAGCCCTTAAGTTAGGTTTTAAAACTTACAAGGTAATTTTATTGCAACTTATTCCAAATTTTTTTTTTTGTAATTTTACTAATTTTTTTTATCTGTTCTTTGGAGCGATGCTGTGGAGCGAAGTGTTTCAAGATCCACGTGCCATAGAGAAGCCCTTAAGTTAGGTTTTAAAACTTACAAGGTAATTTTATTGCAACTTATTCCAAATTTTTTTTTTGTAATTTTACTAATTTTTTTTAGGCGAAAGAAAAGCCACTTTTGACATTAAAACAAAAGAAAACCCGGCTTAAATGGGCTAAAAGTCACATTAATTGGACGAGTGATGAATGGAATAGTGTCCATTGGAGTGATGAGTCTCGTTTTGAAGTTTGTGTTGGGGACAATCGAAGCAGAGTTCATCGTCAGAAAAATGAAGCTTTCAATTCAGATTGTTTAAAAAAGAAAGTAAAATTTCCTGCTTCAGTTATGGTATGGGGTTTAATGTCTGCTAGAGTTGGGAAACTTCACTTCATTGATGGAATTGTAAACATCAATAAATATTTAGAGATTTAAAAAAAATCGTTACTTCCAACAATGGCAGTGCATTGCAGAATAATAATAATTTTGTGTTCCAACAAGACAGGGCGGCCTGCCATACATCAAGAAAATCTTTAAAATGGCTTTCTGATCATAATGTTCCACTTTTGGAGTGGGT